>RCWM02000361.1:600000-1132413 GCA_003667255.2 Euschistus heros
TTTAAGATTTTTTTTGAAAGAGTAGAAGCCATTATAAAATTCTTCTTACTTTTAGTCAAGTAATCTTACTTGTAGTCAAGTAATAGTATACCAGATTGTCGAAATTTCTAAACGTTCTGTATATGTTTCATTCTGAATAACAACTTATTTTTGCTACGTTTAGAGATAATCATGTCCTACAGTTATAATAAAATATTATAAGTTATACAGGTTGTTTCAAAACCTAAAGTTAGCTACAATATAAATATTTAAAAACATGCGTTAGAATAATTAAATACATGTAATTGAAAAATATGGAGGTGTAAAAAAAAACTACTTACAATGTAACTGGTGGATATGATGTTGGTATAAACTACTAAATGATAACAATTCTAGTACACAACTGAACAGCGGAATTTTGAAAAAAAGTTAAGGGATGAGAGAGTTGGGATCTCCAAAACTGGTGATTTTCCCAGGTAGGGAGAAGGGATTTCCGTATTCCTGTGTAATATATATATATGGATAAATGGTTTATATGATGTATATTAATATAAATGTATATTATTAATCTGAATGTGAATGATATGAATCGGAATAACATATACATTTATTTTTGTATAACAAAATATTTAAATGTAACCTGTTTTTTTCACTGTTGGGCATGATTATGAGAACAATATTGTCTCTAAATAAGACGTAGAAATAAGAAAATAAAACGTCACCAAAATAAATTGTTTTTATTTATTGACTGAACCGTCTCTTGGCCATCTTCTTTTCAGACCCCTCGGAGGATTATCTGGTTTGGGCTAAATCAGCAACATATGGAACATTAAGATCTTTATAGATAAGCTTGTTTGTGGCATAATAAAAATAAAATGGCTTGGCTCTATATGTGGTAAAAAGTGCTTCTCGAAATAGCGTCGGGTTTGGAGGGAAAGGGTTGAAAATTGTATGTTTTTAGCTGTTTAATTAAATAACTCTGAAACCGTTACTTTAAGCACATTTTGTGCACTATACATTATTAAAGCATAGAAAATTTGCAACAAATTAGGTTTTACTCATTTTTTTTTCTCAGATCAATAGTTTTAGAGCTGTGGGAGATGGTACAACTGAAGAGATTGGCCAATTTGCAGTAAGACGCAATTCTCGACGAAAACACGTTTATCGGTACTCTTTTGGCTATAACTCCGAAACTATTTGTTCGATCCAAAATTTCTTTTTTTTATCTGAAAGCTGGTTAAATTTAATACCAGAACCCATTGATCGAGCTCCATAAAACTCACAAGGCTGCACACAGAGAAATACGTATTGTGAAATCTTCGTTTTGCGGCACATTTCACGTTATTCCACCAAAAATATTTGTTCGAGACCAAATTTATTTTTTCTATCTCAAAGCTGGTTAAATTTACTATATTTTTTTTCATTTGATAGAGAATATTTTTCAAGAATTTATTCCAAATCGCTTTAGACCTATGCCCCATCGAATGCGAAACGTAATGAACGCTAGGGGATTCCTTATAATATACCATTTCTAACGATTTTTGGTGTATATCATTTTAAAATGTGGTCCAGTACCTTTTGAAAAGGGTAATTGTTAGGCTAGAAGTCTGGAAAGAAGGGCAGTTGAGGTAGTAACGCCTAACTTAGCTCCAACTTTGTCTTGAGATTGGCAGCGTCGTCGGTTTGCTTTTATTTATTTTAATGCCAAACAGTTCTGGGGTCTTCATCCACCAAAGCTTGCATAATATTGTCTCCCTTTCGAAATTGTTCAGACCATTGCTCTCCTATGCAATCCTTACAATCTCAGGTTCTTCATGTATTCCTCAAGTATCATAAGTGAAATTATCCGCAGAGACCTTAACATCTCAGATGCTAATAATTTAATCTGAACTAGACATCTTTTCTTCTTTAATGTCTTTACCTTTCACTAGTTTCTCAACTTGTTTTCTATTCGATCCTAGATAGTTCTCCGAGCTCGAAAGATCTATTATACTTTCAGATATAGATCTATTCTTAGATTGCTGTAACTCTAAATTCATTAGAATTACACTTTTAAAAACATACGCACCCAGCATTAATATATTACAAAGTTATGTTTATTTATATAATCATTTTAAGGAATACAACCACTCTACCTTCCTGTCGATATAGATTAGGTCAAAGGCATTGTTTGTGTTCTAAACGTCCAGGTGTTTCCGAATAACAGGTGTTGTCGGGCGGGGTCAGTAGCAACGTTGTGCAAGCTTGTTCAGGTACAGATGTTAAATCTGTTCATGTCGGTTTGGGATTCCTAACCTACAAAAATTGAAAAAAAAAAAAAAAAAAAAAAAAAAAAAAAAAAAAAAAGAAGTAAAACGTCATTATGTTATATATATATATATATATATATATATATATATATATATATATATATATATATATATATATATACATATATATTTTTTAATTCTTTTTATTAATTGAAATTTCCAACTGTATTAAACCTGCAGTGGGCGCGTGGCGTCTGTGAGACTCACAGTGCCATATTTTCTCTAATAAAATCTAGACGGAGGGTCGGATGGCCTTGGGACTTCAGATACCTTTCGACAAACCCTTTACTCCTGCCTTACACTGATCTCGGATTTCTACTCTTCTTTTTTCACAACACAGACTGATGAAAAACTGGAATCATTTAGACGGCGATGTTCCTTTCGGCAATTCATTCCATCAAAACCGGCCAAATATGGGATAAAAATATTTGCGCTTTACTATGCCAGAAATTTTTATACCCAAAACATGGAAGTGTATGTTGGTACCCAACCACCAGGACCTTATGAGGCAAGCTGGGAGCCCAAAGACGCTTTCATTCGAAAAAAAAATGGTTGGGACTATACGAATAATCAAAAATGAACTACCCCCGTATTTCGTTACAACATAAAATTAATCTTTACATTCAAATTTATTTATTAAATATTATTATTGAATGTGAAAAATATATAAACTTTTTGTACATACATAGACTTTGAATAATCATATATTCCAGACACATCCTCCACCAATATTAAATCAATGTATGAATTAGGTATTGATTAAAAAAAAATTAGAAAACCTTCAGAACAAATAAACAACAATAGGGGAAAAAATTTGTAATGGGAAAACAATAAAAAAATACCTTAGAAAGTCAGATTACAATAAAAAATACCTGTGGGGTCTGGCAGACGCAATGCGCCCTCTCAGGTCACGGCGGTCGGCGCGCCCACTACAGGGTTAATAAAAACACTTTTAATAAATATGCTGTAAACAATACAAAATAATGGCATGATTAGAATATGTAGAGGAACTACCCATTGGTAGAACTCTAATGAAATAATTACCAAAGAAGATCATGAGGCCATCTTCTTTTCAGACGCCTCGGAGGATTGCCAGGAATAAGGACACTGTTTTACAGATCTGCCAGGATCTGACGATTTTTTAGAGGCCAAAGGACATCCTTGGCCACTCTCTACATCCACAATTAGAATTAGCTTTTTCGTCCTTAAGGATTGCTGTTTTTAACGGTTTTTTAAGTTATCCGAAGGATAACTTCCTCCATTGTTGTCCTCCAGGATACTGTTTTAAAATATTTAACGGTTTTAAGATGGAGGTCTTCCGACGGTCCCGGAATTCATCCAGCGCCGGCATGTCAAGTTTTCTGGACTCTCTTCAGTTTCTGACAAACCCCCTGTTCAGATCCTTGACACCAGCGCCAACACCGGTCCGCTGGCAACTAACATCCGGACCGTAATCAAGACATACCAACGGGCAAATCAGAACTCACTGGCCACTGGTCAGAAATGTGACCATAAAGACATTTTCTCTTTTAAGTCGTAAGTGTAAATAGTTTGAAGATTTCCTTACTACATGATTTATGTGAGCCTCATCACCTAAATATACTCTTTCTAAAACCCACAGCTCAAGATATCATCACAAACTTCCTGTTGGCCTTACAGTGTACCCAGTACAGAAAAAGGCCAAACATCCCTAGTAAATTCATAAATTCCATCCAACTCAAGAAATCATCCAATAGGGGCTAGGAAAAAAAAAAAAAGTTCTCTAAAGTTGCGAAACGTGGCCGCTTACGTTAAGGGAGGAACAACACCTTAAAGTTTTCGAAAATAAAGTACTGAGTAGGATATTTGGCCCACAAAAGGATGAAGAAACAGGAGAATCTAGAAGGCTTCACAATGCGGAACTGCGCGAGTTGTATCCGGTAAATATAGTTCAAGTAATAGCAGCGCGACGGTTAAAATGGGCAGTCGTTGGGTTTAGTAATGACCGAATTCTGAAAAAAGTAACCAGTTTTGAGCCGTCGTGTAAACTAGTGAGGGGTAGACCAAGACGTAGATGGGAAGATTGTGTTAGGGCCGATCTGAAAGATTTGGGTTTTGAGGGAGTGGGTTGGAGGGAGGTGTGTGGTCAACGATTGGTGGTGTCGGCATCGAAACTTCAGGTTCGCCTTTATTATTATTATTAATAATATTATCACCATCCAATTCATCTCGTGTCCAATCCTTACAATCCAAAATCCTTCGAAAAATCCTCAATGCTCCTTACTTTGTCACCAATAAACTTATCCATTAAGATCTTAACGTTCCATGTGTTGCAGATTTAGCCCAAACTAGATATCAATCCTTTCATTCAACCACTCAGATCCCCTAATTTTTCAACTTGCTTCCCACACCATTCCTGATGATCCTCGGAGGCGTCTGAAACGAAGATGGCCTAGAGACCTTCTAGTGTAGAATTTTTAATTAAGTGCTACTGATGAGTAGTTCTTTTCAAGTTTTAACATGTTATTGTAATCGTTGTCAATACATTTACTTGATGTATATATTTTGTACAGTTGTAAATTTCAATAAATTGACATATAGAAATAAGATTGTTATTATTATGACTTCATAATATAGGGAACCGTGATGGCCGAGAGCGTTGGGGTGAGTGTCTAAGAGCTCCTGTTACACAATGACGTGGATTTGATTCTCACCTGGATTGGATGATATTCATTACGTGAATCTCAGCATAATCACCGTAGATAAAATAGATTGGTATCCTGTAGGGCAGGGGTGCTCAAACGGTCGATCGCGATCGACTAGTCGATCGCGAGTGCTTTTTGGGTAGATCTCGAGAAGAAAAAAAAAATTTTAATAAGTAGGTAGGTAACTAAACTACAAAAATGTATTACGTAATAAAATAACACTGCTTGCGGCAAAAGGTGGCTTTATCAAAGGAACGCGCGGCACTTGTCAAAGAAAAGCCGTGTTGTTTCTAGACGAGAGACAGTACAGTCTAGTTTCGGGCGGCGCGTTTGACGGGAACATTCGAGACTTTCGTTCACGCCGATATAAATGTTGCGCCTGCAGGAATTGGAGTCATTCTGAATTGTAACTTGATGGCGATCCTACGTCGATACAAAGTTTATTATTAAATAGTGGAAAATGAGTGCAGTGAAGAAATCTAAAACGTATCATTTTAATAAGGATTGGGAGGAAGAATTTTTTTCTTTTGTATGGTGAAGGGTAAGTGCATTTGTGTTATTTTGTCGTGCGTCAGTTGCAATACCTAAGCGTGGTAACTTAGAGAGGCATCATAAAACGGTTCATAAAAACTATGAAAAGGATTTTCCGCTACCGAGTGAATTAAGAAAACGAAAAGTAAGTGATTTGATATCTTGTTTGAAAAAAAGAACAATCCATGTTCACAAGACCAGCCAAACAATCAAAAGCTGCTACGATCGCGTCATTTAAAATATCTCATATTTTGGCGAAACACAAGAAACCATTTGAAGATGGATCGGTGGTGAAGGAAGCATTTATTGAAGCGGGTGAGACTTTATTTGGAGATTTTAAAAATAAAACAGAAATCATGTCTGCTATTAGAGAACTTCAGTTATCTCGTCCGACTGTCACAAGGCGTATTGAAGTCATGAGTCAGGACATCGCAGATAAACTAAAACATGATATCATGGAATGTACATACTTTTCTTTACAGTTCGACGAATCCATCGATATGACAGACACTGCCCAGCTGTGTATTTTTATTCGGATGGTATTCAATGAGATGTTGGCTAAGGAAGAATTTTTGACAATCATTCCTCTGAAGGGGAAGGCCCGTGGCGAAGATATATATGACGTTTTTCTTCAATTTTGTAAAAAAACTACGAGCTACCAATATATAAATTAGTGTGCATTACAACCGATGGAGCACCAGCAATGACTGGAAACAAAAACGGTTTTGTGGCATTGTGTCGAGCTAATGAAGAATTCCCTTCATTTTTTTCATTCCATTGCATTATACATCAACAAGTTTTGTGTTCAAAAGTTTTAAACACGGAGGAAATTATGGGCATTGCAACAAAAATTGTGAATTCCATCCGTGCACGTAGCTTGCAACGGCGGCTCTTTCAGTTGCAGTTGGAAGATAGGGAGTCAGCTGAACACACTGATTTAGTTCTTCACACGGACGTCAGGTGGTTGAGTCGCGGAAAATTCCTAGAAAGGTTTCAAGAATTATTGCCCGAAATAACAGCTTTTCTAGACGAAAGAGGTGATGACACTCAGATTTTGAAAAACGAAAAATGGCTAAATGATTTGGCATTTTTTGACTGACATCACAATGCACTTAAACACCGTTAACTTGGAGCTTCAAGGTAAAGGAAAAACTATTATTGAGATGATTAGCGCAGTAAACGCATTCAAAAGTAAATTGCAACTTATGATAGATCAACTGAAAAAAAGAAAGGATCTGAAACATTTTCCGTCTTTGAAAGCAAGGATTCCTCAGTTGAATTATGATACGTATGAGGCTGAATTATCAAATATTTTGGGACAATTCGAAATGCGTTTTTATGATTGCAGTAAATTGGAAAATATAGCATCATTTATGAGTTATCCTTTTTCATGTAAAAACATTGAGGAATTAGCTACTGAAATAGCAAGTCAGTTTAATATGAACTCATGTTCTGTTGAAAATGAGTTGGTGCAGATTATATCAGATATACATCTCAAAGCTACAGCATCTGATACAAATTTCTGGTGTTTTATATCTGAAGATAAATATCCGAATGTAAGGCAAATCGCCCTTCAACTGACGGCATTTTTCGGGTCAACTTACTTGTGCGAGTCTGCATTTTCTGAAATGAAGATAATTAAGTCAAAATATCGCAATCGACTAACTGACGATCATATGTCATCATGCTTGAGATTAGCACTCAGTGGTTAAGTACCATCTTATGAAAAGTATGCTGAGGACATGCAGTGCCACGCTTCAACATCCAAAGCCACTCCTTAGTTAAGTTTAACACCATATGTAAACTCTTTTGTTTTGTAACAACAAATAAACTCGCAATTTTGAATAACTATGAGTTTTTTTTTCATTGATATTGTAGAGAAGAACCTAACTAAACCTAACCCAAACCTTGACTAAAATAATGTACCTATATTGTGCAGAAAGCTAATATCTATATATGCTACGGTACACCCTACCTAGGTAGGTAGGGTGTATCGTGTATGTACGACACCCCTGCATCACACACACTTGCAGTCTCAGAGTCGATCGTAAGTAGTCTAAAAATATTGAGGTAGATCGCCAGCAGTTCAAGTTTGAGCACCCCTGCTGTAGGGTAACACATCCTATCCGCTCTAGTTGTATTATATATAAACATGAAGCCACAAGGAAGAACTTCATTTCAGTTAATATTTTTCTTATTATTGTTATGTCTAGATAATTTCACTTGAAAGTCACAGGAATCGGTATGATGTTTGTGTTTATGATAATCATTATGATTTTATTTCTTTATTAACAGCATCCATTGGCGTTGTTGTTGTTGTTTGTTGGGGTTTATAGGCATAAAACCCTAGGGTCATCAATGCCTGTGTAGTTATATATATAGGTATATTTAACAGAAGATTAGGGTCAGGAAGGGTGCCACGAACAGAGGCGCACCCCCAAGGAGAGACGAGCCGCACCCGCCGAGCAGGAAATGCGCCACGGCTTGCTTATTTATATGAATCATATTTTCTTCTATTTAAATTATATACGAAGCTTATAAGTAGGATGTGGATAAAAACCATTTACATTTCTACATGGAAAAGTCCAAATCCTCACAAGGTTCGGAGCATAACTAGCCCAAGCAGCCATGTCGCATTTCCCACCAAGCGGGACCGATCCGCCCCGACCCCAGGAAGCGCCCCCCTCCCCCCAGCCCCTATCCGAACCCTAAGAAATTAAATAAATTTCCGAAAAGAAATAAAGAAGGAAATAAAATAAAAGTAAATAATCGCATCGGCGTTTTCGTATCCTTGTAGTATGATTTTAATCAGATAATTAGATTCACACTTAATTTGTTCTCTCCAAACAAAATCCGTTTATGTTTGACCTTTTTAGATTTGTTTCAGTTATAGACGTATACGGTTATGTAAAAATGTTCATGATGTTAAAATTTTAGACACGGATGAAAACCTCTGATATTTTGTGGTAAACATCAATCAAATATAATGACCCAAACAAATGGACGACTACTCCAAAGAACATTACAGACATTTACTTCAAGTTCTGTTGATGTTATAAACACTGCAAATTTTTACATCCACCAGAGCCTTTTTCTTTCTACTTTTTTAATTAAGGTAGGTACCTATATTCAAATAAATGCTCAATGCCTCTTATTATGTCTAAAATAAACTTATACATGAAGATTTAAATGCCCCATATGTTGCTAAATCGGCCCAAACCAGATACGCATCTCTCCATGATAAGTGATAGACACTTATCTTTCATCCCTATACTCCCTCAAATCCACTGGTCTCTCAACTTGCTTCTCAGTAATTCCCGAATAACTCTCTGAGGCGTCCGAAAAAAAGATGGCTTATAGATATTAAACTTTTAATGAAGTACTACTAATGGATACATTCTTTACAAGCTAATGATTTGTAATTGTAATATTAGTTTTCCCACACATTTCCTCTCATTTTTTCTTTCATCTCATTCATTTCTGTATTCATACCTGATATAAAAACAAGTGAATTAGCTGAAAATAAATGTAGTATCAGGCCTGATAAGCATAAGGTGGAGTAGCACTTGACAGTACCTCCTCCTGCCATGACCTTGTTTGTTTGTTTCGTTTAACGTCACTTTATGCTGCTATGGCTAATCGGACTGCTACGGTGGGAGTCCTAAATTTTTGCCTATCCAGGTATACTTAGGATAGGGATCTTTAACGAGTACCTGACATCGCACAGGCTCGGGACCCCCATTTTACGTCCCTTCCGAAGGACGGCATAGCTGAGGATTTTTTACTCCCTTTAAAAAATCCTAAGGTCATCTGCCGGGCTGCGAACCCGCGATCTTGGGTTTAGTAGGTTGCTATGCTAACCACTACACCACAGGTGACCCCATAAAAATAACTAAATCCATTTTTAAAATATATATACTTGAGCACATGATGAGAACTGTTTCTTTTCAGCATTTTGGGAGTATTTCCGGGTGGTATATTCAGGGAAAAAAAATGCTATAAAAAATTTTGTAGAAAAATCCCTTCAACGAAATGATTCATTTTATTAAGCCTTGTTCATTCAGTTTGTCTTTTGTACAATTGCACTTATTTAATCATCTCAAATATATTTTTGATGGAATTGAATTTAAGTAATTGTCATTACCAAGATCCAGTTTTTCATTGCCGCACTTTATTAATTTTAAGATTCTAAATTTGTCGTGAAAAAATCTGTTTTGATTTTTACCAATTGTATTTTTCAAAAGCTGAGAGGCAATAGAAGCCGTCGGTAGTTATAAATTTCTAATTTAATGAAGTCTAAATTTGTAAAAATTTGATATTGGAAATTGCCCGTAATCTGAGAATCACCTATATAAATGAAGTACTGTATTAGAAGGTCCCGAGGCCATTTCCTTTACAGGCTCCTCGGAGGGTTATCTGGGATGGAATAAGAAGCAAGTTGAGAGACTAGTGGATTTGTATGGTTATGGAGTTTTTTTTTAATGAAAGGATAGGTATCTGGTTTAAGCTGAGTCAGAAACGTAAGGTATAATGAAATGAAATGAAATGAAATGAAATGAAAAAAAAATAAACTTTATTCTGGGACTTACTGTCCCCTAAGAATAACAATAATGCACAGTTAGAAGTACAATTGTCTGGCATGTAATTTAAAAATTAAAAGCATCAGTAATTGCAGCATAGCTTTTTTATAGGGAAAAAAAAAATAAAATAAAAAAAAAGCGGATTATAATAGACATAAACCCATGAATATATATACATAAAAAGAAAAAAAAAAAAAATCATAATAAATATGCTAATATAATAATTACAATGCATTCAGAAAAATGAAAAAAATAAAATAAAATAAAATAAATAAATAAATAAATTTCATGAAATAAAACAAATATGGTGAATAGAAAAAAAACCTACAGAGAGAGAGAGAAAAAAAAGAAAGAAAGTTAACTATTTGAATATATTAATAAGACAAAATATTTACAAATACCTGAAAAATATATTTACACATCTACTTACTGTCCTCTTATATTATATAGCTATATGAGACAAAATAAAAGCAATTTTTAGACAGATGATCTAAAATTGATAAAATTTACCAATAATTGATCACTTGCCAATTATCCAATAATTCATTGATATTGGATTTACTTGAGATTGACTGTATTATGATCTTTGTAAAAAAAAAAAATAGACATGAAATAGCACGATTAAAAAAAGTCTGTGGTTGCAGGTTTTTCATTTTAAGAAGATCGCTTACTATACAAACGTTCAAAGATTCGAATTCATTAAAAAGACTTATTTACAGTGTTATTAGACCTTTTTGGACATACGGAGTTGAGGTTTGGGGCTCACTAAACCATCCAATTCATCTCATATCCAATTCTTACAATCCAAAATCCTTCCAAAAATCCTAAATGCCCCTTACTTTGTCACCAATAAACTTATCCATAATGACCTTAATGTTCCATATGTTCCTGAGTTAGCCCAAACCAGATACCTACCTATCATATTGGGAGTTGGAATTAATTTGAAAGGATTGATAAGAGATGGTATTACTAGTCTCTAATCCCATCGGGCCAACTTGTTGCTATATTCATGTTGAAGCGTCATCATTTAGCTTTGATTTTCAGTGGGTGTCATTTCTCTGAAGTGTGAACAACATTATTTTTTTTGCTCTCTAAACATGTCAACTTTTGTGCCAAGTAAGACGAATTTGCGGGAAGCTTTGCTTTTCTGCTTTCCTTTGAAGAAAAAAAAGCAGCTGAAACCCATCGGTTAGTTTGCGAGGCTTATTGGGACTATGCTCCATCGATTTCCACTTGTGAGTACTGGTTTCGGAGGTGATGGGCGTGGTCTATTATGAGCTGCTGAAACCGAATGAAACGATCACGGGAGACCTCTACCGAACTCAGTTGATGCGTTTGAGCCGTGCACTGAAGGAAAAACGGCCGCTATTTGGGGAAATGCACAGCAAGGTAATCTCGGCCGCATGTTGCTAAACCGGTCAAAACATACCTTGAAACGCTGAAATGGGAGGTCCTATCCCACCCGCCGTATTCTCCAGACATTGCTCCTTCTGACTACTACTTGTTTCGAAGCATGAAACACGACTTGACTGACCAGCGGTTCACTTCTTATGAAGATTGCAAAAAATGGGTGGATTCATGGAAAGCCTCAAAAGACGAAGCCTTCTTCCGAGCTGGTCTCCGTAAATTGCCAGAAAAATGTGAAAAAGTAGTCGCTAGCGATGGACAATACTTTGAATAATATACATTGTACCATTTTTTCTAAATAAATGCTCAAAAATAAAAAAAAATCCTTTAAAATTAATTCCAACTCCCAATAGTAAGCTCCATAACCACTCAAATCCATTCGTCTCTCAACTTTATTCCCACTCCATTTCCGATAATTCTCCGAAGTGTCTGAAAAGAAAATGGCCTAGAGATGTTCTAGTGTAGAATTTTGATTGAAGTGCTACTGATGAGTAGTTCTTTTTGAAGTTTTACATGTTATTGTAACCGTTATCAGCTCATTTACTTAATGTATATATTTGTACAGTTGTAAATTTCAATAAATTGATATAAGAAAAAACTTTAATTTATATTTAATAACACATATTACCCCCTCTGGCTTGAATACTGCTTCCATTAGTCTCGGCATACTTCTAAATAACGAAAAGAAAGATAAACATGGATTGAAAGAAATTAAAAAAAAAAAAATCTTAAATTCCATCGTTTGTTATTAACAGGGGAAATCATTGATGTGTCTAATCCTTAATGTCTCACGTTTGATAAATAATATTAATATGAATAAAAACCAAGTATGGATTAAGTTAAAAACCAGGAAAATCTCGAGAATTGTGGGTGTTGCAATAATTTTGACGGGGAGTTTATTTTCTTTCCGTTACTATGTTGTGTTTAGTAATTTTATCGCTATTTTAGTGCCTATTTTGTATTTATTTTAGGAGTTTCTATAAAGTTTTAGGCTATAGAAACATCTTAGGTATCTACCAACAAACATTTACCTCTTATACGATTTAAGACTCAAAATCCTGAACGAACAAGGATGACAACCGTTATATAGCCTGTGGGAAAGATGTTTACCGAGAGAATAATCCGATCCGTCGGCTCCTTCAGTACTCTACTTCGGTATTGAGACAGTTCAGTTTTTTTCTAGCAGTCGGTCCTTGGTCGGAAGAAGGCCCCTTCATTAGGGCAGAGGTCGGGGCTAAGCAGCTTAGTCCACTTGAGGACCTCTTTGCTCTCGAGGGCCTGCCTCCTCTTTGGGCAGCTTTTTAAAGGATGACGTCTTCCTGAGGCGGAGATGTGGCCAATTAGACGACCTGAAGGATCGTTGCCCTGGTTACAAGATAAGATCGGAAGATTTAGTCAGAATATCTTTGGAAGTCGGTGGGAAGCGGCCGATCTTGATGATGTAGAGCGACCTTACAATGAAGGAAGATGGACGTGTAATAGAATTATCCCATCACAATGAATTACGGTCCCTCTCTAAAGGACGGCCTCATTTTGACCACAGATGCAATAAAATAAAAATAACCTACTTATTTTAAAGCAATCATTAATATTTAAGAATAAGTAAAAGGCTTAGAGAACGTAAAAGCCTGATCAGACACCTTTAACATTTAAAAAAAACAAACTATTTATTGATATTTACAACTTTATACATTAATTAATATAAGTAAATTTGAGGAAAATAATTACTAGGACATGTCAATAATATGTAAAGAACTACTCGTTAATAGCATTTAGATAGTATTACAAGGTATCTTGGTCATCTTCTTTTCATGCGGATCGGAGGATTATCGGGATTGGAGTCTGTGGCAAGTTCGGGACTAGTGGATTAGAGGGGGAAAGGAGTTAACTATGAAAGGATAGGTATCTGGTTTGAGCCTAGTCAGCTACATATGGAACATTAAGATCGTTATGGATACGTTTGTCTGCGGGATAATAAGGAGCATTTAGTGGAGGTTTAGTGGAGCCCCAAAGCTCAACCACTAATTTACATAAGTTTTTGTAATTTATAGAGAGTTTGAAACGCTTGTCTAGTAAATGTTGGTGAAGTCGGAATCGACGAGCAGTCTTCAAGTCTTGTTTGTTCTTACCAAAACTTAAAATCCCTAAGATCTGCTCCAACAAAATCTTCCCATCTACATCTCGTTCTACCCCTATCGGATGATGTATAGTACAGATATATACTGATGATGTATATATGATGAATCCAATAAAAATGTAATCAGAATTGTAATACTGATTACATTTTTATGGGATTCAGTTATCATTAAATACAGCGAATATACATGCCTATTTTATTTGTCGCGCTACTATTACCTCAACTATATGGATGAATCTCTCCGGCAGTTTTTTAATTAATTGTTTATAAAAAGTAATGTAAGCATTCATTATCGGTCCAAATATCCAAAGGAATAATTTTTACTTTACTTTTGCAACAAAAGAACAATATATATATTTAAATAAAACAAATAATACAATTTACATCTCACCGTTATAATTATTCCTCGTTAGTAGATATATCTATATAGTAAGATATACTTACAATTAGTATATTAATCACATTATAATAAAAAAATGAAAATAAAATAATATTTACCTCTTATTTTCAATTTAAAAAGAACATCATTACCATGGTAACGTTTCGTCATCGACTCATTGTTTATGTTTCCATGGTTCCATTTCCAAACATGCTATGATTTTTTTTTTTTAGAAATTTTACATTAAATAGGCTTGTTTGGTTGCAGAAAGCAACTACATACGTTGTTCATATGTTCTTAAATGAATTATGTTGATCTTGAAAGTTGATCGTTAACACAGATGTATAAGGTAAATGAACTGGCAGTGGGCGCTTGGATAATTACATTTTTATATTAAGACATCAGTTATAAACATACTTTAAAAATGAAAATGACGTCACATAGAGGCTTATGAGAAATCGAGCTCCTTTAGGTTGCCATGGGAACCACTTGTTGATAATTGCAAATGGCGACTTTTTCTGGCACGATATTAAGTAGTTTTCCGAATGTTATACTTAATTAATGAGTTAGGTAAGAATTGTAATGTGTTTAAGAGATAATTCAGGGTTTAAAAAAAAAAAAAGTATTGAAGTATTTTGCAATGAATTGAATTTTAATAGAATTTTAACTGCCCACAGTTAAAGCAAAGTTTATGTTTAGGAGAAAATAAAGAAAACATAAATCAACTTTGATTTAACTTTTGATGTCCATGGGTTTAAAAAGAAATAGTTTGTACATGCAGTTGATAAAAAAACCTTGGAAGCTTGTGGAAACCTTGGTTCAGAAAAATGAATGAAAATTTCTGTTTTGAGTCCACTACCGATGTATTTCATTTACCTTTTAAAAAACTCATTGAAGGATGCATTTAATAAATTTTATTTTTGTTCCATTATCTCTTTTATATCTTTCAATTTTTAGTAATGTGAATATAATTTAAAGTTAATTAAATTTAAAAAATAGAAATTTGTCGGTTTTAGGCGAAAATCTATGAATGAAACATCTCAGTGTGTGGGAATTTATCTTCTTAAAAAAAAAAACAAAAAAAAAAATCGTTATTTTTATATTTTGAATGTGCCCTTAGGACAGCAATACCTCTGCGACCACCCTCAAAAAGGTCTGACGTTTTGCCTAAGTCTTTCCGAATGTTATTTTTTTGTGGAAGAGAAAAAAAATATTTGTGGTTTCCTATCGTGTGTTTTCTTTGGTTGCCCTTTCTAAATTTTTTTGTTCAAAGAGGACCTACAGGAAGGGGCACTGGGTTAGATATTCATACATTTTTATGTAAAAAAATGTCCACTTTTCTGAACGTTTATTAAAAAAATTATTTAAATAAAAAAAAAGATATTTACAACAGTTAACAATTACAAAAAAGGTTCAATGATTGAATAAATAGATTATATGTTTAAGTATTTTTTTTTTTAATGTTTTAGTTTATTAATTTTGAAAATTTAATTATTGATAAATACAACTGTATACAATATGTAGATCAAGTAAATATGATTACAATGACGTGCCAATAACTTGTAAATATTTTTCCAATATTTAAATTCCATAAAACCTATATTTAAAGTTCCATTGAACAAAATATATCAGTACTTTAATTTATAACCATGCAGACAACCTAGTTAGATTGGAAATTTTCTAAAAGAGTGTAAATCGATTCCAATGATTCCATTAAAATTTTTATTTCTAATTTTCACCTTAAAACTTGGCTGATGAGCTCATTAACTCTCATATAATTTTTTATTTATTTATTTTCATCTTGTTTTTTATTTATTTCATATTGTAAATATTGTGTGAATGAATTCATAAAACAACCCATATTACTTACTGTCCACATTTGAGGTGGATTGTAATATTTAAAAAAAGTTTTTAAACATGGAACATGTTTTACCGGTGACCTAGTTGGCCAAAAGCGATTAGTTTTTGGGGCGTTTCGCGTAGTTTGATAGTTTGATATTAGGAGAGTAGGAACAGTTAAGAGCTCAACTCTCGTTATACTAAATAACATGAGCTTCTAAATGAGTGAGCTCCTTTTGGCTCTGTTTCTCCTAATATAAATAAAAAAATTAAACCTGGATTTGAGCGATCTTGCTTGATCCCTCTCGGCTGTTGTGTATAAAAAAAAACAACTCTCCTTTGTAAATAAACAATACAATCATACAGGTAAGCGAAAACAAATAAAGAACACATGAGCATAGATGTTCACCAAGATTAAGCTATTTAATTTGATAATTTATCTCCTACAGAAAACTTAATCACAGTTAAGCAAAATGAATAAAATAAAAATAAAAAATAATTAAATAAAGATAGAAAACATATCACCGGTGAGATTAACAATTCCGTTATGTGCATATCAGCACCTTCTATGACATTAATTCTGTGACACCTGTGCATAGTGGGCTAAGTCGAATTTTGCGTATTTCCAGCTATCTACATCACAGGAATCGTAATTTTTTTCTCTTTTCTTGTATCTAACAGGCTAAGTGTTCCGTCCATCGCAATGAAGGATATTCCTTTGTGAATCGTGGGCTGATACTCCAATCTTAAACTTTTACTTGTGAAAAGCGAGTCAAGTTTACGAAACCCCTTTTGCACAAAAGGAACAGCTACATACTAATAGAAAAAAAGATAATGAAAAGGGCACTATGCATTGGGGGAAGGTAAGATGACTTAACTATCACAAAGATAGCTGCGGTGTTCTCTACTACAAGTCAATATAAATATAGAAATGTTAATTTTAAAAATTAGAGGCAGGCTACAAAAATTAGAGCCAGCAAACAGATTTGTTGAATCACTTCCGGTAGCGGCAGAAAAGAAGAAAGATCTGTTAGATCTTTTTCCCTACATTTAGGCATTTAGGCGATTCTATGAAGAGCTGAAATCTACAATTAAGCAGGATCTGTACCCAGATTAGGGTGAAGAAGAAGACAAATGAAAGAAAATTATAGGTGATTTATTTTTTTTTGTTTTTCAGTGTTTTAAAAACTACCAATAAAATAATTATTTTTTCTTTAGGCATACTGTGTATGTTATTTTATTTTCTATTATGTAAAAAAAATATATAAATAATGTCAAAAATAAATTTTTGAAAAAAGAAAAATATTATTTAATGTACACTTAATTTTTATCAACTCTGAAAATTAGTTAAGCACTTGGCTTTTAGAGGTCAATCACGTTAACATTAAACACTTAGCCCATTTCACACAAAATCGATTAGTGTAATGTGGGCTAAGAGTTCGATTTTTTTGGAATGATTATTATTAAATATTAGAATATTGTCAAGAACTGAAAGATACCTCACCAACATAAATAGAAATGTACTTTCAAGAGTTTAAGCCCCACAAATTCGAATTTTTTTAACTGGACGATTTAGGAAAAAATCCCAAACTTTCAATTCAATTTTTCTTAAATCGCAAATTTCGCACTTAGCCCACTATGCACAGGTGTCACAGAATTACACATGTACATCAAAGCACATGTGTAATTATTTTTTGGGCTAAAATCACAAAATTGTTTTGTCGAAAGTTGATCTTTGCTGAAATTGCGTAATCGGGGATTAGATTACATTAGGGACAGAATTTCTTTTAAAACGAAACCTGAAAAAAAAAAACAAAAAAAAAAACGGAATCGGCAATCTCACCGACGATATGACTATATGATTAACGGTCAAAGGGGCAACCCCTAAAACATTTTACATGTTATTCTTTCTTTAGCTGATATTTTTTAATTTTTTTTTATTTCCTCCTTAATTTGACTTTTCTAAATATTGTAGACTCAAAAAATTTAAAACAGCTGTTTAGATTATGTTATTTATTTTATTATTGTCAGTATGAATAGCTCTATTTCAGATGATCCATATATCGTATTTATTATCCAAATTCCATATTGAATAGCCAATGAAAATAAAATACTTGTGGTGAAATAATTTTTTACTAAACCCCAAAAAATAGGGAAAAAATACCTCCACCGCTGGAGACTTGAATGGATGTTACATTTCCTTTTAAGGGTTGCTTTTCCAGGAACGAGGTCCCGGTCAAAGAGCAGATGATGGTATCTGAGGGCTACCGAGCCAGCGGTCTTAAGACCCTTTGTACCGCTCTCGTTTGTGGGTCCTTCTGTGGGGGCTTCAGCTTTTGAAGGGAAAAAAAAAAAAAAAAAAAGGAACTGCCATGAATATTTTGGGGGTGGACAAAGCCCTTTTTATTCAGAAGGAGGGAGACCTCTTATAAGATCGTTAGTATTTTCGCCTCCGAAGCGGAGATATGATGGATCACCTTCTTTGTCCGCTTGACAGGGGTTCCAGGATTAAAATGTGTTTTGATGGATTTTTTTTCTTTTTACCATATGTCCCGATGTGTATTTTGTAGGATGACTGGTAAATCCCTTTTATGGCGGAAGGAACGAATCGGCGAAACCCTCGGCAGAGTGGGAGTTTTGTCACAGCTTGTGGATATCTTAAGATATGCCGAGTCAGGGCGTCTCCATTAAGTTCAAGATGTTTCTTGAACAGATCTTGAAGAGAGCGGCCATTTTAAAAAATCATTTATAAGGCTCTACGGTTGAGTGTTTGCAAAACATTCGCTCGGCGTTATTAGAATGACTCCAAAAGGAATAAATATAACTTAAATTTTTTTTTTTTTTTTAATCAATTTATTGAAATTTACAACTGAACAAATACATAAATCAAGTAAATCTGTTAATAACGAATACAATAACATGTTAAAACATAAAAAGAACTACTCATTAGTAGCACATCAATAAAAAATCTATACTTGAAGGTCTCTAGGCCATCTTCTTTCCAGACGTCTAGGAGGATCATCAGGAATGGAGTGGGAAGCATGTTGAGAAACTAATGTATTTGAGTGGTTATGGAGCTTACTATGAAAGGACAGGTTTGGGCTAAGTCAGCAACATATAGAACATTAAGATATTTAAAGATAGGTTTAATGGTGACAAAGTAAGGAGCATTTAGTATTTTTTAGGATTGTAAGGATTGGATACGAGATGAATTGGATGGTTTAGTGGAGCTCCAAAGCTCAATTAATAAAAAATTATTAAAATTCATTCTCCTCAATCATTAGACTTAATATTCTTTAATTTAATTAATTATTGTCCTTCAAAACAGTGAAATGTTTGATTATTTTTTATTTTGTTAAAGAAAATAACTGAACAAGCAGAGGTATGGTTAAAATATTTTTAAGTTTTTGATCAACTGATCTAATATCAAATAATGTTCATATCTATATCTATACCATTATATAAAAGGACAAGCCATTTTTGTTTGTGATCAATAACCGCGAATACTACTTAACCAATCTGGACCAAATTTTAACCACATCATCTTTATAGATCCAGAATGATTTAGCAACAATAAAATCTAGTGATTTTTAATTAATTTGTAATTAAAAAGCGTATAATATGTGAATTACAGTGAAATTTGGCAACTGACCGATAGGTGCCGAGCGCCATTCAACATGAGAGGTTAAAAGGGTACGGTGTTATATAACAATAGAAATTGATAACAAAATTTACCAACCTATATTTAAACAAATTATTAAAAAATATTTAAATATATCTAAGATCTTTAAAACGTGATTTATTCAATGAAAGTAAAGAATTAAATTACACGTAAATACAACAGTAAGTTACAGCAAACAACAATTAAAATAGGTTAATGAAGGTTAAGATAAAGTAATAAACACAGATGATAAATAATAAACAGATGATTGAAGGTTGCTCAACCTTACACCTCCCCCCTTGAGGTCGCTTCTTGAGGCGGTGGAAAGTAAGGAAGGAGCTTGCTGGAGTGGAACAAGTTAGAGATCTTCTTCCTCTTACCGCTGGCTACTTCGTAGAAAGACGAGGAAATCTGTCTGACGACGGGGAATGGTCCGATTCGAACTGGATCAAGCTTGTTTCGATTCAACTTATTTCCATTTTCGACGTATACCAAGTCACCAACGTTGGAATTATGCTCTTATCTATTCTTATCAACCCGTTTCTTATGATGTTGAAGCTCTTTGTTGAATTTTGGAAGGCTATCTTGCGGTCTTCTTCTAAAGAAGATGGAGTATTCCCATCAAGTGGAGATATGGAAGATTTTCGGCCGAGCAATAGATAAGATGGTGCAAAATGGGTAGAACTGTGGATAGTATTATTATATTCCTTTACACATTCTTCTGCCAAGTTTGACCATGCTCTTCTAGTATTATCGTTTATTTTACATCGCAGTCGGTTAACTAATGTTTGATTTAATCATTCGTTTAATCCGTTGGATGCGGGATTATCAATGCACGTGAAAACGATCTGAGTTCCAACTCTTTTGAAATACTTGAGAAATTGGGTTAAGTTTATACCTGTATATTGGTCTGTCAGTAGAATTGAGATATTATTTTGTTTAACTATGGGATTAAGTAAGTTTATGAAATCTTTAGCAGTTTGACCCTTTGTTGTTGAGATCCATGCATATCTTGTGAAGTGGTCACTTCTTTTTACAATTTGAACAAATAGTTGAGCCATTTTCTTACTTATTGAGATCTTGTAATTTAATTTCTAAGATCGTTAAAACGTGATTTATTCAATGTAGGTAAAGAATTAAATTACACGTAAATACAACAGTAAGTTACAGCAAACAACAATTAAAATAGGTTAATGAAGGTTAAGATAAAGTAATAAACTCAGATGATAAATAATAAACAGATGATAAATAATTAACAGATGATTGAAGGTTGCTGAACCTTACATATATGGTGCGATATGTGGATAATAGTGAAATTTAAAAATCGACCGGTGTGTGGTTAGCACCTTTCTGCAATTGACTACCAGGTATGCAAGTTTAAAATGTCGTTTTAATTCCAATAGAATGCGCTCTTAGCCTATTGAAGGATTTGCTTATCTCTAAACGCTATTTTGTTTGTTAGTCATTTGTTTACAAAAGTCAGTTGTTTTTAAGTCGTTTACGTGGACGTATCATACCTTTCTTTGGTGTTAAAAATGTCTAATTTTAAGCCAAATAAAGAGCATTTGCGGCATGTCATGATTTTCTTATTTAATCAAAAGAAAAAGGCATCTGAATGTCATCGAATTCTTGTTGAGACTTATGGCGATGTTGCTCCAACCGTCAGGACATGTGAACGTTGGTTTCAAAGTTTCAAACGTGGTGATTTTGATGTTACTGATCAAAAACGAGAAAATCGACCAAAAAAGTTTGAGGACTTCGAATTGCAATCTTTATTAGACGAAGACAATACCCAAACCCAACAAATGATGGCAGAACAGTTGAATGTCACTAGGCAAGCCATTTCCGATCGCCTGAGAGCTATGGGAAAGATTCAAAAGGTTGGAAAATGGGTTCCACATGAATTGGACGAACGACAGATGGAAAAACGAAAAACTGTGTGCGAAATGCTGCTTTTGCGCCACGAAAGAAAGGGTTTTTTTGCATCGAGTTGTAACTGGCGATGAAAAATGGATTTATTTTCAGAATCCCAAACGAAAAAAATCATGGGTAACGCCAGGACAACCATCCACATCGAGTGCAAGACCGGATCGTTTTGGGAAGAAGACAATGCTGTGTGTGTGGTGGGATCAGAAGGGAGTAGTCTACTACGAGCTTCTCAAACCCGGCGAAACAGTCAATACCGAGCGCTTTAGCCAGATTGACTAAGGAAACGATTTCTTCGCTTGGTTGGGAACTCCTACCCCACCCGCCGTATTCACCTGACCTGGCGCCTTCTGATTATCACCTCTTCTCATCGATGGGACACTCATTGGCGGAGCAACACTTCAACAATTTCGAAAACGTACGAAAATGGCTCGATGAATGGATTTCAAATAAAGATGAAGCATTCTTTTGGAATGGTATCCATATATTGCCCGAGAGATGGGCAAAATGTGTAGAAAGCGAGGGTCAGTACTTTGAATAAAATATATTATACTTTTTTTTAAATTACTGTGTATATATTTTAAGAAATAAACGACATTTTAAACTTGCATACCTGGTATATGTATAATGGTAAAACTACTGAACCCATCTGTTTCAAATTATAACTGCACCATCTTCATAGTTATAGAAAGGTTATAAAATAATAATAAAATTTACAATTATAAAAATGTAAATGTATAATTTTGAGTGACAGAAACATTTTTACCACACTGTCATATATTTTTATGGTGAGAAATTAAAATCCAGCCAGATGAAATCCATAAAATTTTTTCTACTGAATAATTTATTACCAAATCCTTTGCCTTTTTATATGGTGTGTAAAAATCTGATTCTAAAATAATATGGGCCTTTAGTTGTAAGTAATGATAATTCAGTTCATTATCTGCAAGAGTTTCTTAATAGTCTCTTCTTGATACATTACAATTCTAAATCGGACGTCAGCAAAATCAGTTTGCAATACTAAAGTTATCGAAAAACAAAGTTACAATAAATTCTTTTCAAACAACTTTGTAACCCTATATTAGCTACCTAATATATAAATTATAATTTCTGTAGGTCAGATGTTGGATATATCCTACCAGGTATGCAAGTTTAAAATGTCGTTTATTTCTTAAAATATATACACAGTAATTTAAAAAAAAGTATAATATATTTTATTCAAAGTACTGACCCTCGCTTTCTAAACGTTTTGCCCATCTCTCAGGCAATATATGGATACCATTCCAAAAGAATGCTTCATCTTTATTTGAAATCCATTCATCGGGCCATTTTCGTACGTTTTCGAAATTGTTGAAGTGTTGCTCCGCCAATGAGTGTCCCATCGATGAGAAGAGGTGATAATCAGAAGGCGCCAGGTCAGGTGAATACGGCGGGTGGGGTAGGAGTTCCCAACCAAGCTAAGAAATCGTTTCCTTAGTCAATCTGGCTGAATGTGCAGGAGCGTTATCATGCTGAAGAATGACTTTGGCGTGCCTGTGAGCCCATTCTGGGCGTTTTTCGATCAATGCGTGACTCAAATTGATCATTTGTTGTCGGTAGCGCTCGGTATTGACTGTTTCGCCGGGTTTGAGAAGCTCGTAGTAGACTACTCCCTTCTGATCCCACCACACACACAGCATTGTCTTCTTCCCAAAACGATCCGGTCTTGCACTCGATGTGGATGGTTGTCCTGGCGTTACCCATGATTTTTTTCGTTTGGGATTCTGAAAATAAATCCATTTTTCATCGCCAGTTACAACTCGATGCAAAAAAAACCTTTCTTTCGTGGCGTAAAAGCAGCATTTCGCACACAGTTTTTTTTTTTTCCATCTGTCGTTCGTCCAATTCATGTGGAACCCATTTTCCAACCTTTTGAATCTTTCCCATAGCTCTCAGGCGATCGGAAATGGCTTGCCTAGTGACATTCAACTGTTCTGCCATCATTTGTTGGGTTTGGGTATTGTCTTCGTCTAATAAAGATTGCAATTCGAAGTCCTCAAACTTTTTTGGTCGATTTTCTCGTTTTTGATCAGTAACATCAAAATCACCACGTTTGAAACTTTGAAACCAACGTTCACATGTCCTGACGGTTGGAGCAACATCGCCATAAGTCTCAACAAGAATTCGATGACATTCAGATGCCTTTTTCTTTTGATTAAATAAGAAAATCATGACATGCCGCAAATGCTCTTTATTTGGCTTAAAATTAGACATTTTTAACACCAAAGAAAGGTATGATACGTCCACGTAAACGACTTAAAAACAACTGACTTTTGTAAACAAATGACTAACAAACAAAATAGCGTTTAGAGATAAGCAAATCCTTCAATAGGCTAAGAGCGCATTCTATTGGAATTAAAACGACATTTTAAACTTGCATACCTGGTACATTTGTAGAAAGGTTTGCTCAGTTTTTCATTTTCAGTAGCTTTATTTTTAAAATGCAAAGTTTGATTTGTCTAATGAAAAGTAAACCCGATAAAAACGATCAAAATATTTGAATATCAGTTTTGTGACGGTTCCAGTCAAAGGTTTTGCGTACGAATGCACAGGCCACTCCCCTTGTCTGAAACAATAAATTACACCAAGAATTAGACATTTCGACAATCCATTAGTCCATAAACAAATCCTACATACTTCTCCTCAACAACAGAAAGACACACTAAACCCAATAATAGCGGGTTTGCAACAGACATTTCCAACAAAACTCGACGAATACTCAAAAAGATCTGGATGAGGGACTTACAATTTTCGTAGGGAGTTACAATTTCCGGTACCATTCCGCAAGCGCGTCTCCACAAAACCTACATGACCAGCGCTACACCGACCAGTTCGATCCTTACGCTTCACTTCGAGTTTACATTTATCGATAGCTCTTTCCTATAACCTCACATGTAAACAATCACTTCTACAGTTTCAACTTGGATTATGTTGTTTAGTTTGTTATATTGACATTTAGTCTTCTTAAATGTTAAATGGTGAAACAAAAGTTAACAAAATGAGTTTCATAAAGGATTAAGTGTTTTATCAATTCATGTTTTCTTATTCCCTCTTATCTAATTTGTAAAAGTGTTATAAAACTTAAGAACATTAATTTGTACATGGTTTTGGTGTTTTATATATTTTTATTTATTGTATCAATCTAAGTGATAAAATTTTAGTATACATATTTTGTGAATGGTTTCTTTGTCATCCATAATACTTATTGCCCTAAAGTGAGACAGATTTGATAATTATCTCAATAAAACATATCAGTTTATAAATAAATGTGAGAAAGTATATCATAGGTTTCATATTTTCTTATTTCCACTTCCCTTGAGAAAATATAGCAGAAATTAACATCATGACTTTCAACAAGGATTCTATCTTATATTATATAATGGCTTATAACATGGAGAATGAAAAATGTGAAAATAATCACAGATTAAGAGGTAAATGACATATTATATAATTGTAAAACTATTGGTGTAATGGTATAGATTAATGTATTTTTAAAAATTTTTAGAAGCCTGATGATGGAGTATTTTTTCCGAAACATGTAGCTGCAAATGTTAAATGAATAGGAGTTATGTCAAATAAATACTTAAGGATTCTGTCTTTTATATATTTATAATTTGTTATTTACACTTCCCTGACATCAGAAAGTTTATGAGGAGTTAACATTGCTTTTGATTTAGCATTTTATTAATTCTGATTTCACATAATATTAACTCGAAATTGATTTAGTAGTGTCTTATATTTTGGTGTTTTCTTATTTCCTCTTCATTATTTTCGTATTTCTCATTTTAGTATCATAAGGAAAACAGAAGTTAATATTACTTTGAACAGGGATTTAGAGTTTCTCCGTAAATAAAGAAGTATAACCTTTCCCCTCTAAAAGTAGCGACTAAAACACCGAAATAAATCGGAACAAGGTTAGAATTGATAAAAGGTATTCTGGTCGCGCGTAGGGGCTGGAGACGTGCTTGCGGAAGGATACCGATTATTTTAATAGATCATTTATGAATTGTTCAATGATGGTATTTTATGTCTACTTCTTCCAACAGGAAATACTCTTCATGTCCATGAATCCATGAATAATGGAACACTAATCACTGAAACATGTAATGACTTAATTAAGAACTTTAACTCCGGGATATAATCAGTTATGGAAGACGAATGAAAGAAGCAAACCGTGGTTATGTTTTGCGCTGGCGAATAGAGGAGACAGACACAGGGTGGAATTTTTTTCCTGTCTCCCCTCGGTCGCGTGTCTTCCTGTTTACGCCCCAGCCAGGAAATATAATTGAAGGCACGGGCCAACTTCCTCTCTTAATATAGATACAGACTACAGTCTGGGGTTAACTGGGGTTGTGGGGTGGAACCTAGGCTAAGAGGATCATAAGGGGATGGGGAAAAAAGTAGGGGTTGGGGGATAGGGGATAGTTATGTTACTAAAGTAAAAAAAAAAAAAGTAAAAATATATTAAGTTTAATAAATAAGTATGTAACGATGTATTTGCAACGTGAATTATGGGTTGGTACTAAAATAGTGTAGGTTTTTATATGTGACAAAAAAAAATAGTATGACTAATACTATACAAAATCAATATTGTATACTGAATGTTCATATCTCATTTTAATTCAGTGATCAATGTCGAGTGGTCAACACTGACTTCTCCAGCAATGTTCCGAGTATTTTGGCGAGGGTTTTGTTCTGCCAAAGCCCTCAGATGGCCGTGATCAAAGACAGGTCTACCACGACCTTCCTGGTCTTCGAGATCAAAATCTTCAGGACGAATTTTATTAACTGCTCATTCACTGATGCTTCCTTCACACACACAACATTGATGTTACGCGCGATTTAGATAGACAGAGGTTATAGTTTTCGATTATCGTAAGGCAGTCAAAAGCCTTATACTCGTAAGGCAATCGATTCCTTGCGAATTACGGGAATAGTCGTTGAAGAAATCAAGATAAATTTCTGAATTGTAATGAAATCTGACCGGAGAATTTATATTCGATAAGATTAACAGGAAAGAGGTTAGGCAAGGATGCATGTTATCACCGCTTTTTTTCATCGTTTATTCCGAAGCAATGCTAAGGGTGGCTTTGAATGGTGTCACAGGAGTAAATAAGATAAATGGCATCATAACAAATAATATGAGATATGTGGACGATACACTTGAGAAACGCTTGATGGCATAGAAGGATCAATACAATTAGGATTGATGAATTAGTAATAGAAGTGGCAATTGAATCATCAATCCTAATTATGGAGTATACGGTTGCATTTACAAACAAAATAGATGATTTACAGCAATTGATCACAGAACAACTAAACAATCAATTGAACACAGCGAAAACCAAAGACTGACCCTGAATATAACTTAAACGAAACTTTATATGATTGACTAAAGTGACAAGAAACTGCTCGTCGTTACAGACTACTTCAACATTTACTAGACAAACGATCAAACCTCACAATTCATTACAAAAGACTTATTTACATGACTGTTATTAGACCTATTTGGACGTACGGAGTTGAGCTTTGGGGCTCTACTAAACCATCCAATTTATCTCGTATCCAACCCTTAAAATCCAAAATCCTTCGAAAAATCCTAAATGCCCCTCACTTTGTCACCAAAAAGCTTATCCATAAAAACCTTAATGTTCCATTAGCCCAAACCAGATACCTATCCTTTCATAGTAAGCTCCATAACCACTCAATTCCATTAGTTTCTCAATCCTGCGAGGCGTCTGAAAAGAAGATGGCCTAGAGATCTTCTAGTGTAAAATTTTATTGAAGTGCTACTGATGAGTAGCTCTTTTCAAGTTGTTACATGTCAATGAAATCGTTATCAGCTCATTTACTTGATGTACATATTTGTATAGCTGTAAATTTCAATAAATTGATATATAAAAAAAATTTAATAAATAAGTATGTAATGAGGTATTCGCAACGTAAATGACATCAATTCTTAACGCGTAAAGAATGTTTACAATCTAAAATCCTCTGTAAAATTCTCAATGTTCCTCATTATGCCACAAACTGCATAAATTATCCATGTACCACGTGTTGCTGATTTGTCCCAAACCAGATAATCCTTTCATAAATTGTTTAATAATGATTTAGACATTAAAAAATGCATTTTCTGAATTCCTTTCATCACGTGACTCAACGTTTATCAAATCTGGGATAGAAAAATTGGTAAGCCGTTGGCAGAAGTGTATCGAAAATGATTGTAAATACTTTGAATAAAAAATATGTTAGATTTGATCTCAAAGTTTTATTTTCTTTCTTGTTCTAAAAATAGTTTAGTCAATGAGTGCTGAAATGAGGGACGTAGAGTGCATGAAATATGCGATAATTTTTGACTTCATAGCTTCGTTAGGAATAGTTAGAAGGTAAACATACTAAAAGTCCCCACCACTGGGTGGTGAGCTAACGGAGAGTTTTTTTTATTAGCAATTATAATTTTTAGTTAAGAAACTGTCGTTAAAAAAATTGACATAATATCGATCCTTATTTTTATAGAGCTTTCAAAGTCCTAGAGAGGGGGAGGGGAGAAGTTCAATTTTTTGTTTTTCGGTGTTATCTCGAAAACGGTTGATTCTAGAAAAATATGTTTCAATTAAACATAAAAGCTCATTAAATTTCCTATAAAATTAATTATATATATAGTCGTCGAAATTCCAACAGTTTTCGAGATATACGTTATTAAAAATTGATAATTTTAGAAATAAACAAAATGTTAACCTTATTTTTTGTTAAATATTTGCTTCTAATAGTAAAAAAAGTATATATGAAATTAAAGTACATTAAATGCTCTACATTTTTCATTCTGACGTTTTTTCTGAGAAACGATTGTGGAAGGTACTAAAAACAAAAGTTTGACAAAAAGTGAGGTGGCATTTGTTTTTTCCCGAAAATCACTGATTTTCAATAACGAATATCTCGTAAACGATTAGAATTACGAAAAATTTATATATTATCAATTTTATAGGAAATTTAATTAGCTTTTATGTTTAATTGAAACATATTTTTCTAGAGTCAACCGTTTTCGAGATATCGAAAAAACAAAAAAAATGTTTTAGTATTCCTTACGATGCTATGAAGTAAAAAAATCATAGCATATTCCATGCACTCTACAATGTGTTGACTGGACTAAAACGGTCGTTTCATTGATCATTGTGACAACCCAATACAATAAATCATTAATTTTCAGTTCGTGAAAATGTTTAATGTTTGAAATTTACCCGAAACGGTACGGATAATTGACGTTTCGGTTAAACGAAGCCCTACTGGATGTATTAATATAGATGTTATCCTTGAAATAAACATACCCTATTCAAACTAAACAGAGCGTATAATCACGGCCGATTTAAATCCCGCCAAAGAGGTATTAAAAAGTCGTCGTGCGGTTCACAATACTTGCGGACCTATCTGCGATCTCCAGGTGGCCAGGTGACGCGTGCGTTATCTCTGCCAAGACTTGTTTCTTTTAAACCTGTCCACTTTTTTGCTCCCATCTGCCACGGCTGCGTTCTTCGAATCGTCGTGTCTCAATCCTCTTCGGTGTAGACTTTCACCCTCTATCTAATCGAAGATCTCTTGTAGGGCAGGTGATGCCGAGGAAGGAAAAACTGGGGTTTGGCAAAACCTTCGCTGTTTAGATCTTCTATCTAAACGTATTAGGTCTCTATTAGTGATCACTTGTAATCAATTAACTTGTTATATTTGTTTGTCTGGACATAGTTTCAAGATACGTGTTTTTTTAAAGCTATTTATTGAAGTCTACAACTGTCTGTATTGAGAAATAAATACAGTAGATATATATTTATACATAAATATATAAAGTAGAAATATAGCCAGTATATGATATGATAATACTCAAAATAATATCTCAATTGCTTATAAAGCAACTACCTATTTGAAGCACTTCCATAAAAGTCCTGAGGGCATCTTCTTTCCAGGCGCCTGGGAGGGTTATAGAATTGAATGGGAAGCAAGTTGAGATACTTGTGGATTTGAATAGTTATGAAGCTTACTACGAAAGGATAGATATCTGGTTTGAGCTAAATCAGCAACGTATGGTATATTACAATGTTTATGACTATGTTTGTTTACGGTAAAGTAAGGAGCACTGAAGATTTCTCAAAGGATTTTGGATTGTAAGGATTGGATACGAGATGGATTTGAAGGTTTAGTGGAGCCCCAAAGCTCAACTCAGTATGTCCGAATAGTTATACTTACAATCATGGCTAGTCCTAGAATTAGGAACGTCTAACACGATGAGGCAGAGTCCCATAAAACAAAGGCCAAACAATTTCCGGGTAACATTGGCTTTCCGATTACCCAAAGATAGATGTCATTTCCTGGTGCATTCATGGTGGTTTCAGAACAATTCATGAGGTCAGCCAATGTAAGATGTAACTATGTTTCAAGCTTTTTAACTTCTCCGATTTTGGTTTGTTCGATGGCAGTTTCTATCGGACTTGAAGTGGAGAAATAATCCTTATACAACTATGTGGCCATACAAGTACACACCATCACCTCATAACCAAAGAAGTTCCCCCATGGCGAAAATGTGTAATAATAGTTTATAAAGAGCCATTATATTTAATTAATGTGCCGTTTTACATTAAAACGTTTAACAAGTCGATTCCTCCGTATCAGTAGCGCTGGGAAACGATCAGTGGAAAAAAACATCGATAGTCATGAACTTCCTGAGAACTCTTCAAACATCTCCATCAAGGGACGTAGTCGTTCCACGACCTTCCTGTTTTAAAACATGAAATCTCCCTCCTGAAATTTTTTAAATAACCTTTGAACGGTGTAATCATATTGCCATCATCCCAAACTTCGTTGATTTTACTGGCTATTTAGGCGGAGTTTAAACTCTTCTTCTTCATCTAACCCTTATACCTCACGGTTTCAGCCAGCAACCACGTTCTAAACACCTCTCTATCCGCAGTCAACCTCCTCCTCGCCAGGTCCCCCCATTTACTTCTCGGTCGTCCTCTGGGTCGTTTTCCCACTGCTTTTGCTTCCCATACTTTTTTTTTTGCAACCTATTGATTGGCATTCTTAGTACATGGCCAAAACACTTTAATTCTCCTCTGTGAATATAGTGTATCAGCGGTTCCTGCTCCGTATGCTCTCTTATTCTTTGGTTTCGGATTCGGACCAACCTTGTCTTACTCAGAAATTTCATTTGTGTGGCTTGTATTCGGCTTCCAAACTTCTTGATGCTAGGCCAGCTTTCAGCTGCATACGTCAGCCTAGGGATGAATACTTGCTTATATACTACCATTTTGGTTTTCATCTCTACTTCCCTTTTTCCAATTATAACATTGCGGAGCTGGTAATAGATGTTGGTCGCTTTCCTTATGCGCTGATTTATTTCAGAATCAAACCTGCCATCATTACTAATTTTAACTCCTAGGTATTGATAGACTTATCGATAGGTTTAAGCTCATATAATGTAATTAGGTGAAGATTACGCTTTTAAATTTTAGTACAAACTGTATATTATTCAATAACTTACTAAACAGCTAAACAAACATTGGTAGTCGGTTGGCGGAAGGTCTTGAGAGTAGAGTGGATGAGGCAGTCTCTTGACCAACCCCAAACAATTTTCGTGAGGTCAGTGTACGCATGAGGAAACCAGGTTTTGATCTTTTTTATTTTTCCGATGGCCTTGAGCTGTTCATCGATGGTCGAATTGCTGAGTGAGAGATTCTCAGCAAGTTCTCGAACAGTAATCATGGAAATTTCTTCGATAAAAGCTCTCAGGAAATCTTCATCAAGGGAGGAAGTTCTTCCACGAACTTCCGTGTCTACAAGGCTGAAATCTCCTTCCTGATTTTTTTTTTTTTATGTCACTTTAGAAGAGTGCAAGCACTTACACTGACATCAACCCAGACCTCGTTGATATTTCTTCTGTTGACAAGCTACTGAAATAAATAAACATTTTTGTTTGGAAGAAGACTATTAAATGAATATCTTCATTTATTAATCCTCTTTCAAAAACGAAAAGGAATTCTACGCCAAACGTAAACAGTTTCTTATACAAATAGTTGATTTAGTGATACATAAAATCCTACATTCATTTCCGGACATATAGTTAGTAGGTAATAATGATTTAGCAAATAAATCAAAAAGTTTTCTATTCGTAAAATATTTTTTTAATCTAGAAACCATCTCTGTTGAACAGATCAGCTAGAAGAGTGCTGCATTTGGGACTGCAACTTGCTTCCCTGGGACTGCATTTGGACAAACGGCTCACTTGGAATCCACATATATAACTAAAATGAACGGCCGTCGTTACAGACTACTCCAACATTAAGTAGACAAACCTTCAAAGCTTCCAATAAATTACAAAAGACTCGTTTACATGACTGTGATTAGACCTATTTGGACGTACGGAGCTTTGGGGCTTCATCAAACCATCTAATTCATCTCGTACCTAATCGTTGCAATCCAAAATCCTTATGTCACCAATAAACTTATCCATAAAGACCTTAATGTTCTAATTTATTGCTGCTTTAGCCCAAACCAGATACCTATCCTTCCATAGTAAACTCCATATCCATTCAAATCCACTAGTCTCTCAACTTGGTTCCCATTCTATTCCCGATAATCCACCGAGGCGTCTGAAAAGATTTTTTTGGTTTTATTAATGTGCTATTAGTCAGAGGTTCTTTACATGTTATTGACAAGCAATTGTAATAATTTCCTCAAACATACTTATTCTATTTATGTATACAATTGTAAATATAAATAAATATGTTTAAAAAAAAGTTTTGGCTCAAAAAAAGTTAAGTGGAAAAATAAATTTGAAGAAGGTAGTACCCTCACCCCCTTTAGAGTGAGTATTAAAGGAGAGTAAACATACCCATCCATATTAAGTAACGAAAACGTCGAAATAAATCGATAGAAGTTAGCAATCGAGAAAAAGGTGTTTATGAAGAAAACTAATTTTTACTTCATCGCACATATTTTAGTATGATTTGATATTGAATTAATATTTAAGCTCAAAATTTTGCAATTCGCGTACCAACTCCCTCTCAAAGAAATAAAACCATACCAATCATCCATGCCAAAGAAATCCAGAAGCTGCCGAAAAATAAGACGTCTAAATCCCTCAGACTCTGTCAGGACGATTCGTGCCGGGCTTCCACCCTACCTGGGCATTCAGATATCGAAGCTCTTTCAGTAAAAAGCAGGCACATGTGCCCCGTGACAGCTTTAGTGGGCGTGTAATCCGGCCATGTGGGCTGTCTGTCTCTTCTCTAGCCCACTTCACTCATATTTATCAAGTTTTGAGGACTTTTTCGGCGAACATCGGTATCTTCAAAGTGTCTTCTTAGTGGAATACTTAAGAGTGCTTATGGTGTAAACAGTTTTTTTACTAAGGAAAAAAGCTGACACTGCCAAAACATGTATTGGCTTGTCCAAGCAAACACTTTCTAAAAACGAACCACTTAAAAGACTGTCACTCAGATCAAGAATAGAAGTGGATGAGTCAAATTACCTTGAAAACGAGTTAGCTATTAAACTTCAAAGCAGTTATGAAAAATTGTTCTTTTTAATAAGACCTTAAAGTATTAGTTCTGGAACAAATGGTATTTTTAGAGTAATTACAGGATTTAGGAAAACGATCAAAAATGCTTTACAGAAAAGTACAAAATTTTGAGTTATCCACTGCCTCACAACAGTAGCAATACACAGGGGGAGTATCTCTTAGTGTAAAAAAAAAAAAAAAAAAAAAAAAAAAATTGGGTGAAACTAGATCAAAAATGTAGCAAAATGCCGCAGACCTCACCTTTCTATTCCAATCCGTTGCAGATATAAGATAAATCAAAGACTTTTTTGAGGAAACCACGCTTTTTCCAATAAAAGCTGTAATTACTCCATTTTGTTTAAATATCTTTCAAATTTGGCCAACATTTTCGGATTTAGCATTAAATTTTCTATAATAGCTGAGTATCTATAACCTTGAATTTTACAAACTTGGTATCTAAAGAACAGCTTGATCTTCACCTTAATCCTCTGATTTGGTGTCGCTTTATTCACAGTTTTCTTTCATTTTCTATTAAACAATAATTTTTTTCTTTTTTTTTTCATTTCAATGAAGAGTTTATTATGTTTAAAATGCACATTTGCATTAAGGGATTGTCATAATGTTTTATTTGCACAAGTAACTGATTTGTATACTAAATGAGAACACCATGTTTTTTCGGTTTCAAAAGTGAATTTCTCCATGAAATTATAAAAAAATCATTACGTTTAACATATTATTCGAAAGCTGATTAAATATGAAAGTTTTTGTGAGATTTGACGTTTTATTGATAGTTTTTTTAGAAAAACGGTGAGCGTTGAAGTAATATAAGACTTTGTGACTTCCCCAAATTAGGTCAAGCTGTTCTTTTGATACCAAGTTTGTAAAATTTAAGATTACAGGTACACAGCTATTATAGAAAATTTAATGCTAAATCCGAAAATGTGGTCAAAATTTGAAAAATATTTAGGATTGATGAATTAAATGCCACTTCTATTGAGATTATTTTATTTGAAAACTAGTTTCGAATGCTAAACATTCATCTTCAGTTCTAAAACATACAAAAATTTTTTTCAACACATAGTACTTTAGCATTCGAAACTAGTTTTCAAATAAAATAATCTCAATAGAAGTGGCATTTAATTCATCAATCCTAATTGTATTGATCCTTCTATATCATCATGCGTACCTCAAGTGAAAAATATTTATACAAACGGAGATATTACAGCTTTTATGGAAAAAAACGTGGTTTCCTCAAAAAAGTCTTTGATTTATCGTATATCTTCAACGGATTGGAATAGAAAGGTGAGATTTTGCAACATATTTGATCTAGTTTCGCCCATTTTTTTTTTTTAAACTATGAGATACTCACCCTGTATAGTAAAATTATTTACACTCAACGTCATAAAATCTGATGAAACAATTACAATATTTGCTCGAATCTTGACTTCCGTTAAATTCATTTGAAATCACAAGCCCTGACCCACTCGGAAATACATTATTCAATACAAAATTCAACAAGTATCTAAATTTATTGCACTGAATATCATTTAATATGACGGAGCCTGGCTGAGTAGTATCGTACTTGGGAAAAAAAGTAACATGATAAACAAAAGGAAGATCCCAGGTTCAAATCTGTTTGGCATAGGCTGGAACTAATTCTGAGTAAATAAGTTCTCCATTGGCTCAAGAACCAGTAACTTTTTTATCTAATTGCTGTATCAAAACTAGTATCTCATTTAATGAATGTATCAAATTTTTTTTTATTATTTTTAAATTTGAAAACTTTTTTATTTAACTACTTATTTACAATTAGGATTGATGAATTAATTGCCACTTCTATTGAGATTATTTTATTAGAATACTAGATTCGAATGCTAAACATTCATCTTCAGTTCTTCGAGGATTCTGAAGCCAGCCAGGCTACTACTTATACTAGTTTTCTAATATAATTATCTCAATAGAAGTGGCAATTAATTCATCAATCCTAATGTATTGATGCTTCATGCGTACCTCAAGTGATACTTATTGATATTCACGACTGTACACCTTAAATGAAACAAGTAAATTTAAGGAAAATTATTACAATGGTGCCAAAAACATGTAACGCACTACTCGCTAGTAGGATTGGGCGATAGTCGATAGTTACTATCGATATATCGATAGGTCATGCCTATCGATGGTCACTATCGATAGTGTCGACTATCGATAGATCTTTTTTACCCTTAAGTTAAGAAACTCTCGGAATTATGCTGATCTGTCTCTGTCCAGTGTCGATTTCTTTTGAAATTGAATCCGGAATTCCTAGAGCTCAAGGGCTCTCTCAAACATTAAGCTAAAGGAAAGCAGAAATGCTAGTTTTACTTTCGGGAAATATGAGGTTCAAGGAGCACACTTGACTCTTGAAATTAACTATTTCGTTATTTCTATTTTCTGAAGATTTGACTTGTTCATTATTATTCTAACCATGTAAATTGTAAATACTTTTTTAAAATTCAAATAAATTAGTTTTTTTCTCTCATCTTTATGATATAATCTTATAATTTATAATCCTGCAAATTTCAAATAGTAAGTAGATAGTTGAATTTAATTAAATTGAAATTTGAAATAAATGAAATTCTTTATTGAATAGCTTTGGAAAAAAAAAGGAAGCAACTATCGAAAAACTATCGATAGCAATCGATAGTTCTCAACCGATAGTATCGGCCTATCGATAGTGCTAACTATCGACTATCGCCCAACCCTAATTAGTATAATTAATACCAACTCCGACAGTGCAGTCATTCAGTTACTTAGCCCCGTTCCAGTTCTTTTTCTGCGTTTAAATTTGATTCCATTTTTTTTTTTTTTTTTTTTTTTTTTTTTTTTGCAAAACTGGATGTTGAAAAATTAATGGAGTACATAATGAGTAACACATATTTGAACATTTTATATTATAAAATAATATAAAAACAGAAATTTAACATATGCAATTATAAAAAAAAAACAGCTAATCAAAACAATTTGTACAAATTTCTACTCGATGTTCAGAACATATAGGTTTTCCACATTTAGTGCATACTTCCTTGACTTTTATATCTTCTTGTCTTGGACAAATAACACACCTGGACTGAACACCTAAAACCTAATGACTAAACACTAGTCTGAAGTAATATACTATAAATAACAAATCATGGAAATGAATAATTATATTTGTTTTGTCTGAAACGTTACGCTCCACTACGGGTTAGTGTGAAGCAAGTTGGAAGACGAGTAGATTCGAGTGGAAATGAAGTTTACTATGAAAAGAAAGGTAATCTGGTTTGAGCTAAATCAGCAACATATGGTACATTAAGATCTTTATGGATAAGTTTGTTTGTGACAAAATAAGAAACATTGAGGATTTTGGATTTTAAGGATTGGATACGAGAAGAATTGGAAAGGTTTAGTGAGCCTCCAAAGCTCCACTCCGTATGTATAAATTGGTCCAATTACTGTCAAGTGAATGGGGCTATTATAACGTATCGGAAGCATTGAAAAATGAGCATTGAAACTATTTTGTTTTTCTATGGTAACCAGTATTAATTTTATATTCAAATTGTAATTTCTTCTATTATCATTAATAATATGACTATTACATAGTTATAATTAACTTTAGGGACAATGGTCCTGGAATATGATTTATCTTCATTTCATTTCATTACTTCAAGGACTATTACTTATCGACCTTAGTTGTGGCAGATTTTGATATTTGACAAAATATAATTAATAAATGTTATAAAAGATTTAAAAAACTAAAACTTAATGTTTCTTCTATGAGCAGTTTGAGAAACCATAGAACTTAAGGAAAGCCTCGCTAAATTCCTTGCTGGGGCGAAGAACCCGATTTTTTCTCGGCCGAGGAAAGAGCACATGGTCCACAGAAGACAGACTTTTCAGGAAGTTGAAAAAAAAGAAGCAATTTATCATCGCAACTAATCTCCTAGCCAGTTTTCCACTCGCGGTTTTCTCAGTAACTTGTCCTCAGTCTTCTTTTTAGATACTAGATTTGTACTTTTATTGTAAGTATTATTAGGAAGTATAATATTTTTGGAGTTATAGCAAGAAACGTGCTGAAAAAAAGGAGTTTTTCACAACAGTACGTGGTATATTACACAGGCCAACGATGAAAAAACTTTTTAACTTAAAACACCTTGTTATTCTGTTTTTTAGGGTGCTAAATCCAAATATGACACTTATTGAGCCGTATCACCTACCATTTATTGATTTATTACAGAATTTAACAGCTTTTATATACTACAAATAAAATTGTAAAATAATTTGTTTATATAGTCTAAACTGTTTACTCAGGTTGAGCTTAACGACTTAGTTAGGGATCTTGGGTTAACAAAAGAAAAAGCTGAATTGCTTGGTTCTAGACTAAAACAAAAGAACTTGTTGGCAGTTGGAACTAGCAGATATGTGTATAGGAAGAGAGAGCAGCGGTTTTCGAAATTTTTGAGCAAGTAGGTGATTTAGTGTACTGCTCAGACATTCTAGGTCTGATCTAAGAGTTTGGTGTTGAATATAAAAAAAGGAGACCGGAGGCTGTTTATTGATTCTTCCAAAACTAGTTTAAAAGCTGTTTTAATACACAATAGTAACACTTGCATCTATACCTGTTGGCCATTCTGTACATATGAAAGAGAGCTATGAAAACCTAGAAATAGTGTTGAATAAAATTGGCTATTCGGCTCATGGTTGGATGATAAGTGGTGACTTGAAAAAAACATGCATGCTTCTTGGTCAGCAAGGCGGTTTTACCAAATTTCCATGTTTTTTGCGTGAATGGCACAGTAGAGCAAGGGATCAACATTGGTGCAGAAAGAACTGGCCAGTGAGGGGGTCTTTAAAACCCGGCGAGAAGAACATTCTCCGCAAAAACCTTGTAGATCCTAGAAACATTCTCTTACCACCTCTACATATAAAGTTAGGCCTCATGAAACAGTTATTATATGCTTTTTATTTATATGAAACAGTTATATATGCTTTTTTAAAGTATTTCTCAAAAACTAGACCAGATTTGAATTCAGCACTCAAAAATCTATAAAACTCAGCTATTAAAGTAAAAAAAGGTTTCAAAAACATTTTTTTTTTTTTTTGTTGGCCTGTGTTATCGTGCTGTCATGGATGATTTACGGGACTTGATCAAAAATTCATTATAGGGTCTGACAGTAAATTTAACCAGCTTTCAGATAAAAAAAATAAAAAAATTTAGATGAAAAAAAAACAGTTTTGGAGTTATAGCTAAAAGAGTACCATCAAATGTATTTTTTCCGCGGAGAAGTGCGACTTACCGGAAGTTAGCCAGTCTCTTTAATTTTTATTATACATAGCTTATCCACAGCTCTAAAACTATTGATCTAACATAGGGAATTTTGAGTTGTAACTCAAAGATTTGAATACCAACTTTTGTGTGTGTAATAAGGGACCTATAATAGTGCAAAACTAGAGTTATAGCCGCCAATGGGTATTAGGAGCCGAGGAAAAAAAAAAAAAAAAAATGAAAATCACGTTTTATTTTTTTTCTCAGCTCTCAGTCAAGATAGAGAAATGATTCTTTCACGCTTAATTGCAGTTATGTATGCTATTTGGTATAAAAATACTTTTATTATGCTCAAAGCACGACCCGGCTTTAGGGTGCTCAAAAACTCCAAAACAAATGATAAAATTCCAAGGAAATCCGCTGTAAATCAGTGGAAACATTTTTTCATGAACAACTGACCTTAAATCTCTATTTAACCTACTATAAAACCCTAATATTTGAAATTTTATCAATATAAAAAAATATTGATTTTTTACCTCTTTCGAGGAGGTTAAAATTTTGAAGTTGGTCTTAAAATAATCTTAAAATTTGGTTTTAATCAGTGGCGAAATATGTAAGATAGCGCAAATTATTTACATTTTTTCAGAAATTAACAGCCATGTTTATCATTCGTTTCGTTATTTACAAGTATGCCAAGATAAGGGAAGCAGTCATTCAAGCCAGAGGGGACAATATGTCTTATTTAAAATAAATTAAAAATTTAAGAGTTAAAATTGCAAAAAATAAATATTTTGAAAAGTGAGTTTTCTAAATTTTTTGTATGTTGGAAAAAATATTGATATTTTTTTTAATAAAAATTGTTTCTGTCTAGTTTAGGAATGTTTATTACATACTTCAGAACCTTTCTTTATTATAAAAAAATACGTTTTTATAAAATTTAAATATTTCAAAGTGTTGGGATACTTTTGACGGGGAGTTTATATATACTGAAATAAAAATTATTTTGGTTGAGGACGAAACGTATTGCCTGATAGGAAGAGTCAGGTTATTTTTTCTCTATTGTTTAGTACTGCACAGCGTTTTGTTTTCCAATTTTGATGAATCATTGTTTATTTTCTTTCTGTTATTTTTTTATGAGGATTTGGGCTTTAGTTATTTTAAATCCGGCTTGATATATTTGCACCATTGTTAAGGAGTCGTATAGCTCGGTTTGATTAAATTGGTCAGATAAGATATTGTATGAAGACAGCTAACCAAACTATATCGAGAGCCATATCGCAGTCTATGTTTATATACTGCGCAGAAGGCCAGTATCGGACGACACCTTTTCCATTGTCGCCTCGGAGACTACTCCTAGATCCAGCGGTCAGTAAGACTACACTGCTAAAGAAGAACGGAAGCGACTGTCAGCGATCTCTTTGTCCCGGGGCGGTGTCAGCTAGCCCCCTAAGTGGCCGCCGGGCCCCACAAAAAATCTCCCCCCCCCTCAACAAAAAAATCCAGTGGGCAGTGGCCAGCAGCTGCGCCACCTGGACCAACGGACCCACACACCTCGCTCCCAATTAACTGCTACATTTGTTGTGATCGCCTCCTAGTGTTTCTTCCTCATAGGGTCTTTAAAGATCAGATATATCTCCTGGAACTGATAATTATGTCCTTCATTAGGATCTATCTTCCTTCACCTGGTTAACACTTCTTTTTGTTTTTTGTTTCCTGATCTAAGAAATCTGTTGTTATATAAATAAATCATCCACGTATAAGTTATTTTATTGGTATCTTTATAAATTGTATGACAGTCATTAACCCTCGAGTGGTCGCGCGGATGACAATAGTCCTCCACTGCTCTTAACATCGCTACTGTGTATTTGTTTTGCCATGGATGAATATGACCAGTCTAGAACCTGCAAAAGGAGGCTAGAGGGATAGTCTATGTACCTCTGTTAGTTGATATTTGATACTGTCGGTCTGTAATTGTCATTTGTTTTGGTTGGCTAACAATTGCCCTCCACCTGACCTTTCAATTACTTATTTTTAGTTTTGTATTTTTTTGCCTACATTAGCAAAATTAATAAAATGAGAGTTTGTTATAATTACATTGAACGCCCCCTAGTGATATTTTTGAAGTTCTGAGCTATTTGAGTGAATTATTTCGTTTCTCATCCACGTGACCTTCACCGTAATTATTATTTTCAACTTGGTATGTTTTGATAATGATCAATGTACTTTCATTATATTTCATTATTTTGAGTGAATAGGTGTATTTCTCTTATCCTTTGTAAAGTATTTATTGGAAATACATGGGCTAAAACATCAGAAAACTTAGTGGGTGACTATTGTCATCCGTGCGAACTTTCCAGAAACTGAGCCATACGAGACCACTCGAGGGTTAATGAAAACAATAAAAAGAAGTTGTTAATCTAAGATTAAAGATGTGTTGATTACTAATGCCGATTCTGGAGACCATCGATTACCGAGGAAAACATTGACGATCCAAAGTCGATTCCTAGAAACCGATCGATACCGCTGACGTAGGCGATAGGTTTTTGATTCCTAATTATTATATTATATTATACATCGATTTTTCTCCAAAATGATTATCCATTCTATTATATAAAAGGACCAGTCATTTTTCGTTATTGATCACAAACCACGAAAACTACTGAAAAAATCTGTACCAAATATTAACATAATCTTTATAGTTCCAGGGAGGTTTAGCAACAATAAAATCTACCCCTTTTAAAATGAATTTGTTATTAAAAAAGCGGTATGTGGAAAACAGTGAAGCTTTAAAATTAAACGATAGGGGACATGTATTTAGTATCGAACCGACTCTGCCTTCTCAGTGAGTAGCAAGTCAAATAAAGATGCAGCTGTCCTCCAACACGGAAGAGTTTGTTTAGTGGGACTTGTCTGAGTCAAAAGTTGCCAAAACATATATTAATTTTATATTTTTTACTTCACCATGTAAATTCATTTGGTCTTAAATTATATTATATCAGTTTTTAGAACTTGATATTTTCATCAATGTTTGATATCGTACGAAAGAGTTGTTTATTATTTATATCAATTTATTTCATTCAATTCTTTCCAATTTTAAATTTGAAAAAATATATATATTAATTTGTGAATTATTTGAAGTTTAATCAAAAGTTATTTTTAATATTATCCTCCAAACCAGATACCAATCCTTTCATAGTAAGCTCCATAACCACTCAAATCCCCTAGTTTCTCAACTTGCTTCCCACTCAATTCCCGATAATCCTCTGAGGAAGGCGTCTGAAAAGAAGATGGCCCAGAGATCTTCTTGTGTAGATTTTTTTTTATTTTTTACTGAAGTGCTACTGATGAGTAGTTCTTCTCAAGTTTAGGCATGTTATTGTTTTTTTTAACACATTTACTTGATGTATACTTGTACAGTTGTAAATTTCAATAAATTGATTAAAAAAAAAAATAATAATATCCTAACTCCGTACCTATATAAAGAACATTTTAAATTAATGTTTAGTTTAATGATTAAAATGTTTACATTATCATATTAAATCGTCGTCAGATGTCAAAAACAACTGAAGTTTACCAAAACATGTGGTAAAAATGACGTCACACTGCTATATTTATCATAACTGCAGTTTGGATCCAGGTCTCATAGAGGGACCACGTAGTTTACTAAAATTTTATATCAACATTGAAATTTAGAGACATTTCACTGCTCATTTTGATGTTTATATTGAGTTTATGTCTTTTTTATTAATTTTGAGCTACAAATCTGAATAGAAAATCGATAAAGCTACTCAAACACCAATTCATCGAGTTGGTCGAACTCCTTAAAATATAGAATAATCGATAAACTTCACATGTAACCTTGTTCCTAAGTAATCTGACACTCCCTGGCTGTTAATTTTGATTGTATATTTTTTATAATTTAAAAGACGACTTTTCTATTTCAATCAAAATTTTTTATTTCCAATATCAGTCATATCTTTCCTATTGTTATGACAAAAACGTTATAAAAAGTGTTATTAAAAAATAAATTGATTTTATGAAATGATTCTCGTCAAACTGTTCCCTGTTACTGAAAATATATATGACAGTACAAAATATATTAAAAAAATACCAAAATACCTTAATCGTTATACAAACAATCATAGTGAAAACATACATAATAATTATTTTTTGTTTTGAAAAGATACATATGTATTATGTCAATTTTTCTACGTTATTTTGTCTTATATATTTCACTTGCTTTTATGGGGTCTCTATGATTTAGGATTTGGTTAGCCCTGACTATTTCTCATTCTCTACTACATTGGTTAATGGTGTGCAAGTGTATAAGTAGCAAGAATTTTTACATCACAATTAAATCAAAGGTTGCTAATAAATCATGTTTCTGCATCTTTAAACAAATAACAAAAGCGGAAGATTTCAAATTATAGAGTATAAGGGAGTCCTGACTTCAAACACCCAAACAAAATATAGAATATTGGCCTGCAAGATGCCATTGTTTCCACTTCATATTATTAAACTTCGTGATTTTTTTTTTTTAGTTTATCGAGTGTTTTTAAGGGACTAATATAATAAAAATATGAAGGTATAAGAATAATAAAATTATCGTGAGTGGTCTTTAAAACAGGTAATATAAAATAAATTGATCTTATTCATATTTATCATGATGCACATAGTGGTTTTGAATCTAGGCGGCCAAAATAATTGAATCCCAGTTTACTGTTGATTTTCAGGCAATTTATTAAAAAAAAAAAAAAAATAAATAATAATGTTATAAACATTCTTCCCTGGAAAATGTTCGTGTAAAATTTTGCCTGTATAGCTTGAAATGTTTGTTGTGAGCCTCATAAGGATTTTATGGATAGTAGGTGGATATAGACTTATAATTATGATATTTAATGTCAGTCATCAAACGTTCGTAAATGAACCTTTTGGCCACTTGACTTCACTTCAACGATCACATTAATTGAAATCAACGCCAGTGATATCTGCATCTAATAAATTCCCAACTTAATATTGAATAATATTGTTCAACTTTAGAAGGCCTCAGAGTCGCAAATAATAATGAAATTGAAAAAAAAAAAAAACCGGAAATGTTTGCACCAACTAGTAATGAATACAATAGCCCATCAAACACGATGAAAATTATTAAGTCATTTGTTAGTTCCCCGTAATGCACTATTTTAAAACGTCACTTTAAATTAAGCCATAGTAACCTGTTTATCACCGTTGCTAAGCGGCTTCTTTATCACAGGTTGTTGCCATGGTTACACCTCATCAGATCGCATTATCCCCCTGTCAGGGGCTTAAAAAGAAATATTAGTAAAAAATTAGTCCCTAAAAAGGGCGGGCTCTTATAAAAAACTGTAACCTGTGCCGGTCGCGTGTCGTATAAAAAGCTCCCCTATATACTAATATAATCGTAACAAACCAACTAAACGATCAACTTAAAAAAAAAAAGTCTACGCGCCTAGACAAAAAATAGTCACGAGATACTTTTAGAGGGGGGCACGTGCCATCTGCTGCGGGATGGAGGGGAGAGATTTTTGAGTTAGGGGAAGGAATAAAAAAAAAAAAAAAAAAAAAAAAAAAGAGGAAACAAAAAAAGGCGCACCCCTCGACTATAAATACCGGCCGCCATTTTGCCTCGTGCCCTATCACCTGTACTCCAACAGTCCTCTGTCTCCTCTCACTTTCGTATTTATTTACAATACATTTCTACTTTCTTACACTTTAACGGTTTCTTAATGGGGAATATATTTTTATTGATATTTAAATAAAGAAAAAAAGTAAGAAATTTATTAATAAAAATGCTCTCAATATGTAAAAGCATTTCCAGTTGCGGCTTCTCCCGCTCTCATAAGTAAGAAATTTAGATAATTGTAACTAATAATTGAGTTTTTATTTTTTTATAGATAAAATATTGTATTGTAAAAATTCTAAGAGGAAAAAAAATGGAAGCACTGATTTTTAATCTGGTATAAAATAAAAAATCACACTAATTAGGTGTTTAAAGATTACATAAAAGCATATTTGGATATCCAATCTTTAATTTATACCATCTTTAAAATATACTATCGTATGGTAGGTTGTAGGTAGGGATGTGGAGGAAACAATCGATATTATAAATCGATCACAGGACTACTCTAACGAGCCGATCTTTTCTGCTGGCGTTGGCGATAGTTTGGTAATACCTAATTATCTAATTATCATTCGTTGATTATTTTCCTTATTGATAAAAAAAAAATTGTTATAAAAAATACATTTTTATCTTTATAAGAGCAATTTTTTTTTTAGGTATTTTACTGCGTATCCAGATTTGCAATTAGTACGACTTTTGGGTCGGAGAAGCTACGATATACGTTTAAGTTTTAATCGTCAGCTGTCGTCAAAATCTACCGATATTATATAAAACATTAGTTTAAAGTAGTGACAGTGAATATAATAAAGTGTTAGAATAAAAAATGTTATCAAAAATTTTGTGACAGTGTTCCTGATCATCATTGTTTTATACTTATTACCGCCATGAATGCATAAAGCTTGGCCGCACGCTCAGAATACATCTATACTGATTATTTGGTAATCAGAGAAACTTGGATGGAAAATACAATGCCAGTGAATGTGCCTAGCTTTGATCTGAGATCATATTATAATACCTCTAAGAACAGACAAATTGCAACTGCATCATCGGTAACGGTATCATCATCATCAAGTCGCAAAGCCGGCGGAGTCGCCATATATCGCAACATCAATAGATTTACTGATCGATAGATTGTAATAGAGTTAACATTGACTTTTCGGAAATTGATTTGGAAATGAAAGACGCAACACCTGATGATGTCTGTCTAGTAAACGTAACGGCAGACGGCATCTTCCAATTTGTTCTCGGATGTGTATATAACCACCCGAGCACAGCGTTAGCAGAAATTAAACTCTTTATGTTACGGTCGTTGTTTAAATATTCCAAAAACATCGCTAACATTATAACCAATTGCGAGCCTGATCTTACTACACCAGTTATAATAGTTGGAGACTTTAATGTTGACGTTTCAAAAAACCGCTCATTGACAGACTTCATTCCAAGCGAGTTCAATTTGTCTTGTATTGAAACTTCTCCAACAACGTTAGGTAATGCCTGTATTGAAGTGTCTTGTTTGCCCTTTGTGTCATACTTTTCGTATCACAGACCTATAATTAATATATTTATATTGTAACACAATAATTATTAGTTCCCTTGCTTTTATTCTAAATTCATAAATTAAAATATTTTATTAAAGAAATATAACCTGTTTTATAAACGTATTCACGTAACACACGGCCGTGTCCATGACACAGCCACACGCCGATTTTTTCAATACGCCTTATAGTTTTTTGTTTTGTTTTTTATTAAAAGAATAAACAAATAAAAAAATTTAAGGAAAACAACTTTTACAGCCGCCGAGAGCTAAATATATTTTACCTAGGGAGGGCTATATTTTCCCGGTCCTTAAACCAACACTTCCCTCTATAGAGGGGACTCGATGGCCAAGCGAGTTAAGGCGAGAATCTCAGCTCATTAGGTACTGAAGGTCATGGGTTCGAATCCCTCCTGGGCGGGTTAAAATTTATTTTGAATGAATGAATCTAGACCTTCCCACCCTGGCCAGAATAGGTTGGTAACCTACAGGATAACCAGTCCTTCCTGCCCTAGTTGGAGTACATATGGACGTTAAGTAAAAATAAACAAACGAACTTCATCATCCAAAATCAAGTTTAGTGGAAAAATTAGTAATGATGACTATTTGATAACTTAAAGTTTTCAGCATGAAGGTGTCACGTCAATTGGAATTCCCAAAAGTGGACACCTTAGAACGGACCTGCCCCCTCCCCTCTGTCAGTGACGTTGTTTATGATATATGACGAAATATAATTTAGTCATCTAATTAATAAAAAATAAACAAAACCAACAAAAAAACAAACAGATGATTTAAAAGATATTAAACCAAACAAGAATATTAACAATGATTAATGAAAAATCTTTTCTAGTTCAACTCGATGATTATTATTTTATAGATGATAATCTGATTTTCCAGTAAAATACATTAACTTGCAAATCCAAATATAACATACTAGCTGAAAGTACCCTGCTCCGCTACGGTTTAATATCATTAGGATGAAGGACAACTTAAATTAGAAAAAGTTAAGCTTAACGTTGATAGTTATTATTACTTAAATAAACCTAAAGAATTCATTCTAAGAAAGTTCATTTTATATTATTTTGATAGTCCTCCAGTGAATCTTCGAGACTTCACTACCATCTTACCTAGCTCTGATACCAGACCATCAGCTTTTCTTATGGCATACTTTAAGTGAATATAGTCTCAACTACTCAACTTTTTTGATTTTTTCGAATAAATTTTAGTCTTTTTGTTTCTATTTTTGCGTACATATCAAGCATAAATTGGTAGAGGAGATTACGAAATTAAAGTAAATAAGGTTCTTCACCTCCTCACTCCACTAACATTTAGGCTTAAAAATCAGCTGCAGACACAGTTTTCTTAAGCAGTGTATTGGTGTTTAGGTCTCGCTGAGGGATGTTAATACTTTACCCATCTTCTCCATGGTAGAACATGATACGATACTGAAGAGAATCATACACTTAATAGAACTCGCTGATTCTTATCAGTTTTTTGTCCCAACATCGAACTGGCCTTACATGTTATCACCAGAGAACATAAGTCTTTTAACCTTCTCTTTAACATAAGTTTTTTAATAGCTTCTAGTCACGGAACAACTCAAAATTGTGAGGGTCCCCCTCTGCAGCCACCATGAGTTCCCAGAAAGTACGATATTATAAGGTTTCGACATTGATCGTGTTTTTGTTTGTTTACAACTATAAGGAACTTAATTTGTGGTCAAAGTGTGCGGCTTAAACATCTAACCTATTTTTTAACATAGCTTATCTCCAAATACCATATGACAATTAATATTTTATTATGCACCTAATTAAAATTGTAATCGCATTTTTCGCGAATTAGCCGCGACCCAGGCTGATTTTTTTAAATTCATTTCTTAGCGAGCACCTACGGCCCTAGAGGAAGCTACATATCGAATTTCATTCCAATCCGTTCGGTAGTTTATGGGATTTCATGTTAAGTGAGTGAGTGGTATTTGACAAATATATAGTATATGAGCGATTTTCTCAACTCGATATCAATGCTACAAATAAGCAATGTGATATCTTCAACTATTAAAATCTAGTATTGATAGTGTTTAATTACCAAGTGGTATTCTTATTGAGTTCTGGATCAAAGCTATCTTTATTAAAATAGCTGTCACAGGAGCACATGTTTCGGGCTATTGTTTTTAAACAACTGACGACGCATATAGGGAGTATTTAGCTAATCTAGGCGGCCAAAAGTCAATTTCAATAAATTCGCATTAGGTAAAAAAAAAAACAAGCTGTTTATAAAGTTAGATAAACAGAGGACATTATGTGACCTTTGTACCTTCCTTCCCTGCAATATCTAAGTCTTACGATTAGTCGAAACTGCACCATTCCCTTATGCCAACGGATCTCTCTCTGCTTTCTAAGTGTAATCACTTCAATTAAAATGGGTTTTCTTATGTTTAGTGATATTCTTCATAATTAGAGTTATTGATCTTGAAACTGCACGAGAGGATTAGGGAAGAATTGGAGGTCGCCCCAGTCATGGAAGCCATTGAGACCAGGCAGCTGAAGTGGTTCGGACATGTGGTACGGATGGAAGACCACAGAGATCCACTGATCTTGAAACTGCAGGTGAGGACAAACACTTTTAAAGTGGTTATTATTTTATCAATTAATGTATCAGTGCCATTTCGGCTGTTTGTTTTCAATTTTTCGTTTATTTTCAACCACATTTTAGCACACTTTAGTGCTTTTGTTGTACTTCAGGGTGCGTCCCGGCTGTTACTTTCAATGTATCTGAAACGTTGGATTTTTTGTGAAATAATGGTGACCGTGTGAAATCAGCCGCACCTAGCCGTCCGCACCTTTTCGATTTAAGTGGCACGCACCAAAGATGACAATGAGAAAATTAAAAAAAAAATTAAATAAAATATTAAAATTCATTTAATGTTATCTTCAATTTTTTTTATAAATGTTCATTGGTTGAGGAGTAAGAGAGGTAACCCGGAAATCACTGAACAATAAAATGCAGGAGCAAAACTTCCCAAATTTTAAGTAAAATTAGAATATTTGAAGACATCTTTTGACTAGTGAGACCTGTTCTAGCGACCAGTTTCAGGACAGTGATTTAAAGGACATAAAGTACCAATGTTCCTATTTAAAATCTAATTTTAAGCAATGGTCAAAGGAGGATGGTAAAATGAAAAAAAAAACCCTTCCTTGAAAAGAGACGATTGGCTGCTGAAAACATTTGAGATACTTATTTTAATTAATAAAAGTCATTATTCGCACTGAAGACAATTGTTATATTGTGAAACATATCCTGTCACTTACAATGATTGACGTAAATGTGTGTTTCGTCGTCAACCATGAGATCCTACATTTTTGGCGTAACTTTTAGAGAGTTCAATGATTTGATAAAAATAAAATAAAAATTACGTTGATTCCGATGCTCTTTCGTCTCGTTTATTTAAATTTCACGCCAGGATTTGTCTGTTCGGAAGCATATTGCATCTCTCATATTAACTCAAATTTATACACAAATCGGAATTAATTGTGAATATACCTAAAGCTAAATTTGGCAATACTAACGATGATAATGTCTGTAGAAGACTTTTTAGATGCAGATATTACTGGTGTTGATTTCAATTTGTTATACCAATTTGAAGTCATCATTGAAGTAAAATCAAGTGGCCACAAGGTTCATTTACAAACGGTTGAAGACTGATATCAAATATTAAAATTAATTAGTAATTAAGTAATTAAGTAATTAATAAACAAAAATATTTTATGTTGATTAATTACAAAAGACTTATTTACGGTGTTGAGCTTTGGGGCTCCACCAAACCATGTAACTCATCTCATATCCAATCCTTAAATCGAAAATCCTCAATGCTCCTTATCATGTCACTAACAAACTTATCCATAAAGATCTTAATGTGGGGAATCTTGGCCCAACGTTCTTAGTTATTTTGTTACAGTTAACATTTATTGTAAGAACTATAAATTTTGACGTTCACTATAAATAAATATACGATTACTATAAGTAAATCTTTTGATAAATTAAAAAAAAAAAAAAAACACACTTTCTCCCTGATTAGAAAAAAATAGTTCATGAAAATGCCTATTTATAATACACTGGTTATCCCAATGAAAATTTTAGATAGAAAAGGACAGGACAAAGTTAAAACTTGAAATCCACATTCAAGGCTAAAACGACAAAAAACTGCTCGTCGTTTTCGAATTCTTCAGCATTTACTAGACAAACGTTCAAAACTACTAATTTTCTACATAAGACAGTTATTAGACTGGATTTGGATATATGAAATTGAGCTTTAGAGCTCCACTAAACCACCCAACTCATCTCGTTTCCAATTCTTGCAATCCAAAATCCACAGTAAAATTCTCAATGCTGCTTATTATGTCACAAACAAACTTTGTTGTTGGTTTGTACCAAAGCAAATACCTATCCTTTCATAGTAAACTCCGCAACCCATCCGAATCCACTAGTCTCCCAACTTGCTTCCCACTCAATTCCCGATAATCCTCCGAGGCGTCAGAACAGAAGATGGCCAAGAGACCTCCTAAAGTGAAACTTTTATTGAAGTGCTACTAGGGAGTAGTTCTTTACATGTTATTGACATGTCATTTGATAACGCTATTACAATAAACTGTATTTTTATTTTTTTTATTTTTAGTGTTTGCATTAATTTGAATTTAATTATTGAATTAATAGACTTTATATATTATTGGTGAGGTGAGGGATATAGGAGGTCGCTGCTGCGGCTGTAGGCTTTGGCTGCCGTTACCTAGCAACGGCCATATGATAGTTAGCCCAACTTGATAATTAGTTGTTTGGAGTGCAATACAAGATGGCGGATAGTTAGCGTCACTGTTGGGACGCTGTTGTTTCATCGTTAATTTGAATACAAACGTAGGCGGACCAGTTCTTCGACCACCTTTCAAGAAGTTATCTCTCATCTGTATCTTCTTGAAGATTGTTTCCATCAAAGCCATGTAGATCATCGACATCTCGTTGCGGCTGTGACCAGTCATAGTCGTGTCGCTGTCTTTGCTAGGCTCACTCATCAACAACATCGTGTTTTGTTTTTTCTTTTTTAGTTATTCGTTATTTAAATTGTGTATAATTGTCAACATTTTCAATTAATAGGTTAATTTATGTTATAATATCAAAGAGTTTCAATATTTATTTAGTTATTTTGTCATTCAATTCATTGGCTCGTAAATAGTATTAATGTTTGTTTTGTTTATAGATATATATCATGCATGTTTGGTGTATAATTTCAATAATCTCAAATGAGACTGATATTCGGAACCTTAGTTTATTTTAATTTTCGTTTATTTTTTTGGAACCTCATTCAAAAGATCCTGTCAATTTTGCGGGGGCTCCAGCATCATTGTTACCATTTCCCCAAATTTACTTGTTGTGTATAATGTATGCAGTTGTAAATATCAATAAATACTTAGTTAAAAAAAAAAAAAAATCATATATAGTAATTTTCTTTTTTTTTTTATCTCAAAGAATGGTTGAAATTCTTTATTTTTTATTCGGATACGAAAGGTGCGCTTAGATGTTGTACCACTTTTTTTTCTCAATCTGTCCACCTCCTCCTTTGTCGGATATCACCGACGAACGGGTACTATATCTACTGGAAACTTCTGTCCTCCAAAGACATCCGTTTTTTCTTTCGGCCAGGTATCTTTAAGGAAGCTTTGCTTTATCCTCCTGAATGAATTTACCAAAATGACTCCGTTATTCATCAGACTCCTTCCCCGGGCGGTCGCGTCCTGAATGGACCAGGTGGTCACTCCGGGCCTCTTGATTTATTGGTCCTTTAAATGTATCTGCCCTTTATGGCTCTCTAGGAAATCAGGCCTCCCTAGCTACAGTCCTGGTCATCCAGCACGGGCTGGGCATCTGTCGATCCAAATCACCGATTAGTCTTGTGTTTTACAGTTCTTTTTAAAAATAATTTAAAATATTGGAGTTTACATATAACCAACAGCAAACTCTGATATGTTTTTTAATATTTTTTTACAAAGTTTCCTTTCAATAAGAATGTGTTAAAAACAGAGGTATCTATATCAAAACCATGCTCCAATGGCACAACCCGCAATGCTCTCCAAGATCGATTCCGATGATTTACTTCGAGTCTCAAATTTATCAATATCTCTTTCCTACCAAGCCAGGTTTTTAACCGACTTCAAAAACAAGAAGGTTATCAATTCGAATGTTTTTTTGTTTTTTGTTTTTTGTATGTTGTTACGTGATTATTCTGTCAATTATGAATCGATTTTGAAGATTTTTCTTTGATCGGTTGGTGATACTTAAGACGTGGTCCCTTAAAAACTTGATTGAAATCAATCAGTGCTTTAAGAAAAAAACACAACAAAAAACAGGCTTCGCGATTCTACATGTACAATCATGAACTAAAAAGTAATCAAAAACAAAATACACTCACCACTAAAAAATGAATAATAAAGTTGAATTTAAAAAAAAAAAAAATCCGACTTCAAGATCTTAAAGTCTACCCACCATAGCATAAAATAACATATAAACTGGGCGACCCTTGTGTCGCCTAGTTCCATGACTTTGTCGCCCAGTGAACGTAGCCGGTGCCGGCAAATTTTTACGGGAGCAAAAATTTCAATTTAAATACTGTTTTTAAAATAATAAAAAAATAGTAAAAATTTCAAATCCAAAGCTACAATTAAAAAAAAAAACCGACCAATGGGAGCTCAAATGTCAAGATTTTATTGGAATTGTAGCTGTAGAGCTGTACTTCTATCTTTATGAAATATGCCCCTGGTGTCAATTTAAAAATGGGTGGACCAAATTAATTGTCAAAGGGCCTGGGATCATTAATTGAAGTAGGGAGTTCCCGGTATTCAAAACCTCACGGACCATGTTAATTAAGAGTTAAAACGGCCTAAAAATGCGTCATTTGACACTTGATTTTGAATTTTCCGGGACCCCCGCCCTACCTCCGGTACTTTTGCCGTCCCGTATGTCGCCCAGTCTAAATTCCTTAAAATATACACTGCTACCTACACGAACAAACTTTTTTTCATTTATTGATATTTACAACTGTACAAAATAATATACATCAAGCAAATGTGTTCATAACGAATACAGTGGCATGTAAATAACTTGTGAAGAACTACTCACTAGTAGCACTTCAATAAAATCTGCACTAAAAGGTCTCTAGGCCATCTTCTTTTCAGACGCCTCGGAGGATTATCAGGAATGGAGGAGGAAGCAAGTTGGGAGACTAGTGGATTGGAATGGTTATGGAGTTTACTATGGAAGGATAGGTATCTGGTCTATCCATAATGAAATCATAACATATGGAACATTAAGATCTTTATGGATAAGTTTATTGGTCACATAGTAAGGAGCATTGAGGATTTTTCGAAGGATTTTGGATTGCAAAGATTGGATACGAGGTGAATTGGATGGTTTAGTAGAGCCCCAAAGCTCAACTCCGTACGTCCAAATAGGTCTAATCACTGTCATGTAAATGAGTCTTTTGTAATTAATTGGGAGCTTTGAATGTTTTTCTAGTAAATGTTGAAGTAGTCTGTAACGACGGGCAGTTTCTTGTCGTTTTACTCTTGTATGTGGATACGAACAAACCTAAAAATACCTACAAACTTGAAGAACAAAGAATATTATACTACAATCAAGAAAATTATCGATACTTATATACCTATTCAGAATTTGTGATCAGTTATTTTTGGCGTCGGTGGCAGCCAAGAAGGGCAGTTTAATTCTGCCTTTGCTACAAACTTTATTCTTTTTCTTGCATCTATCAACTTTCTTTCGATTCCTGTTTGTTTTGGTAGCACCGACTCCAAAAATAGCTGATCACAATTTTGTGAATAGGTATATAATTATTGATAAATTCGTTGATTGCCCTTTAATGCTAATTTTGTCAAAGTAATAAAAATATTATTTGGGTTCAATGAAAAAAGTCACGTTTGAAATCCCTGCTTTCTCTCAACTTTGTTTATTTCAAATAATCATTAATTTTTAATTTAATTTAATGCTTATTTAATTAATTTGATACTTATAATTCTAAAATCTAAATCAGGAAAAGCAGTAGATTATAGATAGACATATCCATCAATTGCTTTTCCCAGTCAAAGATAAATTATTTTTTTATTCCAACAATAAGTCGAATATAACTAAATAACAAGAGAAATACAACAGCCATCTTTGAAAAACATAACAGTACTAGAAATCGATATGTCGTTGGTGCAGAATCGATCCTGGTCGCCAACAGTTACATTTATACATTTATATCTTTTTTTTTTCCTCAGCTGCTGGAGATTGGTACGCGCGTGCTCGACCCCTGGGGTGGACCATTCTTACTTAATTTTTTTTTCTTTCCCCCATCAATACATTCTCTTCCCCCAAAAGCTATGGGGTATCTTGGCCCAACGTTCTTAGCAATGGATTTCGTTACAGTTACAATCTATTGTAAGATCTATAAAGTTTTACGATCACTCTAAATATAAAATTATAGTCATCTTTGATAAATTAAAAAAAAAAAAACTCAATTTCTCCCTGAATGGGAAACAAATAAAACATAGATCACGGAAATGTCTGTCTGTAATCTACTGCTTATCCCAATTAACGTTTTAGAATTAAAAGAACCGCACAAACGTTTAATTTGAAATCCACATACAAGACTAAAACGAGAATAACTGCTTGTCGTTTTCGAATTCTTCAGTATTTCAGAGAAGCTTTCCCTTATCCAGCGTTACCATAGCCAACACGGGGATAACGGAAATATAATAATTGGAAAAACAAATCAACAATAAAAACAGTTTCGAATGCTAAACATTCATCTCCGCTTCTTGGCAGATCTAAGAGACAATTTGTTGAAAATATCTATTCTATTAAACTACTTTTTTTTTTTTTTTTTTTTTTTTTTTTTTTTTATTCAATTTTTACATACTACTTCAACATTTACTAGACAAACATTTAAAGCTCCCAATTAATTACAAAAGACTCATATACATGACTGTGATTAAACCTATTTGGAGGTACGGAGTTGAGCTTTAGAGCTCCACTAAACCATCCAAATCATCTCGTTTCCAATTCTTGCAATCCAAATTCTTTCGAAAAATACTTAATGCTTCTTACTTCGTCACCAATAAACTTATCCATAAAGGCACTAATGCTCCATATGTTGCTGATTTAGCCCAAATCAGATACGTATCCTTTCATATAAAGTAGCGAACTCCGTAACCATTCTATTCCTGATAACTCTCCGAGGTGTCTCAAAAGAAAATGACCTCGGGACCTTCTCAAGAAGAAATTTTATTCAAGTGCTACCAGTGCTGCATTACAAGCAATTGTCATTTTATTATTTTATGTATTATCACATTCACTGGATATATTTTTTTTTATGTACAGTTGTAAATTTTAATAAATAGATAATAAAAAAAAAATAATTAAAAGGGTCAAATTACTTAAAATAAATTAACAACCAATGATTATTCGACATAAACAAAGTTGATAGGATATAGGAGATTTCAAATGTGACTTTTTTCATTTGAACCAATATATAGCTACTAAACAGTAGCTTCTAGTGACAAACGTTATAAAACAAAAACATATTCTCCATTCAATTTATATATTAAGTGATATATAAAATTATTTGAAAATATACTGTTATTTCATTTAAAAAAAATATATTTACGATAGTATTTTACCACTTAAACTTGTGATATTATGTTAATCTTCAGTAATCGGAAATATTTTGTCTCTGGACGTACATGAAATCTGGTCAGAACTGGAAATGTCCAATGTTTTTTACACGGACAGTAGAAAAACTAATAAGTATGGGACCAAAGGAAATATACAGACTGGTACGATCCGGCTCAGCCAATCAGATTCCATTATTTACAATTAAATCAGCTGATTCTTTCAAGCCTTCTGCAGTTAGGAATTATTTTGGTCAGTTTTATTTAAGATCTCGAGTTGTTCTGTTCTGCTAACGGTCTTGTAGTGCGGTATTCTGTAAAGTTTAAAGTTTCAGATAGTGCTATATTGCTTTGTGATTTAGAGTTATAGTGTGTTTTATTGTGTAATAATTAAATTTAATATTTCGGCTCGTGATTCTTTTGTTTAAATTCAGAGTGTTATATCAGGTGACAAGACCTATGACGCATAGAGGGGATGTAAGTTTTTAAATTATAAATTTTTGTATTGCTTTAAAATCAGTTTTAATTAGGATGTGTCGGTACAAAAATGTATCGATCATGGTTCTCGATAACGGTTTTTGAAAATATACTCGTATAGCTATTACACAAAATAATTCTTGAAACAGTAAACAAAATTTGTATCGGCATCGAACCACTGTTCCACCAAATTGATGAAACCCGCATAGCTCCTGCTAATATATTTCGATATTTAATATTTCGATGCTTCACTTCGAGTTTCAATTTAATCGATAGCTCTTTCCTCACCTGTAAACCTGTAGACCTCACCTGTAAACTTGCTATTCAATTATTTGAACTTACATAATTTCTCGTCTCAAATGTAAGAAGGTGCAACAGAAATTAACAACATCAGTTTCAACATAGATTTACTGTTATATATCGTCTGCTTTGAGCAACATAAAAGTTATTCAGTAACAAAATCAATTTTTTTCAGGAGAGCAAAAAACAAAACCTGAATATGCTCATTAAACACTTCTCAAATATTGATATAGTGAATTTTCTTTTTCTCTAATGTGCATATATAGCAGTTATATTCACTATGTGACTTTTTATACTTATGTGAAATGATAATATCAAAAATGACTTTCCCTCCAATTTGGGAAATATTTCACTTACATGGGGAGGACACACTCAGTCTCTCACGGATCTTGTTGGCAATTTTTTTGGAGGTTCCTGTTCAAAAAATATTAGACACGTATTTTGCCATTCCGATCAATGGTCCCTAGAAGCCGGGAAAAAAAATAAAATAGCATTAAACTAATTTATTTTATATCTCGAGTTTAAAAAATGATATCGACATAATTCTTGCACCAAGATGTTTAGTTCTGATTGCGAATTTAAGGAAATATACAACCATTCCATAGATTTTGGTTTAGGGTATTTAAATTCTAAAAAAAAATGATTAGATTTTCAAGCAAACTACTTCTATAGATTTTTCACACAAAAATTGACGTCAGATTCTAATTCAGCATCTTAAAAAACATTGAAAAACGCTTATTCAACAAAATCAAAAAATATCAATTTTTTCACGCTCTTCGAGGAAAATGAAATTTTTAAACCGATTATTTGTCACATACCTTCAAATCGCCATTACTTTGTTGCTCAATTCACTGCTTGGTATCGCTGGAAAGAGGAGAGTCTCAGCTTTATTTTGAGGAATATAAATGTAAAATTCGATGAACATAAACCTATTAAAAAAATTGGAAAACCCGAAAAACATTTTGATTTTTAGCTTCAGTTTGAAACCAGATAGGGTGATGAAACCAAAGACATTTCAAGCTTATTACCACCCTATTTTTCGTGTAAAAAAAATAAAGTTGATACGTTTAACCGTCTAAACGTAATTCATGTTTTTGTCAATTTAAACAAAAGTTGCCTACCATTTTTGGGTCAGGCAAATTTTAAAGCTTACGAATTTTTATTTTTCTATTTGGATGAAATTTCGTATTTAAGGGTTCTTTGGAATGCTGAATTCGAATCCGATGTCGGTTCTTTGGAAAAAAAAATATATTGAATGCACTTCACTTGAAAAATTTTAGCTTTTACACTGTAAAATGTGATAGAAAATTATTTTAGCCCTAGAATTCCATTTCAGCACCCTCAAAACTTATGGAACGTATGTATATATATAGATATCAATAAAACAAATATACATATAACAAATATATTATATATACTATTTAGGAGAAATAATTTATTACTTTAATAATAAATATTAAAGAAATTATAATTATTTATTATTTACTGTAATAAGCGTTTTTCAATGTTTTTTAGGATGCTGAATTAGAATCTGACGTCAATTTTTTGTGAAAAATCTATAGAGGGAGTTTGCTTGAAAATCTAATAATTGTTTTAGAATTTAATTACCCTAAACCAAAATCTATGGAATGGCTGTATATTTCCTTAAATTTGCAATAAAAACTAAACATCTTGGTGCAAGAATTATGTCGATATCATTTTTTAATCTCGAGATATAAAATAAATTAGTTTAATTCTATTTAATTTTGTTTCTCGGCTTTTAGGGCCCATTGGTCGGAACGGCAAAATACGTGTCTAATATTTTTTGACCAGGAACCTCCAAAAAAATTGCCAACAAGATCCGTGAGAGACTGAGTGTGTCCTCCCCTTGATAGTGACTTTTTTTTTTTTACTTCCAAGGAGATAATATATTGAATTTTCTTATTTCCTCTTACCATAATGTGAGAAAGTGTAGCACAAGTTGGCATTACTCTTCTGCGTGTATTTAGTGTAGTTCTGTATGTATATTTATATTTCGTTATCATCATTTTCCTTATGTTGTACACATATTTCCTTATGTATTGTACATATAGCGTTAATGGACTTTTTGTTATTTGTATTACTCATTGTTCTAAGGTTAGACAGAGGGTAATATTAATTCAATAAAACACTTTTATCTAAACAAAAGTTTATTAGTAAGTTGCCATCTTATTTTCAATTATTATACCTGAAGCTAACAACATTACGTTCCACATTGATTTAAAGTTTTCTATCTTAATATTTTCCTATTATATCTTATTTAATAAAAGAAGCGCGTAACAGAAGTTAACATTAGTTTGAATATGGATTAAGTGTTTGTGTAAGAGTGATGGAGAATAACCTTCCGCTCTAGAAAAGTAGTGACGAAAACATCAAAATAAATCGAAAGATGGTAAAAATCGATAAAAAGGTATCTTGGGCGCGAGCATTAATATTAAACAATATTAATAGTATTGTGAAGATATTAGAAAGAACTGCCACAGTTGCTAGGCAACACAGACGCCTAGAGATGTTTATCTCGTTGCCATGGAGAGACATATGACAAAATGGCAGTAGTAGCATGTTGGATTTATAAGAGTGAGTTTAGTGAGAAACGTGTAAAGCTTTTTTCTTTGGTAAACCAATAATGGTTATCTGTTTTATTATATAAAATAACATTACTTGTGTGCATCTAATAATTTTTAAATAAAACCCTTTCGATTAATTTGAAACCCAAATGTAAAGTATGAATATTTTTAAACAAAAACAAAATATATAATATAACAAAAATGTATAAATATATAAATATATAAATATATATATATATATATATATATATATATATATATATATATATATATATATATATATATATTTATTGAAAATTACGGGAAGCAAGGTAGCCCAGTGGGCAAGGCACTTAACTACCAAGCTCCCGGGCCCGAGTTCGAGTCCGACTGAAAGCAGAACATTTATTTCCTGTTATTTCGGTTTTAGCTCGATTTTGAGGTCGGGAGACTTTCCTGGGGCACACTCAGCCTCTACAAAGTGGATACCCTTAAATGGAGGAAAAACCTGGCGGTTGAGCGAGATTTAGGACAAATCTCCTGCTTTCACAACCGTTGGCCTAGTAACAGTACATCCTTACCTAAGTGCTAAGCCCAAGACCCTTCATGGGTTGTAGTGGTACATGAAATTTACAACTGTACAAAATATATACATCAAGTAAATGTATTGACAACGATTACAATAACATGTTAAAACTTGAAAAGAAGTACTCATTAGTAGCACTTAAATAAAAATGCTAAACTAGAAGGTCTTTAGGCGATCTCCTTTTCAGACGCCTCGGAGGATTATCGGGAATGGAGTGAAAAGCAAGTTAAGAAACTAATGGATTTGAGTGGTTACGGAGCTTACTATGAAAGAATAGGTATCTGGTTTGGGCTAAATCAGCAACATATGTAACATTAAGGCCTTTATCAATAAGTTTTTTGTGACAATGTAAGGAGTATTAAGGATTTTTCGAAGGATTTTGGATTTAAGGATTTGATGCGAGAAGGATAGGATAGTTTAGTGGAGCCCCAAAGCTCAACTCCGTATATCCAAATAGGTCTAATAACAGTCATGTAAATGAGTCTTTTGTAATTTATTGGGAGTTTTGAACGTTTGTATAGTAAATGTTGGAGTAGTCTGTAACGACGGGCCGTTACTTGTCGTTTTAGTCTTGTATCTGAATTCCAAGTAATAAGCCTTCCCTTCTAAAAAATTAGCGACGAAAACATCGAAAGAAATTAAAAATCGATAGAAAGGTATTTTAGCCGCGAGAAGGGGGTGGAGCATCCGTTCGATGGTGTTAACAAAAAATTAAACGATGTATATTTTATATATTTTTCAAGCCTAAAATTTTTTTTTCCTATTGATACAGGGTAGAATATACGTAAATTTAAGATATAAGGATAAAAGAATGATAAAAGACATGACACCCTACAAAATGGAACGTGGCGGACACACGCCAGAACCCCCTCCATATTTAATCTTCAAAAAAAGGCCCCTACGCCATCATGATGTAAATGCGTGGCAGTAAAATGAGGGGAGTCAATGGGGGAATGCTGAATATTGTTGTTAGTCACTTCTTTGTCGGGGGCAAAAAGGTCGCTATCGAGTCGGAGCGTGCCACGTGAGTGCTACATCATTCTCATCTGGCATCTGTGCATGTCCGATCCATCACTCCGCCATCTCCTGTATTGTAGTCGGATACGGAAACGATAATCTGCTACGGAGATAAATAATATAAGAATATGATAAGGAAATGTATAGGAGAGACGAAAAAGAAATATAAACAGAACACATAAATTTCACATAAACAACATGGATTCTATGTTTTATGTATTTGTAATTTGTTTTTTCCACATTCCTAGCATGAGAAAGATTATCAGAAGTTAACATTATATTAATTCTGATTTACTATAATATTACTTCAACTTGACTTCATAATATTGACTTTCTATTTCTCTATTGTCTTATTTCCACTTAATTATTTTCTTAAGACTCGTTTTAATATGATAAGTTATAAGAAGCCATATCAGTTAGAAAATGGAATTATATCGAAATAATTCTAATCGGAACAAGGTTAGAATCGACTAAAATTATTCTGGGCGCGTGAAGGGGCTGGAGCGCCTTGTCAATAGTGAAAACTTTTTTATTTTACACATTATTTACAAAATCAGGCATTAATGTTAAAAATATATATAGCTTCTTATGAACTAAATTTATTTATTGTTTATTTTTGTAACACTATAACTAGAAGAATACATTTTCAGAAAATTAATTAGAAGTATCTTTTTTTTTTTCTTTTTTTTTTTAAATAGTCTGCACTACAGGGTGAGTATCTCTTAGTGTAAAAAAATATAAATTGGGTGAAACTATATCAAACATGTAGCAAAATGCCGCAGATCTTACCTTTCTATTCCAATCCATTGCAGATATATTATAAAACAAAGACTTTTTTGAGGAAACCACGTTTTTTTTTTCTATAAAAGCTATAATATCTCCATTTTGCTTAAACATTTTTCAAATGTTGAACACTTTTTCGGATTTAACATTAATTTTTGTACTTTTTTATGATTTGTCTTATTTATTTTGAAAAAATTTATTTATATTTTCATGTATTATTATAATTTTTTTTTCTTACAATTATTTATACTGTAACATTTGGGGTTCAAATTAATCAAAAGGGTTTTTAATAATTATTAGATGCACCCAAGTAATGTTATTTAATATAATAAAACAGATAACTGTTACTGGTTTACCACAAAAAACGTTTTACAAGTTTCGCACTCAACTCACTGTTATAAATCCAACGTGCTACTACTGCAATTACGTCATATGTTTCTCCATGGCAACAAATAAATAATTACAAATATGTGTTCCATTGCAGATTTTATGTAATAATAATTTAATGCTCAACCGCCAGGTTTTACCCCAATTAATGGTACCCACTGTATAAAGAGGCTGGGTGTGCCCAAGGAGGGTCTTCCAACCGCAAATTAAAACTTTTACTGAAACAAAAGAAAACCAACTTTCTTCATACAGCCTAACTCGAATTGGGTTAATAATAATCGTAAACTTTTTTTATAAATATTAAAATGTTATTTGTTAGTGACACTTCAATAGTAGTTAAATATATTTTTAATTGATATTAACAATAATAAAGAAAAACAGAATGAAATTTCGGAAGTAAGATGAGATGGGTCTATATTAGAGATGTATCGATACCAAATGACGATTCTCGATTCCACCGATTCTAGAGAAAAGAAGCGGTATCGAGAATCGATGACCCAAAGTCGATTTCTAGGAACCGATCGATACCGCTGATGTTGACAATAGATTTGTAGTACATAATGAATATGTGTTACATAATCGATATGTGTTTTTATGTATCGATATGTGTTATTTATCATACATATATCGATTCTTCTTCCACACAATTAAAAAAAAGCAAGATAATTTATTTTAAAATATTTATCTCATAGAAACAGAGGATATTTTCAAAATTGCTCGGGACAGAATTTATAACACTCTTCTGAAAAATCAAGCCCTTCTACTGCAAGCTGAACGTCAAATTGTTAGAGATATGTATTCGATATTAGAAAATTGAGATATCGGATTACTATTTCCAACTGCCTAAGCTAGAAGCACTGAAGGAATAAATGAATGATAAGCAATAGCACAACTGTTTTAATGTTTTTTGGCTGTTCTTAAAGGATTTTTGTCATCTCAGAATAAAGATTTTTTTCATTCCATTAAATACTCATACTGGTTTTTGAAGTCTAATACGCTATTAAAATGAACATCCAGAGAGTCAAAACAAATTCAACCTTAGGGTTGGGTGATAGTCGATAGTTACTATCGATATATCGATAGGTCATGCCTATCGATAGTGCCGACTATCAATAGATTTCTTTTACTACCTCAAGTTTTGAAACTCTCGGGATTATGCTGATCTGTCTCTGTCCAGTGTCGAGTTCTTTTGCAATTGAATTCGGAATTCCTAGAGCTTAAGGGTTCACTCAAAGATTAAGCCAAAGGAAAGCAGAAATGCTAGATTTTCTTTCGGGAAATATGTGGCCCAAGGAGCACACTTAACTCTTGAAATTAACTATTACGTTATTTTTCTTTTCTGTAGATTTGATTTGTTTATTGTAACCATGTAAATTGTAAATACTTTTTTAAAATTCAAATAAATTAATTTTTTTCTCTCATCTTTATGATATAATCTTATAATTTATAATCCTGCAAATTTCAAATAGTAAGTAGATAATTGAATTTAATTAAATTAGTTGAAATTTTTTATTGAATACCTTTGGAAAAAAAGGAAGCAACTATCGAAAAACTATAGATAGCAATCGATAGTTCTCAACCGACAGTATCGGCCTATCGATAGTGCTAACTATCGACTATCGCCCAACCCTACTCTACCTCCCATTTATAGTGTTTAATGAAACGTTCTGTAAAACATTTGTTCTTCCTTGGGCGGTAAAGGGAATCCAGATAATATTTATGTTTTTAAATAATAGCTAATACAATGAATTATTTTTTGTACGTTTTTTTGAAGTGCTATTAACTTATATACTGCAACTTACTAATTACTGTTTAATAATTTATTTCTTGGGTTATTATTGTTCTTATAATAATTTTTTTTTCCAGCTGTAACATCGGTTATGATATGTAATAGCAATGTATTTTTAAACCGATATACTGATATCGAGAATAGAAACATTTTGGTACCAACACATCACTGGTTTATACCTACAGCTTTGTTGTTTTTAACTTGTATCCTTTCATGATTTGTAAAATGTTTTGAGTGTTATCTATATATCTGGAAGAAACATTTGACTCTAATAAACATATGAAATTAAAAAAAAAAAAGTGACAAATGACAAGGCGCTACTGTCAACTTTCTTATCTTCTGTGCTGCAGATATTATTATTATACCTAAAATACAAAACAAGAAATTTATCTACAACAGTATACTGAACCTGCCTGAACATGCTCAGAACATTGTTGTAGAATACAATTTACAAAACTTTTAATTTTTAATTCTTTGCAAAATTAATGCATTAATGTTAATTGTAGTGATATGTCTGTACCAATATTTTTTTCGATTCTCAATAGCGGTAACAATACCTCAGTTATAAATAAATTGCTACTATTAAAACATAACCTACAAGAAAAATAAAAAAGGAAATCAAATAAAAAAAAAAAAATTATTCAAGAAATAAATTAATGAACAGGAAATAGCTTTAAGAAGTAAAGCTCATAAGCTTACTCATTACTCTCATAAGTAAAAAACTTAAATAATGTATACTAATTATTGAGCTTTAATTGTTTAATAATAAAAATCTTGTATTGAAGAATCCAATTGAGCATTATTTCTTCAATGATATTTTCACGCACATTAGTAATTTTTAACCTCGTTAAATTTGCAATGATAAGGTGTTTGAAAATTACGTAAAAGCATAATTATACATCCATTTTTAATTTTTATGTATCAGTTGTTATTCCAGATGATAAAACTTTATCCTGGAAATATCTACATTAATAAAATTTTCACCGTTTCTACTACTAACCATATATTTCGTTTTATCGGTATTAATTACCAAACCAATTTCGTTACAGGCGTTTATGAGCGTAGTTGTGTTTAATTTTATAGTTTCCTCGTTTTCACCCAAAAGTACCAAATCATCAGCATAACCAAGAACCGGACATTTACCACCCATCTCTAATCCTTTTCCCGTAAGCATTACCTTCCTATAAAGTTACCATCCTGTAAGCATAAAGTTAATTAAGAAAAAAATCAGTGATGTGTCGGTACCAATATTTTTCGATTATCGGTTCCGATACCTCAGTTTAAAAATAAATTGTTATTAAAAAAAATAAGCTAAAAAAGCAAAAAAAAACATAAAAATAATTCAAGAAATAAATTAGCAGCATTTAGTATCCACAGCTTATATAATATAAGTTTTAATTATAATTCAAAAATGCACAATAATATAATTCAATCCACGAATTCTTATTTACGAAAATAAACAGTCCAAGGTTTAATTTATTGATTGAGGAATTGAAAATGTTACTAAACTCTAAAAATTTTTTTTTTTTTTTTTTTTTTTTTTTTTTTCACGAAAAGGCCATAGAGACCACGCGAATATTACGAAGATGAATTTATAATTTTGTTCCTTCTCATCATCCATATCTCTTTCATTCTTTCTAATTGCCTCTGTTTCCTTTCTTCTGTCCAGGCCATACCCTCCTTCGGCTCCTTCCTGTCCACAAGAACCCCTATTCCTTGTAGTTTCCTTCTATATTCTTCTCTACCAAGGCAGTCACGTTCCTCAATCCTCAGTTTGCTGGTCTCCTCTTTTAGCTGTTTTATGTATCCCTGTGCACTCTTGTAATCCCAAATTTTCCGAAAAATAGCCTTATTAGGTCTTTCCTAAGGCATTCTTACCATATGTCCATAGAACTTCAGTCTCTTATATCCGTCTCTATGTTCGTTGTTTCTTTGTAGTTCTCCTCGTTTGATCTTAACCTGTATCCTTCCTGGGTTTTCCTAGGGCCGTAAATTCTCCTTAGGATCTTTCTTTCTACTTTCAGCATTCTTTCCAGATTAGGGAGGTTCATGGTCTCTGTCCCATATAGTATAACTGGCTTTACTACAGTATTGTAGTGCCTGATCTTTGCTTTTATGGACAGGCTCTTTTTATTGTAAATGTTACTGGTTGCAAAGCTCAATCTCTCCAGTCTAGCGATCTTTTCCTTCATGCTCTCCCTTTCCAATCCTCTACTGCAGATGATCTCCCTAGGTATTTAAATTTCTGTGTTACTTTGATTGGCCCGTATTTAGTTTCCACTATTTTCTTTCTGAAGTTTGTGTCTGTGGTCATCAGTTCTGTTTTTTCGAAAGATATTTTTCACTAAACTCTTTCATTAAACATTACAGGTACATTGGATTTGTTTTAATTTTAGTATTAGTGTTCGAAGACTAGTATTTACATATAATAAAATGGAAAATAATCTGTCGTTAAACCTGTGATTTTATGGACAGAAACCACTTGCATTCGTCTGGAAGAATTACTAAGGATTGAACGGAGAATTCTGAGAAGGATCTATGGCCCCAAAAAGACTCAAAAGGATACAGGCTTAGACCCAAAAATCTATAATCCGGGTTGGAAAATAGAATATGATAAGAATGGTCCCGGAAAGACTAAATAAGCAAATATTTCAGAAAATCCGTGGATATAAAAGCTTTGAAACAGATGAAAGAAGAAACGGAAAGATTAGGTATAACGGACCAGGACTGTCAGGACAGAGAAAGATATAGAAACAGACTTAAGGAATTGAAAGTTGTTGTGTCGCGTGTCTCCAAGGCCGTTTCGTGAAAAAAAAAAAAAAAATGGAAAATAATCTTTATTATTGGAGATATCGTCCCTTCAGAATAACAAAAAAATAAAAATAAAAATAAAATAATAATAATAAAATGTTTTTTTTTTTCTTTAACTTGAAAATGAAGTTTAGCTTGCAGTTGCATAGGACTTTAACAAAATGAAGTTTAGCTTGCAGTTGCAAAGGACTTTTTTTTAAATTTTAACAAAGGAGGTTTGGTCGATAGATAGTAATGAGATAATTGGTGTATAATAACAACAATTAAATATAAAAAACCTATGACCAACGTCAGCGGTATCGATCGGTTCCTAGGAATCGACTTTGGATAATCGATTCTCGAAGTCAATTCTTTCCTCATGAATCGATGGAACCGAGAATCGATTTTTGGAATCTACACACCCTTAAATAATATATATAGCTTCTTATGAACTAAATTTATTTATTGTTTATTTTTGTAAAACTATAACTAGAAGAATACATTTTCAAAAAATTAATTAGAAGTATCTTTTTTTTTCTTTTTTTTTTAAAGTCTGCACTATATTATTCACAACGTAATGGGAATACAAACATCATTTCTTTATTTTTCCAAATGATTTGGAATATTTACTCAATTCTTAGCCTTTTTACCGAAGGACTTCTGCACCATCAAACATCCTGCTTCCAACACGAGCCTGAGGAAGACACGAGCTACCACTAACGGACAAAGGATCCGGGCTAGAAAAACTGAAAGGGACTGTAGGCCACTGAGAGGAAGTTGATTTTTTTCTAAGCTCAGGCAAAAATGTCCTGGTCCCAATTAAGAAGGACTTGCGTTCGTTAATATTTCCTGCTCGTGATTTATGCTCGCCCCCAGGATCAGAAACAGGAGCTCTTTCAGGGGCGTTAAATTGTCTACAACGAAATAGGATAAGTCTTATTTGGCCTAAGTAATCGCTTTCCGTTTTTTGTTTTCTTAGAAGGGGAAAAAACAGAGAGTTCTACTGAACAGGTGCAGGGCGGCTCAGCAGAATTTGTAGTTGAAATATTGGGATTGTTCAGAGGAAATATTTGTTTTATAATAATTCGACTTTTTTACTACAACTATTGTTGAATTAATTGTAGAATAAAAAAACAAAACATAATACAACAAAAGTTTCTATTGTAGATTTAAGTCCATTGAAAAAGACTCCTTCGACATTTACTTGACAAACGTTCTAACCTTCCGAATAGTTATAAAAGACTCATTTACAAAACATTAATTAGACCTATTTGGACGTATGGAGTTGAGCTTTGGGGCTCCACTAAACCATCAAATTCGTCTCGTATCCAATCCTTACAATCCAAAATCCTTAGAAAAATTCTCAATTCTTACTTTGTCATAAACAAACATATCCACAAAGGTCTTAATATTCCTTATGTCTATGACTTAACCCGTACCAGATACCTATCCTATTCGAATGCACTTGCCTCACACTTCATTCCTGAAAAGAAGATGGCACAGGGACCTTCTCATATAAAATTTCTATTGAAGTATTAGTAGTGAGTAGTTGTTCACAAGTTATTTACAAGTCATTGTTACCATTATGATCAAATTTACTCCTTGTATATTGTGTACAGTTGTAAATATCAATAAATAGTTTATATATATATCAATTTAGTGAAATTTACAACTATAAAAATATGTACATCAAGTAAATGAGCTGATAAGGATTACAATAACATGTTAAAACTTGAAAAGAACTACTCATCAGTAGCACTTCAATAAAATTCTACACTAGAAGATCTCTAGGCCATCTTCTTTTCAGACGCCTCGGAGGATTATTGGGAATGGAGTGGGAAGCTAATTGAGTTATGGAGGTTATGGAGCTTACTATGAAAGGATAGGAATCTGGTTTGGGCTAAATCAGCAACATATGTAACATGAAGGTCTTTATGGATAAGTTTGTTTGTGAAAAAGTAAGGAGCATTAAGGATTTTTCTAAGGATATTGGATTGTAAGGATTGGATACGAGATGAATTGGATTGTTTAGTAGAGCCCAAAGCTCAACTCCGTACGTCCAAATAGGTCTGATCACAGTCATGTAAATAAGTCTTTTGTAATGAATTGGGAGGTTTCATCGTTTGACTAGTAAATGTTGTAGTAGTCTGTAACGACGGGCAGTTTCTTGTCGCTTTAGTATTGTATGTGGATTCCAAGTAAGACGTTTGTCCAAGTGGAGTCCTAGGTACCGGATCTGCTCGACAGGGATTAGTTGAATATCATTGAAGGATACTGTTGGACAGGAAGTCGTGGGCTTACGACGAAGGGTAAAGGTTATTTGGTGAGATTGGTTTGAGTTTATTTTGATTCTCCATTTTTGATACCATTCTTGAATGTTTAGGATATGGGATTGGAGTGTTGATGAATGTTTAGGATATGGGAGGCAATGAAGGGACCATTGTTTACTGATAATAAACATGTGTCATCAGTGTAAGTGGTGAGGACAGTGGTAGGATGAGTTGGGAATAAATAGTTTAAAAAAAAAAATCTTTATTATTACTTTCATTTTAATAAGTCCCTGACCGAAAAAATTTGTATTTATGTCTGCACTTGTTTCTTATTCTTTAGGGTCTTTGTCTCGGATTAATTTTTTTTTGTTCTATTCTGTTCTATTCTACAAATATTGGAAAAAGTAATATTTATATAAATATTAAGAAGATAAAAATGGAGGCCTCGATATCGGAAAGGTATAAAATCGATTGTTTCAATAAGAGAAAAGCCCAGGTGGGCACCCCCTCTACCAATATTAGCCGAGGGAGGAAAAAAATATATATTGGCACACGTGGCCCTGCCTCCCTCCTCTCTCTGTCTCCTCTCTAAATTTGTTCCTTGGAAAATTCACCGCCTCAAACCTTAAGAGGAAATCGATACTGGGCAAAGCCAAGGGGTAGAAAAAATTCATGAATTTCGTTTTTAAAGAGGGTGCTGCAAGAAAACGAATAAATTAAACACATAACTATGAAAATGGTGACTTTCTTAAATAATAATAAGAAAAAAGTTTTATTTGTTTTTAAACCAGACAGTTATAAATGATACCCAAACTTAAAAATTAAAAAAATAAAATAAAAAAAAATTCCCAAGACTAAAACGACAAGAAACTGCTCGTCGTTACAGACTACTTCAACATTTACTAGACAAACGTTCAAAGCTCACAATTCCTTACAAAAGACTTATTTACAGAACTGTTATTAGACCTATTTGGACGCACGTAGTTGAGCTTTGGGGCTGTACTAAACCATCCAATTCATCTCGTATCCAATCCTTCGAAAAATCCTCAATGCTCCTTACTTTATCACCAATAAACTTATATATAAAGTACTTAATGTTCCATATGTTGCTAAATTTAGCCCAAACCAGATATCTATCCTTCCATAGAAAGCTAAATAACCACTCATGATTCTCATCTTGCTCATCGGCCGTGTCGGCACCAGCTGCAAATATGCACTATTAGAATAAAAACAACAACATAAATACTACCTGTAAAATGAGTATTCAACAGGTGATCTAGTTAGAATAATATATACATTAATTTTATAATGAATGTATTTTCAATTAGCTGCATTGGATTTGTAATTGAAATAACAGCATTGAGCTAGAATAGACCAATTTTCCGTTATGATCGATGAGTTTCCATTATTTTGAAAGAAATTTTAATCATTTAATTCAAGACTAAAGCGACAAGAAACTGCTCGTCGTTACAGACTACTTCAACATTTACTAGACAAACGTTCAAAGCTCCAAAATCATTACAAAGACTTATTTACATGACTGTTATTAGACCTATTTGGACGTACGGAGTTGAGCTTGGGGGCTCTACTAAACCATCAATTCATCTCGTATCCAATCCTTACAATCCAAAATCCTTAAAAAATCCTCAATGCTCCTTATTTTTTTCACAAACAAACTTATCCATAAAGATCTTAATGTTTCATATGTTGCTGATTTAGCCGAAACCAGATTCCTATCCTTTCATAGTAAGCTCCATAACCACTCAAATCCGTTAGTTACTCAACTTGCTTCCCACTCCATTCCTGATAATCCTCCGAGGCGTCTGAAACGAAGATGGCCTAGAGACCTTCTAGTGTAGAATTTTTAATAAAGTGCTACTGATGAGTAGTTCATTTTAAGCTTTAACATGTTATTGTAATCGTTGTCAATACATTTACTTGATGTATATATTTGGGCTAAATCAGCAACATATGAAACATTAAGGATGTAGCGGGCAACACTGTTTGGAGAAGGTTATCGGCTATCAGCTGGCGTGATAACCAAAGAGGTTATGTGAAATGGATTTGCCACTGCCGCAGTTAATATATTTACATTTTATTTGTACCATTGTTTTTATTTAGATGTATTTTTAATTTATAATTATTTTTGTTTAGAAGTTTACCTGATTTTCATTTTCATATAATGCAGTGGCAAATCCATGAGAAACCTCACTCCAGCTGATACCTATAACCACATATACTACTGTTACCTGTTTCTAGTGTGTGCAGGGGCGGATCGGGAATTTTCGGCCCACCGGGCAAATGCTCTTGAGCGGCCCTCAGGGGCCATATAAGTTGAGTGTAATGAGATAAAGTCAAAAATAAAGTTTATTAGAAGTAAAACTTTGTTTTGTCCATTTTTTTCGGCCCGCCTAGATATTTTTCTATTTCATCCGGCCCGCCTGGATATTTTTCTATTTCATCCGGCCCGCCTAGATATTTTTCTATTTCATCCGGCCCTCCCCTTAAAAAGTTTACCCATCTCTGACTTAGACAATGCATGTCAAGAAATTTCGCTTTTTAGGGGGCCAAATAGGGCCTCAAGTCTCGAGTTGAGTTTTTTTTTTTTTTTTAAGGATTTAATTTTCCTATAACCAATAAAACGTAAATATTTACTTTTTCCCCTTTCTTTCCCGGCCCCACCGGCCCTTTTCCTGACCGGCCCACCGGGAGATTTCCCGGTATGCCGGTGGGCCGATCCGCCCCTGAGTGTGTGGATATAAAATATTAATTGTTGTATAAATTTTTGACTAAGGCTTGTATAAGGACATCACGATTGGAATTACGATTTGGTTAGGAATAAAGAGGAAAATAAAATAGTGTTTTTTTTCTTAATTGCCACGCACCTCACAAGGTCATTATGGATAGACCTTAATGTTTCATATGTTGCTGATTTAGCCCAAACCAGATTCCTATCCTTTCATAGTAAGCTCCATAACCACTCAAATCCATTAGTTACTCAACTTGCTTCCCACTCCATTCCTGATAATCCTCCGAGGCGTCTGAAACGAAGATGGCCTAGAGACCTTCTAGTGTAGAATTTTTAATAAAGTGCTACTGATGAGTAGTTATTTTTAAGATTTAACATGTTATTGTAATCGTTGTCAATACATTTACTTGATGTATATATTTTGTACAGTTGTAAATTTCAATAAATGATCTATAACCATAAAACCTAAAACCATTTGTGCGCCATTGACTCTTTAAAGACGACCAAAACTAACTTTTTAAAGTTGGCAAAATTCTTCGATGTTTGACAATCGATTGTGGCTAAATGCGTAAATCAAATTCAGCTTAAGAGATTTCAATTAACGCACAATTTAATTAACTTTAATTATTCATTTTTCGATTGAATGCGTTTTTTTATGTTTTTTTTTTCCAATATCTGAAAACAGTTAAAAAATATTGAGTTTTTTGCCCCCTAAACATTTTCCCCTTATCAAATTTAGTTCCAATTTCATTCTCAGAACACATTTGGACCATATAAACTCGTAAAATCTACTACTATACACCTTATGCAAGGCAGATCCTCATTTTGGGGTAATTTAACTAGCCTTTAACATTAAAGTTGTGCAATTATTTTATTGTCATTGGACCTTAAAACGTGTGCAAATTTTCAAATTAATTAGATTATTGGAAATTGGTGAAAATTGCGATGAGAGATTCCGTTACATATAGGTGAAGTTAATAAAAGCTTATTAACCCTGGAATACTAAACCTTCGTCGGTTCGACTACCTGTGCCGAACAATTTTTGGTATCACTTGAGGTACGCATGATGATATAGAAGGATCAATACAATTAGGATTGATGAATTAAATGCCACTTCTATTGAGATTATTTTTCAATCCTTGAGAATATCATCAATCCTAATTTTTGGTATAATCTTTGTGGTGTAGGTTAGGAGTTTCAGGTTATAGCAGTGCTTTCCCCAGCTCAGTGCCCAAGTAGGAGGAAGGACCGCTGAACTCTTAGGATTTTAACCAGGTAAGTCTAAATAAAAGTTATATCGTCTGTTTGACGAAGCTTTAGTATTACAAGTAAAATGTGTTCGTCATTTCGACTAACGTTTAGTAACAATGCATCTGTACGAAAGCTTTGCAATACAAGTTAAATAATAATTATTAGGGTAAATCACGGGTTATGGTCATAGTTAAAAAAAATTGATTGATGCTAAAGAGGATATCGTCTAGACTGTTTCGCAGATTACTATTTTTTTTACATATTTAGATTCACAAATTCTTGTTCTATTAAATCGTAAATTTACTAAAGCTCTGTATTTTTCCTTGAAATAGATTTTTCAGTTTTTATGCAAATATCCTAAAAATACCAGTTATGGGCACAGTGTTGAGTTATGGTCATAGTAAAAACTAGTTATGGTCATATGAACAAAAATTTTGTAAACAATTGTTTTTATTATTTTAAAATTCACTATTTATACATACCTATCAATCATTTGAGGTTAATAAAAAGTTAAGGATTAATTAATCAAAAATAAAACTCCAAAAACACTTTATTATTACAGTTTTACTGCTGCTTCCGGGATTTAAAAGAAATCCAGACTCGTCACCATTAAAAATCCGCGATGGGTGACACAAAACATCAAAGACGTGTTCTACCTTCAAAATATTTTCCACTGAGTCAAACCAACCACGGATGTCTTTCTCAGACACACAAGAGTTGGCTGGTGATACGGCTTCAGTGGTTCTACTGGAGATATTTGGATGGCGACGGATAAAACCTCTATACCATCTGTCACTGGGCATACCATCTTTAAATTTACATTGTCGTTTCGAAACTATTGCTAGGTCTTTTACGCTCAAGAATAAATCGATTTTTCGTTTGGGAAACCCCCGTCTAGAGCAATGAATAATCCATTTCTCTTACAGGTCCTCCTCTTCAGCAGACAAAATGGAGTCTGCCACCAAACTGAAACCTTCCTGTTCACTTTAATCTTCAAGTTAACATCATCCCTGGGATTTTGTACCTGTTATAATGAAAGGTAGTAATAACATTGGTACTAGGTATTTTAAGTAAGAAAAACATCCATTTCAAAAACACATACATTTTCGCTTTAGATTTTACAGAAGCCCCTTTAAGAATTTCTTCTTTTGCCTGTGTGGCATCATCTTCAGAGTACGAATATCGTATTTTAGGCATAGTTACAATTTGTAACTATGCCTAAAATACGATATTCTTTTTTTTACAGTAAATACTTATTTGTAACTTACAAATAAGTATTTACTGTAAAAGAAGAAGATTCTAAAAAAGCATCTTGAAGAAAAAATAAAATCGTAAAAGCAAGTGACCATTATACATTTATACACTGATCATAACTAGTGATGTTCTCTGATAGATCTAACAATGTCACCCATTACCAAAACTAGTAGACGTTATCGTATTTTACTTTTAAGATAATACAATTAAACCAGGGAAAATCTACATTTTTTTAGGAGTAAGAACACTTGTTATGCAAAAAAACTTGAAATGGTCATGGGTGACCATAACTAAAATCATAGATATTTATAGACCGGTTGTGGTCAGTTGAAAATTTTAATTGATTAAAGTGACAAAATGAAAAACAAAGGGGTCTGAAGAAAAACAGAAATTCAAAATGAACAGATAATGTAATAATGTTCACTTGTAAAATCACACCTACTATACACAGGAGCTATTCTACAACACTAATTCGGTAAAACATTAACGAAGCCAAATGGAAATGGATGGGAGAGAAGGATTCATTAGCAAGTGAATCATAAGCACTTCCGTGAAACGTCTCTTAAAAGGATCTAACAAAGAAAACAAGCAAAGGCTTATTTTTGTTTAAAACGTAAAAACCTGCCCATAACTGCTGAGGTGACCATAACTAGTGATTTACCCTAATTAACTTTTTCACAATTAGTACACAAATTTTATCTATTATTTTATAGCGCTTGGGACGATTAGAAAAAACAAGTGAGAGCTTCCCAATGAGTTAGTAGATCTGAAATTTCAGGATCATGCAAAAGGATCTTCATTTTTTATTTTTGACCAGAACTTATCAGCTGTTTTCTACAAGCCTAAACACAATAAGCTGGTATGTCTCCTCTCATCTCTTTACAATGATGGTCAAATAAATCCGTCAAATGACAAACAAGGAGGAGTTGATTCCTTCGACGAGCTATGTCATCTGACAGATATTATAAGGAAAACGAAAAGGTTGTCACTGTGCTTTTTTTTCATTGTGATGAATATATTGCCATAATTTTCATAAAAATAAGCGGAAAGGAAAGCCATTGACGAGAATTGATTACATGTGCGAATTGTCAGACAAACTGGCTGGTTGAGAAAATGAAGGGATCTACCTGGACAACACTGAAGTGTCAAGGATAGGATTGACGCAGTAATTGGACCTACAACTTCAGTTCCTAGGGTATAGGCATATAGCACCTGCAGCAGAAGCACAAGAGAAACGACGTACGAGGGTGAATCAAATATAAACGGTAATTTTCAAAATTATATTTATTGAATAATATTATACAGAAACTATACCTTCAACATTTTTCAATGTAGTCTCCTGCATTATCTACACACTTCTGCCACCGATTTGGAAGCTTGAATATTCCCTGTTCATAAAAAGACTGAGGGCGAGTTTTTAACCATTCGCGCACGTGCTTTTCGACGTCTTCATTGTTTTCAAATCGTTTTCCTCCAAGTGATTCATCGCGCATCGTCACATGTGATGAGACGTGGGTCCACCATTACACCCCCGAATGAGAGACGAGTTTTGGCTTTCACTGGGCAGCCTTCATCCTTCCTTCGCCACTCCTTACTTGCCATTTTCGATTCGGGGGTGTAATGGTGGACCCACGTCTCATCACATGTGACGATGCGCGATGAATCACTTGGAGGAAAACGATTTGAAAACAATGAAGACGTCGAAAAGCACGTGCGTGAATGGTTAAAAACTCGCCCTCAGTCTTTTTATGAACAGGGAATATTCAAGCTTCCAAATCGGTGGCAGAAGTGTGTAGATAATGCAGGAGACTACATTGAAAAATTTTGAAGGTATAGTTTCTGTATAATATTATTCAATAAATATAATTTTGAAAATTACCGTTTATATTTGATTCACCCTCGTATATGCTCCAAATGCGACTACAGACAGCGAAGAAAGACAAAAACGTCTTATAATAATTGTTCCCCAGCAATTTGCGGCGAACATCAAGTGATGTTATGTAAAAATTGTTTCGAAGAAAGGTAGTAAATGTGAATTGAAAAAGATATTGACTTTTATATAATTTTTATGTTCTCTAAGCCATTTTATTTGAATTTTTTGAACAGTCTGTGTTAGCATTTATTTATATATTAATTCTATAATATTCGCAACAAAATGTGCATGTTTTTATATTCCATCAATAAAAATGTTAAATTGTTAATTATTTGTTCTTCTAGTTTCCTTTACAACCATCTTAATTGATTTTTAGGTACTGTTAGACACAATGACGAAGGTTTAGTAATAAGGTACCTAAATTGAGGTTTAGTATTCCAGGGTTAAAAATACAAATATTTCAGTCTAAATACCTAAGACCGATAACAGACTCCCCTCCTTATGTGTCAAACGATACGACGCTACATACAGACTTACGAATCCCCAAAATCAAGAGACCTTAAAACCCCACTCCGCATTTCCAAATAGGACTAATTAAAGTCTAGTGGCTTTTTAGGAATTAATTGGAAGCTGAGAACGTTTTTCGGTAACGGTCGGGTTAAGAGGAGGCAGCAAACTGGCTTGACCCGCGCTACACCGACCAGTTCGATCCTTACGCTTCACTTCGAGTTTACATTTATCGATAGCTCTTTCCTATAACCTCACATGTAAACAATCAGCCATTTTCTACAGTTTCAACTTGGATTGTGCGAAATGCTGCTGCTTTTTACGCCACGAAAGAAAGGGTTTTTTTGTCAGAATCCCAAAGTCATGGGTAACGCCAGGACAACCATCCACATCGAGTGCAAGACCGGATCGTTTTTATATTGAAGGGAGTATTTAGTCTTCTTAAATGTAAATAAGTGAAACAGAAGTTAAACATGATAAAATGAGTTTCATAAAGGATTAAGTGCCTTTTTATCAATTCATGTTTTCTTATTTTCTCTTATCTAATGTGTAAAAGTGTTACAAAATTTAAGAACATTAATTTGTACATGGTTTTGGTGTTTTTATTATATTTTTATTTGTTGTATCAATTTAATTTTTAAGTTGTATAATTATTTCAATAAAACATATCGATCTAAAAATAAATATGAGAAAGTATATCATAGGTTTCATATTTTCTTATTTCCACTTCCCTTGAGAAAACATAGCAGAAATTAACATCATAACTTTCAACAAGGATTCTGTCTTATATTATATAATCCCTTATAACATGGAGAATGGACAATGTGAAAATAATCACAGATTGGGAGGTAAATGACCTATTAACTATTGGTGTAATGTTATAGATTAATGTATTTTTAAACATTTTTATAAGCCTGATAATGGAGCATTTTCTCCGAAAAATTTAGCTACAAATGTTAAATAAATAGGAGTTATGTGAAATAAATACTTAAGGATACTGTCTTTTAAATATTTATAATTTGTTATTTACACTTCCCTCACATCACAAAGTTTATCAAGAATTAACATTACTGGTGGTTTAGCATTATATTAATTTTCATTTAATATAAAATTAATTCAAAATTGATTTAGTGTCTTATATTTTGACATTTTCTTATTTCCACTTCATTATTTTCTTATTTCACATTTTAATATCATAAGGTAAACAGAAGTTAATATTACTTTGAACAGGGGCTTAAAGTTTCTCCGTAAATAAATGAGAATAACCTTTCCCCTCGAAAAACACCGAAATAAATCGGAAGAAGGTAAGAATCGATAAAAGGTATTCTCGGCGCGCGTAGGAGCTGCCTCCTCTTAACCCGACCGTTACCCGTTTTTCTAGTAAATGTTAATGTAATCAAAAACGACGAGCAGTTTCTTTTCGTTTTAGACTCTTATAAGGATTCCAAGTGAGATGTTTGTCAAGATGGAGCTGTAGGTAGTAGATCTGTTTAAGAGGGATTAATGGAATATTATTTGGATACTGTATGGCGTCAAGTTGTAGGTTTGAGATGGAGATTATAATAATTAAAACATATATATATTTTTTCCGATATTTAATCTTTGGTACTTTGTAATAAAAGTGTATTAAGATTTCGATATGTTGGAACTAGATGAGATTTCGTTAGAGGCTCAAGTCAATAAGTGGACCCTGGGAGCTCTTTCATTTCCCACAAGTCCAATCTACTCACCTCTCTCACCTCTCTCAGCCTCTCAGCTCCCTCTACACGGCTCTCAGTTGAATTAATTGTAGGCCTGCTCCAATTGGAAAATTGCTTTCGGCAACTGTATTGTAGCGGCTGTTTAGTTTTAGATACAATTTTTATGGGGTTAGGACTTTGTCAATGCAAATCAGAACGAATTGTAAGAAAAATAATATAGGAAAGGGGAAGTGAATAGTTTTTGTTTGTTTTTTGGAATGTTTTTGTGAGTTGTTCTTTACACGTCATTGTAATCATTTTCCTCAAATTTACTTGTTGCTTATAATGCATACAGTTGTATGGAGAAGATAATATGGACGGTCCAAGAGGAACACCACGTCTAAGTAGAAATACTTTAATGCTTGCAAAAGTTTCGATCTGCCTTGAAGGTCTTCTTCAGGGCTACCAAACCACACTGGAGAGGAGACGGACAATGACTCTCCTCTCCAGTGTGTTTTGGTGGCTCTGAAGAAGTCCTGCAAAGAAGGTCGAAACGTTGGCACACTATTAAAGTATTTTAACTTAGAAGTGGTGTTCCTCTTTGACTGCATCCCTCATTATCTTCTTCTCCATTCATCTTAACAGTCAACTATACTTTTATCATTATACAGTTGTAAATATTTAAAAAATATATCTATATATATATAGCAGCTAAACCACTCTCACTCAGCCTCCGCTGGTTTTTAGCACCCAATTGAAAGAGATTATGGTTTTCCAATGGTTCTGATTAACCTAATATGTTTACAATATTATATTTACTAATGTATAATTCATTCTCATTACCTTAAATCATTCTTTGGACTTTTTATTTTTAGAGATTCTTTTTGGAAAATTACTTACACAAACGTCATTTCAAAATATATCAAGCAGCTAGCCTATAATTAAAAACTTGTTGAATAATATATGAGTTTAAAAGCTTAAAAGCTAGTTTATAATAATCTTCGTCAAATGTATGAATTTTTTTTTTTGTTGAATGTAAGCTTTATTTAGTTGCCTGTAACAACTTCTGTCGGTGAAAGGAACAATAGGGATTTGTTAAAGGTGCGAAAGGTGAATTTTGGTAGGAGCAGATGTAGTGGACATCCAATACAGTAGGATTAGCTCTCGTGCGTGGGTGATCATTGTGTCCGAGCCTCATGTTCGGCCAATACAAAATACGTTGGCTTTGATACTGATGACGTTGCGCAATGTGTAATGAATCGCTATTGTCATTTGTTTAATATTTTTTATGTTACAAAGGCGTATAAAACAAAAAAGGGTCGATGAATTATTTGCTTCTACTTTCGGAACTATTTTATTCGAAGGCTAGTTTTGAATTTTAAACATTCATCATAAATTATATACTTGGAAACTAATTCAAAATATCAGAGCTTTGCTAAACAGATTGTATATATTAAATTTTGAAAATGTAAGACAAGAAGTCAAAAAAGTTGATATCAGGACTTGAATTGTTCGAAACCAATCCAAAATTTCTGTTTCAAAGAATCTATACAATTATATAAAAAGACGAGCAATTTTTCGTTTGTGATCGCTAATCACGAAAGCTACTAAACAAAATTTTGACTGCATATTCTCAATACTTCAAGGAAGATTAATCAAAAATAAAATATACATTTTTAAATTAAATTTCTGTAAAAAAAAAAAAAAATGAGCGATATATATGGGGTGCGAAATGAAGTTTAAAAATCGACCGATAGGTGGCGATTGACATTCAAAAGATGTTACCAAAAATATGGCGTAATATAGAGCTAAAAACTGATAACAAATTTTGCTTAGTTCAATTAAATTATTATCAAAAAGCTAAAATATATCGTGTGACGTGTGGAACCCAGTGAATACTCAAACGATATGGGGTCACCTGTGGTGTAGTGGTTAGCATAGCAACCTACTTAACCCAAGATCGCGGGTTCGCAACCCGGCAGATGACCTTAGGATTTTTTAAAGGGGGTAAAAAATCCTTAGCTATGCCGTACTTCGGAAGGGACGTAAAATGGGGATCCCGAGGCTGTGCGATGTCAGGTACTCGTTAAAGATCCCTATCCTAATTATACCTGAATAGGCAAAATTTAGGACTCCCGCCAGTACTTCAGGATTAAATCATCCACATTCTTTCTTTATGAGAGCGGGCGAAGCCGCGTCGGGTATGCTAGTATATAAATATATTCAATAGTCCCATTTTAAATTTGTTAGCAGTTGGAACAGATAAACTGACTAGTAATAGGGAAAACGTAAGGGACTAACATGCACCTGTCCAATAAATGGGGGTAAAATGCATTTGCTATTGTCTCTCTTTACACTCAGTCTTAGTCGTGTTTAAGTCTTGATGTCTTTCAGAAGACTTTCCATTTTGCCTTGAAATGTGAGTATAAACATGTTTCATTTTTTTTCTTTCAATTTAAAATTAAATATATATAATCTGATGGTCAATGTTTAACATTCGAAAATATTTATAAAAAGATTACAATGGAAGTGACAAATAATTCATCAATCCCTATTCTACTGATCCGTTTTTACCACCATGCGTACCTCGAGTGATGTTAACAAAAATTATTTTATTTTTTTTTGCTTCTAATTAATTAAAAAATACTCATTTATATGGCAGTAATTAGTATATGTAACATGTAACATTAAGATCTTTATGGATAAGTTTATTTGTGACAACGTAAAGAGCATTGAAGATTTTCCGAAGGATTTTGTATTGTAAGGGTTGGATACGTGATTGGTTGGTAGTTCAATAAATAATTTAAAAAACAAAATGTTTCTGAAAAATTCAGATTTGTATATTTTAAGTACCTACTCGTTACATATTAGCGTCCCACTGTAACCGTTGAAAAATTTAAGAAGAGATTCCCAAGTTCTTTCCCTAAATACTTCCCAAAGATGAGCTTCCCGTCGGGTATAATGATGATCTCTTACATCGTCTCTTTTGTCAAACTTCTTTTCCATTCTTCGCTCCCCCTACCGGCGACCTTCTTTTCGACTCCCACAAGAAACAACCCCATTATCCGCTATAATCCTGTCCCGTCCGACATTTCGCGGATTACTCAACCTCCGGACACCCCCTCATGAAGAATAGCCCGTGTCACCGGAAGAACTCTGGTGTCAGATCGCAGAAAACAGATGGGATCGCAAATGACCAGAGTCCGGATTAGAATCGTGTGGGTGGACATCGCTCCCTCCCTTCCCACAATAGTCGTTTGGTTTCAATGTAACTACTGCATCTATTGTATTTACGATTCTTCTCAAAAGGAACAATGGCTCTGATGTGTGGAAAAGGAATTTGGAACTATTTAGTTTTCCCCCACAACTGTCGAATCCGGACAGTTCCTATTTTAAAATAACTGGACATTGGGAATTGATATAGCTTCGAACAATACCAATACAACTTAACAATACGCTTTCAGACATTTATTTAAACTTTATTTGTACAAAGGCAATACATTTATATACAGGCTGAGTATCTCTTAGCGTAAAAAAAAAAAAAAAAAAAAAAAATTGGGTGAAACTACATCAAACATTTAGCAAAATGCCGCAGATCTCACCTTTCTATTCCAATCCGTTGCAGATATATGATAAAACAAAGACTGCTTTGAGGAAACCACGTTTTTTTCTATAAAACTTGTAATATCTCCATTTTGCTTAAATATTTTTCAAATTTTGACCACATTTTCGGATTTAGCATTATATTTTCTATAATAGTTGAGTACCTTGAATTTTACAAACTTGGTATCTAAAGAACAGCTTGATCGTTACCTTATTTGGGGAAGTCACAATGTCTTATATTACTTCAACGCTCACCGTTTTTCGAAAAAGCTATTCACAAAAACTTGCAAATTTAATAAGCTTTCAAATGATAAGTTAAACGTAATGATTCTGTTACAATTTCATGGAGAAATATACTTTTGAAACCGAAAAAACATGGTGTTCTCATTTGGCATACAAATCAGTTACTTGTGTAACCGAAACATTATGCCTATCCCTTAATGAAAATATGAATTTCTAACATAATAAACTCTTCATTGGATTAAAAAAGAAAGAAAAAAAATATTGTTTACTAGAAAATAAAGGTAAACTGTCAATAAAGCGACACCAGATCAGCGGATCTTATGTTATTATTACATCTATTTATTACTATAATTTAGGATTTTATTTTATTAAATTTTGTAATGTTTAAAACTCAATGATAATGAACATAGACCACAATTTTGCTATTAGCTTCTGAATGCAGATGGATTAAACAATACCTTTTTTTGAGATGAATTTATGGACAGATGAGTCTGTTTTTACAGGGGAAGGCATTTTTACCGTTCCATGTTGAGTATCGTTAGTTTATTCATCTTTGTATTGCTGTCGAATAGTGTTTGTATTGTAGTCGCAAAATCATAGTTTGCCCAACAGATTGAATGATGATATTACAAAGATTTGTTACAAGATATCCTACCACAACTTCATCACGATATTCCACCTACGTTCGGCAAAATATAATTTTCCAACACTATGGTGCTCCTCCATATTTTTCGAAAGCAATACAAATATAAACCAACGATATACATTCATAGATAGAAATGCCTTCCTCTGTAAAAACAGACTCATCTGCCCACAAAATTTACCTCAAAAAGTGGTATTCTTGAACACAACCTGCAATCAGAAGCTAACCGCAAAATTGAGGTCTATCTTCATTATCATTGAGTTTTAAACCTTACATTGCAAATTTAATAAAATAAAATCCTAATTACTAATAATAAATAAATGTAATAACATAAGAACCTCTGATCTGGTGTCGCTTCATTGACAGTTATCCTTTATTTTCTATTGAACAATAATTGTTTTCTTTGCTTTTTAATCCAATGAAGAGTTTATTATGTTTAAAATTCACATTCCCATTAAGGGATTGTCATAATGTTTTATTTACACAAGTAACTGATTTGTATGCTAAATGAGAACAGCAGAACAAAAGTAAAATTTTCTATAAAATCGAAACAGAATCATCACTTTTAACATATCATTCGAAAGCTAATTAAATATTCAAGTTTTTGTGAGATTTGAAGTTTTGTGGATAGTTTATTAGAAAAACGGTTAGTGTTAAAGTAAAATAAGACATTGTAACTTCCCCAAATAAGGTGAAGATCAAGCTGTTCTTTAGGTCACGAGTTTGTAAAATTCAAGGTTACTTGAACTTTGGTATTATATGAAATTTAACGTTAAATCCGAAAATGTGGTCAATGTTGGAAAAATATATAAACAAAGTAGAGAAATTACAGCTTTTATGGCAAAAGAAGTGGTTTCCTCAAAAAAGTCTTTGATTTATCGTATATCTGCAACGGATATATATTTGCATATACATATTCTATTAAACAAGGAAATGAATAATTAACAGTGAAACAGAAAGTCGACTCTTTTAAATTAAAAAGAAAATCAATAATATGATATAATATTTACAAGTTGATAAAATTCTGGAAACTATTTAATTTTAATTCTAATTAAAAACCATTAATTTGTTGCAACATATAATTTACGTAAGTTTTCCATATTTATAACAAGGGTGTATTAGAAGACTACTTTTTAGATTGTTACCTTGAAGCTAATAAGATCCAAAAATCCAAATACCAAATGAAAGGTTTTCTTAATTCGATTATATCAATAATCCAAATAAGCGATGAAACGTTTTTCACTATCGATATAATCGATTACTGATATAATCGTTAAATTATCCAGTGGTGTTCTCATAGAGATCTGTGATCTAGGCTGTCTTTATTAATATAGCGTTGTGACGTCACGAAACATATCTGTGGCACTTGTGCCTAGTGGGCTAACTCGAATTTTGCGTATTTCGAGCTATCTACATCATCAGAATCGTATTTTTTTTCTCTTTTCTTGTATCTAACATGCTAAGTGTTCCGTCCATTGTAATGTAGGATATTCCTTTGTGAATCGTGGGCATACTCCAATCTTGAACTTTTACTTGTGAAAAGCGAGTCAAGTTTACGAAACCCCTTTTGCACAAAAAAAACAGCTACATACTAATAGAAAAAAAGATAATGAAAAGGGCACTATGCATTGGAGGAAGGTAAGATGGCTTAACTATAACAAAGATAGCTGCGGTGTTCTCCACTACAAGTCGACTCTCGATATAAATGTTATAAATTTTAAAACAGTGAGTATTTTTGAAAAAGGGCAGGCTACAAAAATTAGAGTCGGCAATCAGATATGTTGAATCACTTCCGGTACCGGCAGAAAAGAAGAAAGATTGTTAGATATTTTTCCCTACAAAGTCCAGCATTTAGGCGATTCTATGAAGAGCTAAAATCTACATCTAAGCAGGATCTGTACCCAGATTTAGGTGAAGAAGAAGACGAATGAAAGAAAATTATAAGTAATTTTTTTTTTAACTACCAATAAAATAATTATTTTTTCTTTAGGCATGCTGTGTATGTTATTTTATTTTCTATTATTTTCCTTTTCGTAAAAAAAATATATAAAAAATGTCAAAAATGAATTTTTGAAAAAGGAAAAATATTATTTAATGTACACCTAATTTTTCTCAACTCTGAAAATTAGTTAAGCACTTGGCTTTCAGGGGTCAATCATGTTAACATTAATCACTTAGCCCATTTCACACAAAATCGATTAGTGTAATGTGGGCTAAGAGTTGGACATTTTTTGGAACGATTAATATTAAATATTAGAATAATAGCAAGAATTGAAACATACCTTACCAACCTAAATAGAAATGTACTATCAAGAGTTTAAGCCCTTAAAAAAAAATTGGAATTTTTTTAACTAGACGATTTAGGAAAAAATCTTAAACATTCAATTCAGTTTTCCTAAAATCGCAATTTTCGTACTTAGCCCATTATGCACAGGTGCAACAGATATGATTTGAACTATTTGAACGATTTAATATAACTAAATTAAACATTTTGATGATTAAAAAAAAATACCATTCATATTGCAAATCTTACATTAAATGTATAAAAAATATGAACACAATTAAAACTACTTTTTGAATCATCTTTCATAAATGAAGGAATAATGAAAAATAATTATTTACAATTAAAAAAAAAAAAAGATGTACTTTTGTTTTTCATAGCTGCTAATGCAGTAATGTTATTATAAATTGAATCACTTTGAAATACTTAACAATTATATAATCCTGGCTTAAACAATTATTATTATGTTAAATAAAATTGTCTGGGATTATACATAGAACGAGGCATCTGTATTGAGAATCGATTTTTTTTATATCGAAATTGGTATTGAGAATCGAAAAATTTTTTACCGACACATAACACTAGTTTAAACGTATAAACCCAATCATCAGATAATCTTTCAAAATAAATAATAATAATATCAAAAATATTATTCTAGAAATGGAAGGGATAAAGTGTTTTCATCCGTTTATATTTTATTTTATGTATTATTATTGGCCTTAAGGAGCGGAGGAGATAGGGGTGGGGGTAGATTAATTCGACAAAGTGGAAATAAATGAGCCATTGTAAGGCCATCATTAAAATTTATGACGCTGCGGGTTCCAATTATGATGGTAAAGTCCTCTTAAAATAAAAGATATCTTCCCTTAGAGTTGTCTACAAGGCACTCGGTATCGGTTATTAATTTTGATTGTAATGACAGAAAAATATCATATTAAATCGTAATTACTTTAGTTGTATAGTAAAGAATGTTTAGTCTCGTTTATTTATAATTATTTTATTATAAATTTCTTAATAACTTAGTACCTAACCAACTTTACCTATAACTTTGAATACTTTTCTTCTGCTCATGAAATTGTACTTCCTTCTACTCCTCTGAAGGGCTTTAAAAATCTTTCCAGTCACGTACATTCTCCCTGATTTCGTAATCGATCATCCCTTGCCTAAGCTTCCAGATTCTTAGAGCTACTAACCTGCTATATGGATTTCTCTTTAGTTCTAATTATTCTTATTTCTCGCTTAGGCATCTTACCGATTTTTATTACCTTTGTTTTGTTGTTGTCGTTTTTTGTTTTTTTTTGGTGCTTATCGTTTTTACAAACTCCAACTAGGGGAGGAAGAACGGGTTGTCATACAAGATAGCAACTTATTCGAATCAAAGTTAAAAGTTCGAGATTTATCGTGTCGAGAACGGATTCAAACCGACGCACAGTGGGACGAATGGCCTATCTAGGAGGAAAAAAGTCATAATGAAAATTAATAAAACTATTGTGATAGGTGTATAGACAAGTAGTTTATGGAACATTATCAAAGGTTCTTTCGTTTTTTGGAGGTCGATTTCAAGGTTAAAAGAACGATGAAAGTACTACCTAACTCGACAGGTCAAACTTTGTCAAAACTATTGATTCTTTCAATCTAAATTTGTGCATCATCCTATTGATATTTTTTCATTATTCTTTTATAATTAGTGAATATAGACGATCGTTATACCAGGAAGCCATACTCAAAATGAGTTTTTTATAATTTGACCTATTATATAATTTTTTTAAAAGTGTCGTAAACTACAGCATTTTTTAAACTAAAAAGGTTTATTGCTGAAAAGTACCCCAAAGTACCTCTCTGAAATTCATGGTACAGGTGCCTTAGAAGGTATATGAAATAATCATGAAATATTTAGCTACTTTTATCTGCTTTTTTGTCTAAAAACTAATTTTCAATATCGCGAAGAGAGTTATTCCGTATTTGGCAAAACTGTAAGGGCATTGATTTAATATGAATTACTGAATTTAAAAAACTTAAATTAGAGTATAAGAGGAAGATGTTTATAGAGCAGTATTAGAGTTTTTTTTTAGGTTTTAGCTGTGAAATTACTAAGAAAAAACAAGGATGTAAGTAGTATCTAACTCGACAGGTCACATTTAGTCAAAATTATTGATTCTTTCACTTGGATACTTTGTATAATCTTGTTGAAATTTTTTCATCGTTAGTTTACAGCAAAAACCAAGAAAAAAAAGAAAACATTACCCATTACAGACATTATCGCAGCAGACCTTTTTAAAAATCCAGATAGTAATTATTAAAGACCGGATTTTCGTGCAGTATAAACCATTGAAACGTGCAACAAAAACTTCAAAACGTGCAATAAAAAAAATCAAAACGTGCAAAAACGTGCAATAAAAAAAAAATCAAACTTGCATAAACGTGCAATAAAAAAAATCAAAACGTGTAAAAAGGTGTACTAAATAAAAAGATTTTGGTTTTTATTTTTTATTAGCACCCAAGTAGACATAAAATAAAAAAATATTGAATATAATGAAATTAATATTTATTTAAACTATATTTTGTATTAAAATATTTAAATAAAAAACACTCTTAGGAACAATAATTATATGCCATAGTAAAACAAAACATAATACAAAATTCTATTTATTACCATCAAGTAGATACATAATATTATGTTTTAAAAGAATATATTTTAAATCTATCTTTTAAATTATAAAATACGAAAACAGCAGGAACATTTTCTAGGAAAAGAATCAATTATTTAGACGATATAAACAATTCATTAAGACATAAACAAAATAAAGAAATTAATTTCTTTCGTTAAAATTTACTACACTATACATTTCTAAATTTTTTTCTGTCAAATTATGCCTCCTGTCATCGAGGATATGTTTTAAAAGAAGAAAAGCTCTTTCTACATCAATACTGGTGATTGGGCATTTTTTATAGGAACTTAAAATGTTTGATGCCACATCTACATCTGAACGTTTGCCATTTAACTGAACGTCGTTAAATGTTTGTAAAATTTTAAATCCAAGATTTTTTTCAAATACAGTTAGAAATTTTTCATAAATTAATTTCCCTTTGTCGTTATTTACTTTTTTGAGTGTCTCTTCAACACTTTGTATGATACTAATTTGTTCATCTAACGATAGATTTTTGGCCTCTAAACTCTTTATTGCAACGGGTATTGGGCCAAAATGGGACCTTATGAATGCCAATTCGGACTTAACTGAATTGTTTTTTTACCATGTTTTTTAATTTGGTGATAACAAGAGCATCTTCTTCCAAATGTTCTATTATCTCTGCATACCTATCCAAATTTTCGGAATAAAAAAGGGCAGCATCTATCCAGGTTCCCCACCTGGTAAGAACTGCTTCTAGGGGCAAGAGGCAATTCATTACATTCCTATATAAAGCCACTCGCTGAGGGGCTTTCAAGAAGATTTTTTTACCAAAAGTTATTAATTTATATACATTTTTGAAAGCATCACATATTTTCTCGGCAGCTCTATTAAGGACATGCGCCACACATGTTGTGTGAACCATGTTTGGGTAAAACACTTTAAGAGCGTTCCCAGTTTTGAGCATATAAGGAGCTGCATCGGTTACTAAAAGTAAAACCTTATCTTGATACCCGTTGGGGCCGAAAAAAATTAACAAACTATCGTTAATAAACCGCGACACCGTCTCAAAATTAGTTTTTTCCAATTCTTTACAAGAAATTAAGTGAGGGGTAGGCTCAATTTCTGGGTGCAAAATACCCAATGCACAAATACATTTTCCTCTCGAATCAGTCGTTTCATGGACTGAAATATAAATAAAATTATTGGAAATTTCATTTTTAATTTTCATTAAAGTCTGTTAATAGCAGACATTTAGATAATTTTTTCTTAGTGTGCTCTCGTCAGGTATTTTCTGTCCAGTATACTTTTCTAAAAAGTTTGTAAATTGCGGACATGAAAGCTTGAATAGCGGAATATTGGAAGAGACTAATGCCATACACAATTCCTGATTAAAAGAATTCTTCTTATTGGCGCCACTACAGCTTTCTGTTATCAAAAGTTGAGTTACGTTTTTTCTTTTCTTAGCGGCCTCAACTGCTTGTTTATGACTGCCTATACAATAAAATATAGGTTAAAATATAGTAAAAATATAGTATATATTTATAGTAAAAAATATAGTAAAAAAATGTAGGTGCACAGAACAAGATAAATGATTTAAAAGTCAGCATAAATTGTGTAATTTAACTGTTTAGGAAAAATTAAAATTAAACGTAGGTCGTTCATTAAATTATATTTTCTAGATTGGGATTCAGGAAATGCCATTTCATAATTTAAGTCTAAAACTTACTTGTTTGGCAGTGGGCGTCTACTTGCGATTTCCTATCAACACCTACGTTTTTTTTGCAGCAAGATTCACAAAAAATAATTTTTCCATCAGTTTTTAGTTCTGGGTACGGCTGTATCCATCCCTTTAATTTGCAACAAATACTACTTTTGCCTTTAGGCATGTTTTATATAGAATTGCACAACTTGATAGTGGCAGAAGAAATGAAAATAAAGAACTGAGAAATACAAACACGGCTACCGGATATAGGGAGGGGTGGGATGTTGAAAAACATAAAAATTCCCAGAAAATGGAATTAAACCGGTTTTAAAAAAATGGTTTGTTTTATTCCACTTGTTTTATAAAACGTATAGTGTTTATTTATATTTTATCCGCTTTGTTGACTGATTTTTTTTTTTAACAGACAAATTCAAAAATAAAACCTTAAAACGTGCAATTTCATGCAGGAAAACCTTAAAACGTGCAATATCGTGCATTAACGTCAAAACGTGCAATTTCGTGCAATATAAAACAAGTATAGAAATAACGTTGTTTTCATGATTCGAATTTCTATCCAAGTTTTAATGAATTTGGAGTTTGCAAAAAAAAGATGCAATTGCACCAAAATCCGGTCTTTAGTAATTATTCTTGCTCCTCATCCACCGATGATTCCTCTGGGGAAGATGTGGACTCTTCAGATGATGACAACATGGAGTGATAGTGAATGTAGCACGAATATGTCAACTGCAATGTCAAATGTTTTCAGATTTAAGGTTTACAAAAAACAGTTATATTGTTTCAAGTTTCGTATAATATATTATATTCTTTATTGTTGTTACTTATGCGCTTTGATTTCACCTTATTTTAACTCCATTGTTTATGTAAATCAGGTTGCTATATCTATTTAAGTAAGTCAGACTTTTTTCCTCCTAGATTGGCCATTCGTCGCACTGTGCGACGCCGCAGAGTTTACAAACGGCCTTACAATCAAGACGTTCGTTACCATTTAGATTTTTTTCTATATCTGCTCCCGTAGACTGTAAATTAAATCCATTTTATTGTTTGTTAAGACAAATCATTGGTGTGCGCTATCAAGGAATTAATGACTCTGAAAATATCGAAATCCCAAGTGGAAATGCTTTATTAAGAAAGGGCTCAAGTTGTAATTTAAAACTATCCCAGATTGATCTAAAGCTCTTCGCTGTAACAAATGTATGTTCTCATAATATTTAAGTTTTTCCATAACAGCATTTATTTATCCTTAGTTAATGCCTCTATCTGTTTCAGTTTATGGATGGCCTTTTTAATAATATTGAATGCTTTAGTGAGGTATTCTAAAAAGATAAAGAATATATTTTAATATTTTGGTATTATAAGTCTGGTAGATTTTTAACATTTTGAACAAATCCGAGAAAAGCTTTCTGATTTACACAAAACTACATTTGGAAGGTTTAGATGCGGTAGCTTTGATCTAAAGAAAGAATCAACATATTTACAAAGGAAAGAATTGTATATGTCGTTTATATAGTATTAATAAGTCATAATCCAGATTATGAGAATATCAATGTTACAAAAATTTACATACCCACTATACAAGATTTAGATAAAAAGAACCCATGAAGTATTTCAAGATAAACTTTATGACCATTATAACAGACTTATACAAGATATGGGTAAGTAAAGTATTTCTGGCAACGCATATCGAAGGATAAAAAGGAGTTGGATGAAGAACCTTCTTAACTAATATAGGCATATGTGGTCTATATGCTCAACTAATATCAGAAGGTACCAGTCGGTACTAGTCTCCATCTACATTTACCTGCACATGGTGTAAGAATCGATTATGTATCGATATTTTTTTTTAATCACAGACAGCAAAAATTTTACATGGATATTATTATATAGTTCTAATACCTTTTGGGTCTCCAGTAAAATAGACGTTAAACGATGCCTAAAATAAGTATTTATTAGCTCATAAAGATACAATTGTAATACAAAGTAATTGTTGTTGTACAAAGCTTACCTAAAATAAGAATTGTTTAACAGTCCTTAGCTACTATTTTATATAGACACAATATAGCAATCACCATACACAATATAGCAATCACCATATGATATATAAATATCATATGATATATTTATAAATCATATGGTGACTTGATAAAATTATCAATTTTACATAGTGATTCAAATATTAATAATAAGTTAATTCAATGTCATATAATTTAATTTATTACTGCTTTACGTAGTACTTTAGACTTCACCTCGCTTATCACATGATATAGTTAACATTACTGATGGATCTATTTTGGATATGCTTTAGTATCATTTAATATTTCTAGAAAATAATCTATTTTATAACCAGAAACTCTAGAAAAAATGTGAAAACAACAAAATAAACAAATTTAAATTAAGAACAGTAAATAATAATCAATTCACGAGTTAATAACATTTTCTAACCTTATACTCTAAAGCCGACAAGTCCCGATAAATCTAATCACGAAAACATAAATGTTAAGCACTCTAATACTTCTGAATATGTATGTTTATTTTTAAAAAACAATCGCTTTTAATTTATTTAGGTCTCCTAATTATTATAATAGTTACTAGAACAATTTTAAACTTTGCCCACTAGTAAAAGGTTTACGGAAACAGTACTAAGGAGCAATTATCACAAAAATAACTATTAATAGATCAGAGCAGTAAAATAAGTCAAATTTATAACTTTGGCAACAATAAAATTAACTATTTTATATTTAATTGAATAATTAATAGTGGACAGGTTTGTCTTCAATATTTTTTTGTAACTAAACTAACTGGCAACACTGTTACATTCAATTTTTTCATACAGCCAAAATGAGAACAGTAAAAATGTTAATTATTACTTTATTGTAAAAATGATTTGTTTTATCAGGTACATTACTGAAGTTTTTAAGATACATTTCAATTAAAAATAAGATTATTATAAAAACCTAACAACAATTTCATTTTGGAATCGGCAAAAGTGGTTTCCTAAGTAGATTAATCATTATGTAAGATTAAAGCTTGATTTGCTATTTAAAATATCAACTTATAATTTAACTTATGCTATATAGAACCCAATGGTTAAATTTCACAGAAAAAATGGCCTACAAAATAGTTTTGGTTTGATTATAAACTGACAAGCAGCTTTAGTTTAAGTAAATATATTATTATGATTTTTTTATTACTTTTTAATTATATTACAATAATTACTTGTTATAATGATTTTTTGATCTTTATAATTAGGTAAACTACGTTATTGTTACTATATGTTTTAAATATAACTAAGCAACAGTGTTTGATTATTGAAAAATAAATTATAGACCAATGATATCTTGCTTTGTCATGCTAAAAATAAGTGATGGTTGAAGAATAATGATTTAAATAAAACATAATCACATTCTCACTTGAATTTTAGTCATTTCTATTCATTGAAATTACAAAGAATTTTTAAAATATATTAACAGAACTGCTGATAATTCTGATAATTACTTCAATATTATTTGACTTGGTTGGTGCTATGTTGATTACTACAGATAACCCTTACAGAGAAATGATATTCTTGTTAAATAAATGCCTTATTATCTCCCCCACACAATTTTAGATTATATATATTACAAATATAAAAAGTAATTCTATATTAAGGTTCAGCATTGGTAATTACCAACTAAAGCATATCACACATGTATTTCTAAAGTGACACAACTATAAAATCTATATGTTTGATTTATCATTTAATTACCTAATTGATTTAAGTTAAATACTCTTCTATGAAATGTCAAAAATGTATCAAATTAATTTCAAATCTCACCTGATAAATTTCACTTGCTGTTGGAATTAAAAGATCATTCATGTACACTTTCGATATTTCACATAATACTGTGAAAATTGTACATTTTTTTAATTTAGGTTTTGAGTTGTTTCACTTTAGAAATATATTTAAGTCGATATTTAATTATGGTGGCTATATATCAAGACTATAATATCCCTTTTTCTTCTTGAACAGAAAGTATGCTTAGTGACAGTTATTTTCATACACTGCATCTCATTTCATTACACTTTTTACTAATTTTCTTTTCTATAGATATAGATTTAATGTTATACAGGATCTAAAAGATCTAACAGGGATTGATAACACATTCATTTTTTTATTTTTAATAAACAAAAATCTTTAAGATATCGAAATATTTATGGTATGAATAACCATGCAAAAAATGGCAATTTTCAATTCAATGAAAGTAACACTATATCATTGAAAATCTAATGGGATCAATCCACCTATTTGTGATTTTAAAAAAATTCTCTTTTCTAAGTTTTTTTTTCTCCTTTATCACTTGGTAGAATTGTTCTCATTCAAAACAAACTAAATGCTATTATAATATAAGTCATTGAAACCTTTTATCCAGTGGAATTTTAAATTTATAAAAGCAAAAATATTTATTCAGAAATAAAAGATTAAAGATAATTAAATATCTTTAATCTTTTATTTCTGAATAAATATTTTTGCTTTTATAAATTTAAAATTCCACTGGATAAAAGGTTTCAATGACTTATATTATAATAGCATTTAGTTTGTTTTGAATGAGAACAATTCTACCAAGTGATAAAGGAGAAAAAAAAACTTAGAAAAGAGAATTTTTTAAAAATCACAAATAGGTGGATTTATCCCATTTTGAATGTTGATGCCTCAATCGCATGATTTAATGTTATAACCAGAAACATTGAAGAAAAAAAAAATTGAAAACATGTAATCTATATAATATAAATATATGAATTCTGTAATTTGCCCATCCATCTAGACATTGTGCATGTATTTATGAAATATACCCTTATGTAGAAAGGGGATTACCTATAAGGAAAAAAAAAAAAAAAGAAGGAAAATATGTGAATAAATAAAGAAATAAATTTAATTATTAAAAAAAATATGGTAGTTTATTTTAATAATTTCTTTACATAAAACATCAGTGTCATAGGAAATATTACAAATCTTCCAGATAATAAAAGATTAACAGAGTTTGAATAGATAAAGGAAATATCAATATAAGAAGACATTTATTTTCAATCATTAATAAATGTTTTTATAAATAATATTAACAGGTTGGTCAAGTAATAAAATGTATCATCATGGATCATTAAAATATTTTTATGACAATGGGGCCACAATCAGTTTGTTACCAGGATTTTAATGGCGGTTGGGAATTTAATTAAACTATTTACACCTGATCACATTTAAATCACAATTAAAACAACTTGTAAATATATAGCTTTAATACTATTAATTTCTGTACATTATTTATAAAATAATGACAGTAATGGAGAATTAATTCTACTTTATTAAGCTATCCTAATTTACTTTGTAAGTAATGAAATTAGAAAGCAGCTGTTACTTGGTTTGTAAACTTTTTTTTTTTTTTTTTTTTTTAATTTTACTTCCAAAAGCCAAACATAACATAAAATCTTACTTTAACTTTTAAAAAATTTTATAACTAGTCTCGCATCAATAAATTAGAAATCAGTTTTATACATAAAATACAATTGTTTTCATGATTTGGAATACTATATTCCAGAATCGTAGTTGTAGCGACCAGTCTCGAAATAATTTAAGCTTGTACTACATCTTAAAGCAGTGGTGTCTCTTCTATGCCAGTCGCCGTGCCTGTTTTTGTAGCTGTTGCACGTGATGATTCCAGACATTCCAGGTGGTCTGTCACAAGCAATTGGAGTGGGCGATGTTGGTAACAAGCTTTTGGTACTTAGATCTGAAGCACTTGTATTGTATTTGTTTCCCATTGTTACGTTTTCTGAGCTCTTTCCTATTTCTTCGTACAACTTCTTGGGTCTTGAAAAACTGATGAATACTAGAACGATTACTCCCTGAAATTATAAATCTTATTAATTGTCTATCAACGCATTGATAAATTTTCAACCACATATATTTATATTTAACACTATTAAAATATTTCATCAAATTTTAAAGTTTTTAATATTTTTTTTTAGTATTCCTATATAAATTGTGTAATACTACTAAAGGACAACCATAGTATAAATACATCCCAAATATAACTCCACAAAACTATAAAATACCTAAAAGTGCTCAATACTTACTCAATTACTTTCAGAAGATGAACCAACTGTAGGTTACCTGAAGCAATTTTAACTACAAAATTCAGATGTTTGTGCATGTCACAGATTAACTTCTAAAACTTTCTTACTCATTTGACTCTCTCCTGTGTGAAGATGAGAGACAGTTTGGTGAAATCCTCTCTAATATAAGAGACTCATTATTTTTCAAAATAACCTGATCCTTTGACAATTCAATATAGGCTCTATTATTAAATACCATTTGCTCAAATATAGGTTTATCTCTATAAGATGATTTTAACCTACTATTTTGAAATAGCAACAATGGGTTTGGAGTAATATTTCAGTAATCAGAAATTGTAGCAATGAAAATTACTAATCAACTGTTTTGCTGAAAAGCCTTTGCTGAGAGATCTCTTGCAGTCCTACCATTTGACTCTCTCCTGTGTGAAGATGAGAGACAGTTTGGTAAACTGCTTTCTTGAATCCTCTCTAATATAAGAATCATTATTTGTAACCTCTTGGCTCTATTATTAAATACCATTTGCTTGTTTATCTTTAAGATGATTTTAACCTTTAGCAACAATGGGTTTTTGAAATGTAGAAATGAAAATTCCAACTGTTAAGTAAGTGTAGGTGTAACCTCTTGGCCACATATTTTAAGCATTCTGCTTTAAGTATGTTTATGGAAATTCAGTTTATGGAAATTCACTTTCTTTAGGTTACCATGGAAACCAGCATGTTAACTGTGTATGATGATTTTTTGCTTGGTGTTTGAGTGCCCACTACCAGTACAATTACTTTAACTCTTTTTTTTTCTTATTAAAATTTATTTGAACTTTTATGTTTTATCTCATTTAAAGTATACTTACAAGTATAGCACTGAGAACTACTATGAACAGACTGCCTTTGTTAAAACCCCATGTGTCGTATAGAATTCCTGCTGCCGAAGGGCCAATAAATGCTCCTAATGCGAAAGTGGAAGTCCAAAGTCCTGATATGAGACCGTAGGTTTCCAGGTTATTTGGAAATCCATGAGCTCTGGAACAGATTATTAAATCATTGATAAAAAATATTTTATTGATAATAGTAATCTGGTAATAAATAATAAAAATCTTCACTACACAGTTCTGAACAACATAAAGTTTTAGGAAAATACAAAAAAAATGTTTTTTGATCATTTGGTCATAAGTAGAGACCGGATTTCTGTGTTATTGCACATTTGGTTCGCTTTGATTGAGCTCTCTCTAACCCAAGTAGTTATCTCATTTATAACCTAAGGATTCTTATTCTTAAATTTTATTTTGCACAAATTTGACTTTTTGAGCATAATTGCACGAATTCGGGTTTTACTGAACGAAATTGCACAATTGAACCAAATTCATCTTCACTTAACCATTTATTTTTTGAAAATTTTACTTCGGATTATTAGGCAACATTTATAACAATTATTTATATTAAATAGGTTCATTAGTTTAAAATTGAAAGTAAAAAGTCGCTTAAATCAAATGTATTTGTGACCTACTGCTTTTAAATGATCGTATTGAATTGGGAGCTTTGAGGATTTAGGCAAACATTGAGGATCGAATTACTTCCTAGAACTGTTTCCTCAGAAAATTTTACTAATCGCTTCCCATTTCATTATCTACTTCTGATTTAGCACAAAGGGCTAGTTGTTAACAAGATTTTAAACTATCAACTTTGAAAATGCAAAAAACGTCCACGAGTGTTTCTACAAAATTGAAACAATGGACCAATGAATATCTAGAGCTGATATTTGTTTGAAACTCTCGAAGAAAGCTTAAAACGAATTGAAAATGAAAAGGGAAGATGTTTATTTTCAAAATTCGAGTAAATCCTTGAGAAAAACTAAGGCTACATTCGTTAAAAAATATCAAAAACAATTAATTATATTTTGTTTCCACGTAAAAGGAAATTTTAATAAAGATATTTTATATTTCTTTTAATTAACAATTTTTTTCATCTCCTTTTTAGTTAAGTTTAAAAGTATTTCAGATTGAATTAACACTAAAACGAAACGCTTGTCGAAATGTCCTTAAGTTTATATAAGGCTGGTTAAGTTTTGCATATTTGTGTAAATAAATGGATTGCTGCATGTATTAAGTTTTTAAATTCACATTTTGAGTTTTTTACTGCAGGATTTTGCATGTTTTGAGTTTTTTACTGCACGATTTTGCATGTTTTGTGTTTTTTACTGCACATTTTTTGATTTTTTACTGCACAAAAATCCGGTCTCTAGTCATAAGCATGCATTGCAAACTATTTTCTTTTATTAAAGAATAAAATATATATTTTTAAAAAATGAATTTTATATATAAAACATTCATATATTGAAATATTAACTTTTACTTTACATATTACAATTAAGTTACCAAACTAATCGACTATACACATATATGTGTAGTGTGTTTGTTAGTGTGCATGTATTTATTACATATGTATATATACACATTTACAGTGATTATTGTTTTAAACAACTTTGAAGAGATTGCTCTACAGTTTCAAACATTTTAACTTCTACCACTACACCCGATGAAGAGTTATATGTTAAGAACTTGGTAAGGTTAAAGTGGTAAGGTAAAGGTGTACTGTTTCTTGGCCAACACGTATGCAAGGAGGTGAGATTTGGCTATAATCCAACTCAACCACTAGGTTTTTCCCCATTTAAAGGTACCCAATTTATAGAGACAGGGTGGATACAAAGAGGATCTTCCCTAGGTCCATCCTATATTGAAATAACAAAATAAATAATGATCCAATCCAGCCAGGGAGTTAGAGGAGTTTATTATGTTACCCAATGTACAATTGTGACTCCTCTTTCAGTTTTATTAATATGTAAAAAGAAAAGTTCATAATTTCATGTAGATAATGTTTTTACTTTTAATTTATTTTTAAACTGAATCCATCACTAATAATCAACACATGTATTAATGTTGTATTTGTAACATTAGTATTTGTTCTACTTTTATTTCAATTTTAATTAATCGAAAGTGACTTTATGTTTATTATATTTTTATTCTAATGTTCCCTGAATAAATATAATGTTTTGTTTTTATTATTATTATTAAACATAAAAAAAAAATATTACATTGCTGTGCGAAGAGCATCTGTGAATGAAGCAACAAGACAAGCTGCTATCCCTAGACCATGTGTCATAAGTCCTAAGACAGTCACCCATAAAACACTGGAACACATAAATAATAATGGAATAAATTAATTTTATTATTTTTGTTTAATTAACTGATAATATATATACTTTAAAATAATACTTACGTATCGAGTGGAACGTAAGGTGCTGGTCCAATCAAACTGAAGCCAACAATGAGCAAGAGACATCCAAAAAAAGTTGCGAGCTTCGGAAGCATTCTACTGTCACAAAGCCATCCCCAGCATGGTGCAGTAAGAGCATAAGTTCCACCATTTATCACAAACATAACTCCAAGAACCATTGGTGACAAGTTGAACTGAAATTAACATAAATAAAGCTAAAATTCAGTATCAAATAAAATATAATTAGTATTTAAAGTTTTAACTCCATCAGCATTATTTAACTAATCTATTTTATTATATATTTTTAATTAAATTAAATTAAACTAATCTATTTTTTTCTTACCGATAAGAAATTCACTAATTATTGTTGACTCATTGCATAGATTTTCTTTGAAATTTAATACTATCTTTATTTCAAGAATTTTCTTTATAATTTAATTTATGAATAATTTTTTTTTTATATTGACAGCAAGTTGTATTTCCCCAAGGTTTTCATGATATAGATTTAGGCAACAGCCATCAAAGAGTGCTGTTCTGTTTCTTTACCTCCAATTAAATCACTGACTTTGATTAGAGGTTATGTAAAAATCCACCAGGCAGCAGCACCGTCAGAAGAAATAAGTAATATTTTACTTCTAAATATTTTTGAAATGTTATTCAACTCATCACTAAACTCCATTATTTAGAGAATAGCAGTTATATTTTAAGAAAAATATTCCAATTTCTGTTTCCATTGTGTTCTTTTTTCTTTTTTATTGCACTACAATTATTTTATTGACAAAATAAAATTAGTTTGCCATGAACCATAAAATATTTCTAGGATAAATATTGATTGAAAAATTTCCCATCAGAATGGGAGTTTGCATTTTATCTTTAGGGATACAATTAGAAAAATAATGGTGGCCTTTCAGAATATATAAAATAAAAACACACATTTATATGCACCAGTATGTATTGTTTACGTCAAAACCTCGGGTGGCCTTGTAAAAACGGTATTAAGAGCTGCAGTTGAGCATAAATGTAGAAAAAGCAAAGGTTTACATTCAAAATGAGAATGAGTAAGTGGTAATGAAAATAGAAAAGTAAATCATGAACTTATATATCTTGAACATTTATTAACAAAAACTACTAAATGAACTGTATAAAAATGTAAACAATCTACAACACATTACAACAAAACAAAACAATTGCTAACACATTACCAGTTCTCAAAAAGAAAGTTACCCAAACTTTTAATATGAATTTAAAATCAGTAAATAAATAGAAGGAGAATTAATATGTGGCTCTCTTTGTGTATCAGGTTGTAGTAATAGTCTCAGATCAGTTGCATATGTTAAGGGTTAATTAATTTTAAAGATTTAGCACTCATAAAAATTTGAAATGCTGAATAAACATTTATAAATTTTAACTCTTATTTTTTAAAGGCAGCATAAGCTGCTGCAGTTAATAAAACTTATAAGTTATAAAAAACTGCTGCTCAATTGTATTTTATATGAGATTATTTTCGATACAATTACTTATATTAAAAATATTTTGTTTCTAATAATAATAGATCAGTTTAAACCAAAATCCCAAAAATCAAACCAATCTATTTAAAATCTATCTATTATCAACCAACTTAGTTAAATGCATTGTCAACTAGTTTGACAATGTGGAAACAGGTTCTTACCTGAGGATGGAAAAGGTATTTTCTCAAAACATGTTGTGAAATGGAATAAATGTATATAAAGAGTAAAATGCTGGACTTAAGAGTTATATAATTGAACCTCCTTTGACATTATTGAAATTATATGTTTTATACAGATCATCCTAATTATTTGAACTAATATTTGTAGGAAATTAATTTAATTTTATAATCTACCTGTCTTAGATGCGGCTCAAGGGTTGCAGATAAAAATCCAATACTCATAGATGTGACGATGATGGAACAAGCTGCAAGAAGTACTCCAGGTATCCTTAGAACTTGAGTCAAACTGCCTACATAAAAGAGTAGTAAGTTTTTTTATTTTATCTTAAAATAAATATAATTGGTGGTGGACCTATTATTGATTTTAATACAAACCTACGATAAAATTTAAATACATTTTTCAAAACATGTTAGGTGTAGGTCGTTTTTTAAATGAGTTTACTGATAAATAAATAAATAAGGCTTAGCGAACCCAAAGGTTCGATGCCGACACCACCAACCGTTGAACACACCTCCAACCCACTCCCCCAAAGAGTTTACCTATATCTTGCTGAAAATAGTTTTCCACTGGTTGGTTAATTTTTTTATCAATTATCATGCATAAAAATAATATTTTTTCGTTTTGTGTTATTATATTAATTAGCTAGTTATCTTTCATACATTAACATTATAGAAATTTGATATTTAAAAACAATTAATTCTGTGAAACAGCTGAATTTACATTAGTACTTCCAATCTGCAATTACTGATTGTGACTTAAATATAGAATGTTTTAAGTAAAATTAAATTTAGCATAACCAAGAAACAAATATGAAGAAAAAATGTGTTATTTTGTTTATTTATACATTTTTTTTACTAACAATTATGAATGAGTAAAGATATCTTGTCTAAATAACTGATTCATTAAATTACTCTATTGTAAATGAGGATCATCAATTTTTTTTTAAACAAGAGAGCAATAACATATGATATAATAATGGAATATTTGAGAGATTAGTGAGTGAAACACACAACCACAAAAAATAAAAAAAAATTAGCTAGTCGTTATCTAAATTGATCAGATAGGTGTTATAAAAATTATAATAATAGTTTCTCAAAGATTATGAATGATAAAAGGGTCGCTGACCTCCATGTGTAGAGTCCACTTCGTGATCACTGTGATCTGGTAAAACGAACCATGTCATGATTGCGGAGAGGAATAAAGCTGAACCAAGTACGACGAATGGTGTTGTGTATCCTCCTGCCTAGAAGAAAGACAAAATTATTTATTCCATGGATTTTATGTTAAAATGTTTTTATTTATCAGTTTTTAAATTTCATTATAACTTGAAACAATTTTTTATTTATTTTTTTTTAATCTTATCTTATTTTAAACAAAAGTATTGATAGAATGTTATTTGAAGTTAGTATACTGCCTAACAGAAAAATAACTGTATAATCTTTTTTTATGTATTTTTAAGAACCATAAATTGTACATACAGAATGAAATAGGCACAAAGAAAAAAAAAACTTCATCATTAGTAGATTTTTTTTATTTGGACTTCATCATGGAGGCCTAATTCTTTTAAATATGATGTTAAAATACTAGATACATCTACAACTGTATCTAGTTATGTATAATTAAATGTATCTACAACATGTTGTCTAGTTATCTAACAACTGATTGAAAAATTCCGAAGGCTTCTAAATAATATTAAAATATATATATATATATATATATATATATATATATATATATATATATATATATATATATATATATATATATATATATATATATTTATTGATATTTACAACTGTATACAATATATACATCAAGTAATCATGTGGAAAATTATGACAATGACATGTAAAGAAATCCTCATTAATAGCATTTCAATAAAAGTTTTATATTAGTACGCCTTTAGGCAATCTTTTCAGACATTTTGGAGGGTTATAGAGAATCAATTGGGAATTAAATAGAGGAACTAGTGGATTTGAGTGGTTATAGAGTTTACTATGAGAGGATAGGTATATTGCTTGGGCTAAATCAGTAACATATGGAACCTTAAGATCTTTAGGGATTAGTTTGTAAGGAGCATTGAGGATTTTTGAAGGATTTTGGATTGTAAGAATTGGATACAAGATGAAATGAATGGTTTATTGGAACCCCAAGGTAAAACTCCTTATGTCCAAATAGGTCAAATAACTGTTTTATGTCCAAATAGGTCTAATAACTGCCTAGTAAATAAGTTCTCTCAAATTAATTAGAATGTATTGTGTCTTTAATATTAGATCTTACTAAAATACATTTTTTTAAGTGAGCGTCTTTCTTTCTTGATGAGTAATATCAATATTTTCAGAAAATTCGTTGAAAAATTCATTGGTTTTCAATCATATAATTCTGATAAAAAGATATAATTTATAATATTAAATAATAATAACTATAAAATTAATATTAAAAACTGGATTAGATTCATATAAACATTTCAACAGTTTTCCATCTTGATCAGCTGATTTCTTTATATTTTTTAACCTTAAATCAAGTTGGCCAAGTATAGGTTAAATTGTAATACACAAAACAAATATGTGTGAATTTTAATTCAAGAAGAGCATTTCAATTATTTTTATTAATTTAGAAGCTAAACCTTTATGTTTAACTAAAATTAATTTCTCGAATTTGGTTTAGTAATAAATTTTATTAAAAGTTAATTTCATTGATTTTAAGCATTGATTGTTTTACTATATTATTAAGAAAGAAAAACCCAGTCAATTTTTAAAATTTATCAATATAAGCCAAATATGGTTGTGTGATTGTCAACATCCTGTTCATTTTCTGTTCTATTGCGTGCAATGAGTTTTAAAATTGTAAAGAAAAAAAAACAACTATAAATAACATTATTTCTTACTATACTAATATTAGACATCTGAAAAAAATTGTCTCACCTCATATAGGGCTCCTCCGACAGTAGGCCCGACTATTAATCCTAGACCAAAGAAAGTTTCCAAAGAAGCCTGTAACATTTTTTTAGATTCCATTAATTATAAATTTGTGTGTAATTTTTCTTCTAACGTTGTTTAGTAATGTTGGTTAGCTATAAGCAATTCTTTACTTTTCTATTTGGCTTTAGGGACTAGACAAATATTCTTTTCCAAACTAATGTTGAAATCTACATAACTGCAACTCTTAAATAATTTTCATTTCATTAATTCTTTATCAAATAATATTTTAATTAAAATTACAAGAACATAACTATATAAAACTAACGAATATGAAACATAATTTTTTTAATTTATTTTATTTGTTTACCATTGTATTTTACAAGATCTGCCTTATAGTAAAATGCTAGAATAGTAAAAAGGACATTACTGATTTTGGTTTTCTAATTGCCGATAAGATCAGAAATTTTACAAGGGCCTTGTAAAATACAATGGTAAACGAATAAAATAAAAACTGCAATTTTTCACATGTGTTAGTTTTACATAGTGTCAACGATATAACCATTAGAACCTCTTCACAATTTACTATTATTTTCTTGTGTGTTTTTTGGGCCTTAATGTCCTTATGTACTCCTTATAGTTTATTTTTTTTGTCGTTAAGTTGTTCTTTCCTTTCTTTAATTATCATTGCTTCCCACTAGTGAAAACGCTTAAGAAAGATAGTCAGTCGTCTTATAAATTCTAATTTTTATAGTCCTCAAGAATGGACATGAAATGAATAATTTTATGACTGGGAAATTACTAGGATATTAAACAAATGTGTCATAAGGAGTTTTTTAAGTTTGTTCCTAAAAGAGTGCAAATTTTCTATTGTATAATAATGTTTTTCTGCTATATGGTAGTCCCTCTGCCATTTAGTGCTGAATACTATACATTGTTATTTGACTAATTTTCTGAATGTGGTCGGAGGAGTATCTTATTATCTTATAAAAAATGTAGTCTGGTTATTCTCAATTTTGTTTATAGTGCATAATCTGACCAGAAAAAATATTTAAGAATATTAGTGAATTTATAACTTACAAAAGTGGTAGCAACATTATCTGGAAATTCTTTGGCTATTATAGCAAAACTTGCTGTAAGAAATGCAGCATTTCCCATCGCTTCTACTATCCTTATAATAAATGAAAGAATGATGAAGGGATAGTGACCGTGTACTTTGTCTAAAAACCTGAAAAGAAAAATATATAAACTAAATAATTTGCTTTTGATCGTTTTGTTACAGTGCATTTAATTATCTAACATTTAAACTAGATTTGAATACATACAATATGAAATTTTATTTAGACAAATAATGTTTAATTAGAAGAATGTTTAAAAATTTAAGATTTAATCAACTTTCAAAAGGACAACAAGTAATTTGTCTGGAAGGAGATGCCAAGAATATCCTTCATTTGTCAAAATCATTAGATCGGACAGATTTGGAAAAAATATTCTTGAGTGGCTTTGGGCATAATGCTGTATAATTCCATCAGAATTCTCTAATTTCTGTTTCATGACCTCAGGATTCAAAATTGAGAATGAAAAAAGAAAAACAAATTTTATATCCGTGGCTGGATTTGATTTCATGGCTTCATAATTCAAAACAAATTAACTAAAAGAAGACCAGAATGAATGATTATTATGTTATTTGAATCTATAGGACATGAAAATAATAAGGAGCACAGTTTTAGGATGAGAGGTTAAATTTTTTTTTTTTCCTCAGTAAAAAATAAAAGGCTCCATTATTAGAAATAAGGAAACAATTCTTTGAAATAATCTCAGCTCCATCTATAAACTGAAGTAAAAAAGTTGAAATAAAACTTTATTAGAAAAACCTAAAAAGTCTGAACTCAAAATGGAAAATTCTTTATTAAAAATGGTAAATTATGTATTAAGAATTGAAAATTATGTATTAAAAATGGAAAATTTTGAATTCATTTGTAAAATCTCAAAATTATTTTGAAAAATTTTGAGATTGGTTTGGTTAATTTTGAATTTGGTTGAGAAAATTCGAAATTTGACATGCAAAACCTATGTATCACCAAATTATAAAGTATATCAAATCCTAAACTAGTAAAAAGTGAAATGTTTGACTAGCTTAATACAAATCCATTTGAATTAATTTAATCGATTATTTGAACCAAAGGAAGAGAGATTATTTTTGACAATAACAACTGATAGAAGGGTGATGTTCCCCTAGGGTCAACAAAATCATTTATAGCTCTTGTTGGTTTTGTTATATAATATGATTGTGGGAACCGATATTAGTTTAATAGACGTACTATCATATTGATAATCGGAAATTAAGCGATCAACTATAGGAACATTTAAATCAATATAATTGGTAGTAAATAGGATAATTATTTTGACCTCAGAGTATTACAGATAACACTCTTATTCAGGCTTTTGTTTTTCTGTTGATTTTATTATGAATCAATCAATCAGTTTCTGTGCAAACTATGTGTGCTGAATAAGCTTTACTAGTATACACTGTTTTAATAGTAGGTGACAAATATTGTAACTAGTAAAATAATTTTTAAAAAATAAATAGATAAAACAAAGTAATTTTCTACTAATAAATAGTATTTCAGACCTTTATTTGAAAGTATATCAATCTACTTTTATTAATTTAAATGTTTTTAGTTTTTATCAAATTTTTTGTGAACAATCCTTTTTTTTTTTCTTGTGTTAATTACTTATAAATGTTTATTTTAATTACATTCTCATTTTTATAATTTTATAATATAAACAGTTAAGTTCAGACATAAGGGCAATAATAATTATCAGCTGTTTTTTACTCTTTAAGCCAAACAACTAATAATCAGCTGTTTTCTGTAAACATTACAATATTCAATACTATAATATCAATTTCTGTACTTATAATGTTTTATTATTATTAGCTTGTTCTTGTGTTTCTTACATCATTAAAAAGAAAATAATAAAAACTGTAATAGCTGCAGATTTTAAAGTTTTTTTTTATGTATTTGTATTTTATATTTTATCATTCATTTGGAGATTGTAATGTAAGTTATTCTTAGAAAATACAGGGTTAAACATAAAACAGATTCTTTATTCAGTTAGGTTTTCTTATAGATTAGTTAATTTTAATAGACTTATAAAATAAATATGAGTTAAAAATAATATACATATATATGTACCTTGGAAATCTATAAAAATTACCAGAAAGATTTTCTGTCCAAATGGAAATTCAAATTTTTTTTTTTACTCATTCCAAAAAAATTTAAATCCATATTAGTTTGAACAATATATTTTTCTTTTCATTATAAACAAGACTCATGTTTTTTAAAATATGTTTATAAAATATATAGCTATTTAAAATTCATATTCTAGTACCTTGAAAACTTACAGCAAGTACCCTAAACATTTTTCAAAGATAAAAGTTTCTGTTATTCAGATAAAAATTCCCATTTTGGACATGACCTAAGATAAGTATGTGTATCTAAAGATTCAGATTATGATAAGAAATAAGTAAAGATAATAAATCAAGTAATATTTTGTTCCTAATATGTTTCTTGTTACTTTATCTATGAGGTGCCAAAACAATTGATATATTGCAATCATCTGTGAATGCTAAATCTTTAATCTTGTACTTAATCTTATCAGTTTAAGACTTATACATTTATTTTTGTTGAAGCTTTTAGGTATTGTTGTTGTTTAAGTTCTAAGCAATTTGTTGAATTTCAATATAAAGAATACTTTTTCCATAATGCTTTAGATATATAAGTGATATCTTACCCGAACAATATTGCACATATCCCTGTTGTAAATATTCCTCCGTTGAATAAACATTTTGGACCTATTCTATTTAGCTGAAAAATAATAAAATAACATTCAGTGTTTTCAAGATTTCACATTATAATTATAGTTTTGTTCTTATTTTAATAAATAATTGAAATTATTATAAAATGGATTGAAAAAAACATAAGCATATTAGAAAAATATAATGGATTTTAAAGTCACTGTTTTCATAAAAATCATAGATTTATTAAACTTACATGTTTTCCATAATATGGACTTATTAGGAACACTATGAGCTCGAAAATTCCGAATACTAAGCCATACTCAGTAGCTATACAACCTTTTTTTTCAGCCTGGAAAAAAAAAAAAAAAAATTACAACTCATTAAACATGATATAGGCCAGCAGGTACCAAAAAAGGGCTTTAGGTCGCAATAAATTAAAGAGAGCTGCATTTTTTATATGTTGTAAAGGCACTAAGTATTGTTAATCCAAGTTTGCAACCGAAGAAACGGATAGGAAAACATTTGGTAGCCGAGAAACATCGAAATTGTCGGAGTTATTTCAGTTTTTGGCCTGTATCTGCTAATCGGTGCGTTTTTAGTAAAAAGCATGCATTGCCATTTTTAAATTAAATTAAATTTACTACAATTTGAGTCAAATAGCAGCTCTGTTGGTCTGATAGATTTTGAGTTACGTTCCTTTGAAAATTGGTCATTTTTTTCAAAAAGTCAAAATTTTAAGTTTTGGCCAACTTTCGTGAGGAACACCGGCGGAAAGAGTGATCCTACGATGAAAGTTATAAGGAAGGAAGTTGTAGAAAATTTAATTAGCTTTAATTTAAGCACAGTTTGAGGCCTGTAGGTGTAATACTTCTCTGGTTTATTAAAACAAAGTAAAATCGGAGAAAAGTGTTGAAACTTGTATGTGTTTATGAGTTTGATACAATAATTTGGAAACCGTTACTTTCAGCACATATTGTGTTCTATGCGCTATTAAAGCTAAGAAAATTTGCTATAAATTTGATTCTAATATTTTTTGGCTCAGATCAATAGTTTTAGAACTGTCGAGGACGAAAAATTGGCTAACTTCCGGTAAGTCACACTTTTCCGCCAAAACACGTCTGTCGCTACTCTTTTGGCTATAACTCCGAAACTGCTTGTTTGTTCTAAAAATTGTTTTGTTTTTTTAATCTGAAAGCTGGTTAAATTTGCTGTCAGACCCTATATATGAAGTTTTGATCAAGTCCCGTAAAATATCCATGCCAGCACGCTGAGAACCCCGTACTATTGTGAAATCCTTATTTTTTCGGCACGTTTCTCGGTATAACTCCAAAAATATTTGTCCGATCCCGAATTTCTTTTTTTCATCTCATATCTGGTGAAATTTGCTTTCAGATCTCATATATAGAATTTTAATTAAATTTCATGTAATACCCATTCCAGCCCGCTAAAAACTGCGAACTGTTATAAAATCCAAGTTTTTTTTTTTGGCACATTTTCTCTATTACTCCTAAACAATTTGTCCAACCCCAAATTTCTTTTTTTCATCTCAAAGCTGGTTAAATTTACTAGATGAACGCATATATGAAATTTTTATTAAATTCCGTGAAACACCCACGCCAGCCCACTGAACATATCAGAACTGTCATGTTTTGCCAAAACATACACATTTAGTGTGCTAGCATGGATATTACACGAAATTTAATAAAAATTTGTTATATAGGATCTAATAGAAAATTGAACCAGCTTTAAGGTTTAAAAATGAAATTTGAACATTATTAAATTTAAAAAAAACATTTATTTGAAATTTACAACTATATAACTAAAATAACCTCTAATGACTTGACTAAAATTTATAGAGAAACGGTGGTTTCTCCTGTTGGAAACAGTCAAATGAAGTTTTATATTTCAAGATCCTAAGGCCTTCTTCTTCTTCCATGTCGGGAATTGATAGAATCAAATGGATAGCTTTTATAGATGTGAGTAAGTATTTTAGTTTATTACGAAATAACCAGGATCCGATATTGAAAAACATAGCAAAATATGAGACACTGAGTTGCAAATTAGTTAATATAGCAAAGAATAAGGGAAATACGGACTTTACGAAGGATTTTGGATTGGAATGTGTGGATGCAGTTTGATTTAACCTTATTATTATATGATAGTAAAATCGATTTTTGTATTGTATTTGTTGATTAAGTGTTATTGTGATCGAAATCAAGGAGGTAAAAGCAGCTTTTTATGAAGGCGATCCCTTTTTTCTTCTTTTTTTTCCATTTATATACAAACCACCATTGCTTAAAAGGAAAACAATCGAAGTAAAATTTTTAAATTTTAACTTTGAAAGATTTTACTTTTATAAATTATAATTATATTGTAAATCCATTAAACAAACTTTCAATTAAAATTATAAGTAAATATGTGATCGTGTTGGCATTATTATTATTTATTTATTTTTTTTAACCAGTATTGGCATTAATTTTTTTTTTTTTTTTTTTTTTTTAACCAATCAAGTAGCAAGGCCCCCCCCCCCCATATGAGTCGGCTCTAGTTACGCTAATGATCGAGTTGGGAGGCTAGTGGATTCACGTAAATATAAAGTTTATCATGAAAGGATAAGTATCTGGTCTGGGGTATTTCAGATCAATATGGGACATCTATATCATCATGGGTAAGTTTATTTGTGACATAATTAGGAGCATTGAGGATTTTACGAAGGTTTTTTTTTTTTTTTTTTTTTTTTTTTTTTTTTTTTTTTTTTTTTTTTTTTTTTTTTTTATTATCTTTATTGAAAATAAATTACATAAAGCCAAATTAGGCTAATAAAAACATAGGTACATGTTTGGATACACATCCATCTCATGTGAAATATTAATTAATATGAAGGAATCTATAAACAAGTAAATAATGTAAATTTGATAAAACAGTAGGAAAAACTAAAAAAAACCTACACAAAAAAAACAAAAAAACAAAAACAATACGAGTTCATTTAACAATTATAGTTAATTTTATGAATTATAATAAATAATAGTTAAATTATAATCCAAGCCAAGTAATAAAGATAATAATAAACAACTTATAATTACAAAATATAAACAAATGATAATAAGTCTACTTTTGTGATATAATACAATATCAAACTTTTATTTATAACTTTATGGTGTTAAAATTTATAGAATAAAATTTATATTTATGTAATTTGTAGAATTTTTTTTTTTTTTTTTTTTAGTCTTTAAGTAATATGTGTTTTGTCCGTTTGTGTTTGTATCTTTTTAGAGTTTTCTTGTTGTAATTACCTATTTCTTGGATATATGGGTTTTCAGAAACGGCAGTTGATACGAAAAATGAGTTTGTTTGGGACTGAATTTGTTGTTTGATTGTGGGCAGCTTGAGATCAGAAAGCATAGTGGAAATTTTTGTGTATATGGGGTAATTATTTATGATTCTCATACAAATATTTTGTACAACTTCCAGTTTTCTGTAATTTGTATTACATGTATTACTCCAAACTGGTGATGAATAGGTTATCATAGGTCTGATTACGGATTTGTAGAGTATTAATTTGTTTCGATTGATGAATTAGAGTGCTTATTATTAAAGTAAGGGGACATTTTAATGATCATATTTTTTACTTTGTTACATTTTTTATTTACATGTGCTGTAAATGTGAGGGATCCGTCTAATTCTATACCAAGATATGTTACTGATTGTGTCCAAGGGATATGGTAGTCTTCTATAGATATATAGTGGTTCGAAGGGTTTTGAATTTTTTAGGATCGGGTTAATAATTACAAGTTTTAGGAGCCCCAAAGCTCAACTTCATTTGTCTAGTAAATGTTGAAGAAATCGAATACGACGAGCAGCCTCTTGTCGTTTAAGTCTTTTATATGGATTTAAGCTTAAACGTTAGTCCTCTTGGAGTCCTAGGTATCGGATCTGTTAGAGACCAGTAAAGTAATACGTAGGAGTTCCTCTGGAATTCTGGCATGGCCAAGCCATCATATTCTCGTCAGCTTGATGAAAACAGCTATCTCTGGTCGTTTATTTATTTTTTTTTTCTGGATCGCCATTTTCCTGATTCGTTTATTTGTTCATAAATTATTTGGAGGACCTTTCTTTCCCAGACTTTGATATTTTTTTCATATTCATCAGTTAGAACTCACGTTTCACAGTAATGTACCACCTCAGCCCTAATTATTGTTTGATATACTATGAACTGTGAATTTCGTAAAATAAATTTAAATAATTTATATTTGTATTTGTTCATAGAGAAAGTAGTGAAATACTTATTTAAACGTTTGTATAAATAATAAAAATGTTGATTCTACTGTAGGAAAATTGGTGAATAGTATATCTATTTGGATTTATCTAGTAGGATATAGTGGATATAAGCTTAGTGGATCCTACTATAAGGTATGAAAATAATAACCTCGATCAATCAGGTGAAGTAGAAAGGGAGAAAATGGATATTTATGAAAAATGTATCCCTTTCCTCAAAGAGAAATTCCGCGAGACATTTGGAAATAGAGATTTCTCCGTGAAAGGATTATGGTTTAGGTCTCGCGGAGTCATCCCGGAAAAAACAAGAAGCTTCTTGGGGACCTTGGCGTGGAGGTGAGGGATATAGCGATAATGACCGAAAATATAATATTGGACTGTCTGGGAATTATTCACCACCACATACATGGTGCATAGGATAGCCCATTGCAATTTATCTGATTCCTGATTCTATGTGCATATACAGGGTGAGTGTCTCTTAGTGTAAAAAAAAAAAAATTGGGTGAATCTAGATCAAAGATGTAGCAAAATGCCGCAGACCTTATTTTTCTATTCGAATCCGTTGCAGATATACGATAAATCAAAGAATTTTTTGAGGAAACTACGTTTTTTTCCATAAATGCTGTAATATCTCCATTTTGTTTAAATATTTTTCAAATTTCGACCACATTTTCGGATTTAGCATTAAATTTTATAATATAGATGAGCACCTGTAACCTTGAATTTTTCAAACTTGGGGTCTAAAAAACAGCTTGATCTTCATTTTATTTAGGGAAGTCACGATCTCTTAATTACTTAGACGCTCACCGTTTTTCGAAAAAAACTATCTACAAAACGTCTAGCCTCACAAAATCTTGCAAATTTAATAAGCTTTCGAATGATATGTTAAACGTAATGTTTTTGTTTCGATTTCATGGAGAAATTTACTTTTGAAACCGAAAAAACATGGTGTTCTCATTTGGCATACAAATCAGTTATTTGTATAAATAAAACATTATGACAATTTCTTAATGGAAATATGCATTTTAAACATAATAAACTCTTCATTGGATTAAAAAGCAAAGACAAAAATTATTGTTGAAAATAAAATAAAGGAAAACTGTCAATAAAGCGACACCAGATCAGTAGATATTATGTTATTACATTTCTTTATTTATCGTTATTATTTTGGATCTATTTTATTAGATTTTCAATGTAAGGTTTAAAACTCAATGATAATGAAGATAGACCTCAATTATGCTATTAGCTTCTGAATACAGTTGATATAAAAGAATACCACTTTTTGCGGTGAATTTATGGGTAGATGAGTCTGTTTTTACAGGGGAAGGCATTTCTACAGTTCCATGTGTGGTATCTTAGTTTATTCATCTTTGTATTGCTGTCGAATAGTGTTGAAAAATCATAGTTTCCCAACAAATTGAATGATAAGATTACTAAGATTTGTTACTAAATATTCTACCACAACTTCTTCACGATATTCCACCTGAAGTTCAGGAAAATATGATTTTTTAACACAGTGGTGCTTCTCCACATTATTCGAAAGCAATAAACCAACGATATAAATGGACCTTCCCCATTAAAAACTCATAATATTCACCTCAAAAAGTAGTATTCTTCAACACAATCTGCATCCAAAAGCTAACGGCAAAATTGAGGTCTATGTTCATTATGATTGAGTTTTAAACCTTACATCGAAAATCTAATAAAATAAATCCTAAATTATAATAATAAATGAATATATTTAATAACATCAGATCATTTGATTTGGTGTCGCTTTATTGACAGTTTTCCTTTATTTTCTATTAAACAATAATTTTTTTCTTTGCTTTTTAATCCAATGAAGAGTTTATTATGTTTAAAATGCATATTTCCAATAAGCGATTGTCATAATGTTTTATTTACGCTAGTAATTGATTTGTATGCTAAATGAGAACACCATGTTTTATCGGTTTCAAAAGTAAATTTCTCCATGAAATCGAAACAAAAACATTACGTTTAACATATCATTCGAAAGCTTATGAAATTTGCAAGTTTTTGTGAGATTTGACGTTTTGTAGATAGTTTTTTCGAAAAACGTTGAGCGTCTAAGTAATTAAGAGATCGTGACTTCCCCAAATAAAATGAAGATCAAGCTGTTTTTTTGACCCCTAGTTTGTAAAATTCAAGGTTACAGGTACTCAACTATTATAGAAAATTTAATGCTAAATCCGAAAATGTGGTCAAAATTTGAAAAATATTTAAACAAAATAGAGATATTACAGCTTTTATGGAATAAAACGTGGTTTCCTCCAAAAATTCTTTGATTTATCGTATATCTGCAACGGATTGGAATAGAAAAGTAAGGTCTGCGGCAATTTGCTACATTTTTAATCTAGTTTCACCCAATTTTTTTTTTTTTACACTAAGAGATACTCACCCTCTATGTATATGAATGTGTCGTAGATATGTGAATATTAGGGGGGAAATAACATAAAATGAAATAATGAATTGAAATAGGAAAAGAAGGGGGGGGGGAAAGAGAGGAAAAGATAATAGAAAAATAAATAAAAAATGAAGAGAAAGGGGAAAAAAATTTTTATTAGTTTGTCTAGTATTAGGTAGTATTAGGTATTATATTATAGAACTATAACAAAATTATAAATTATATTGTTGTCTTTAATTGGATAGATGAGTATGCTGTGTTTATAGCAACCCAATAAAGTTGGGCAGCACTATGTTTATTGTTTATTGTCTCAATAAAGCATATATCTCTTGTTTTTTTTTATTAAAAAAATACAAAAAAAAAAAAAAAAAAAATGTTTTGGACCATTTACAACGTAAATGTTTCGGAACGTCTGGACCACCCTCAATTGACGTCCATAGATACGCTGGCGCAGACTCACGATCACTGAATCCTATCTGAACTACGTAACCTCACAATATGAAAAACTGTATTCGCGGTCACTGACTTTGTTATTGATCCACTGGACCAATTGGAAAAAAAAAGAAGAACGATTTGCGTATCATTTTCGATAACAAATTATTCTTTCTATCACTTCCTTAGGGCGTGATTCATATGATTTATAAATGGTTCATCGTATTTAATAAATTAAATATGTCATGAACTAAATTAACGAACAAAAAATATAAATAAACAAATATAGGGGAGAATGTTGTACCATGATAACAGTGTACCTTGAAACAATTTAGATTGTTTTTGTTATTGTTGCACTCTAGCAGGTGTTTTGTGAGTTAGTCGGACCCCCCTTTGTATTGCCCGAATAAAAACTATTAGCGGCATATTTACATTTTGTAACTTCCACGAATTTTCCTTGCCAAGTGGCGGTGCCTGGCTCAGTGGTAATTTGGAAAAAAATTGCGTTTTCCTAGAAACTTTGGAAATCGATGATCCTAGATTCGAACATGGTAGGCTGAAATTAATGATGAGTCATCTCGGTCAGGGATCCCCGTGTTGCCGAAACGATAAGGAAGGAGTGGTAAAAAAAATGGGTTATCCATGCTATAAAATATATAAAGGCTCTCTACAAGAGCCTACTCTATAGAATACAACTCTGTAACTTTAAAGTATTTATTATGTAAATTAACATTTTTTTTTCTTTAAAGAAGAAGGGTTTAAACATTATTCTGTGAAAACTTGTCCGATAAGAATAACAAATGAGTATTATACATAGGACAATCGCCTGGCTATGATAATTAATTATAATAAATACTAATAAATAATAAAAATTGATTAATAATTAAATTATGAGTTACAAAATAAATAAGAAATCTTGTAAAAGGATACATCTTATGTATGCTATTATAACGTATATAACATAAATATTCATGTTTTACAGTTTTCTCGGAAGATTGAAAGTTCAGGAGGTAAAGAAATAGACGATGTTTAAAGGAAGGAAGAGTAGAACTTTTTCGCATTGTGATGGGCAATGAATTCCATAAAGAGGAAGCGCGGATAATAAAGGATTTTTCGAAGGATGCAGCTCGATGCGCAGGATTGTACAAGTTGGGTTGGGTTCTAGTATTTAAAAGGTGGATGGAGGAGCGCAGAGTAAGGAGATCATGAATATAGCTGGGTTTTTGGTTTTCTAGGATTGAAATAGGAGTGCACCTAGGAAGTATTGACGTCGGAAATTGGGGTAAAGCCACCCAATTTCAGAATACCTGTGACATATGTAAAAAGATTTTGAAATCCCGAAAATAAATCTAATAAAACAGTTCATTACTCTTTTACATCTCATCTCGAGCTCATCAGACAGTCCTCCATATACTATGCATCCGAAGTCATAGTTGGGAAAACGAGAGATGATACCAAAATGTTTTATAACTAAAATAAATGCCCTTAGCCATTGATTTTCAAGAGTAGACTTTTTATATTTGTTTCTTTGTTGTTTGTGCTATATAAAAATTGTAAAACAATAAATGCCAAAGCCTTGTAATTAAATATTCTAAACTACTTTGTTCCTTTTGTGAGATAAATAAATACTTAACGGACATTACGTATTTTATTTAAATGTATTTAGAGTACCTATCGTTTGCTGCAGAATTGATGTTAACTTGATTATTAATGTTAGTGCAATTTTTAATTGATTGAGATTGGCATTAGAATAAGCTTATTTCTGAATGAATTTCGGGCAAAAACTATTGTATCACTGTACATTGTATGGAATATTATTGCCCAATTTTTTACTAAAAATGACTGCGAACGACTTCATTATTTTTTAAAATTACGATTTAGGCTAATTAATTAAAATTAATGCTTGATTAAATTTGTTTTCTTTTTTTTAAACCGAATTCTACAACCCGCGCACAAGCCCTAATTTCCTCCATAAACAAGCGCCATGCGTCCCTGTCCTGTGCTACGACTATCCAGTTCCTGACGCCGAGGGATCCTGCATCGTCAGCCACGCAGTCCATCCACCGCAGTCTGGGCCTTCCAACTCTTCTCTTTCCATGAATGGGTACGGTTAGGACACTTTTGGGAATGTCTCCTCCATACATACGTGCCACGTGTCCAGCCCACCAGAGTCTTCCGATCATAATGACTGAGACCACATCAAGATCACCATAAAGTCCGTTCACCTCCGCATTTGTGCGTCGTCTCCATTCATTCCCGACACATACCGCTCCAAGGATTCGACGAAGAACTTTCCTTTCAAAAATCCTTAATGACATATCATCAGACCTTTTGTCGTCCATGTCTCAGAGCCATATGTGAGGAAAGGCCTGATCAAAGTCTTATACAGAGTGAACTTGGTTTTCCTGGACACTAGCCAACTGGTCAGCTGCTTCCTGAGGGCAAAGTAGCATCTATTAGCTGCCAGGATCCTCCTCTTAATTTCATCACCTATGCGGTTTTCCACGTTGGCCGAAAATTTACTACGTCGAAAAATGCTATTTTTCGAGAGACATGGAGAGACACAACCTCTCTAAGAATGGGTCTGGCGAAGTGCGAAAAAATGATTGTGACAAGAAACAGCTGTTTTTTATTAATAAGAATTCTATGGTATGGATAACGGTGGCAGTGAAAGTACAAAATTTAAATTTGCTTATGAATTATATATCAATATTATACGACTCATTTTTTTTTTAATCGATTTATTTTATGTTTATTCTAATTTTTAAATATGGCTCTATGATAAACATTAGGACCTGATAAAAATTTCATATACGGGTTCTAATTGTAAATTTAACCAGCTTTCAGATGAAAAAAATAAATAGTGATCGGACAAACAGTTTCGGATTTATAGCCAAAAGAGTACCGACAAACGTGTTTTGACGGAGAAATACGACTTACCGCAAGCATTCAATTTCCCCCCTCCATATCTCCCTAAGCATTGATCCCTGCAAAAAAGTGTATATAGTTTTTATTGTAGAAAATTGTATGTAAATTAATTTAGTAAATAGACATTTTTTCGCTGGATGCAATAATTTTCGAGTTATTAACGAAAATTTGAAAAAAGGAGATTTAGAGACTCAGTACTTTTAGTATGTTGTTAAGTATTTTCCATCGTTGCCTAGACTATGATATGTTAATTAACAGGCCTTATATTTTTTCTTAATTTATTTGAATTTGTATCAAAACAATATTCATTTAAGTGGAAGGAGATTTAGTTATAAAAGTAGAATAAATGTTTTTGTTTTTTTTAAAACGACATTATTAGATAGCTAATAACGACTAATAACGACATTAAGAGATAGCTCAAAAAAAAAATAAAATAAAATAAACACTTTATGTGGTTGCCCGTCAAAAACGTGAATCATTATATGACTTTACAAACTACCCATAAACTTCAACCATGTATTATTTTAAATCGTGTATTATTGAATTAGTTGAATTAAAGTAAATAATAAAAAAAAAAAAAAAAAAAAAAAAAATAAAAAAAAAAAAAAAAAAATCAAATAAAAAATTGTGAGTATTTTCCTAGTATAATACGAAGTGTAATTTTTAATTAACTTAAAAACAGAATCATACAGAAATAAATTATGCACACGTTATCTCGGACGGCTTGACCATATTTATATACAATGAATTATACTCTACCTTATTTATTTATTTTAAAATAATATTATATGTTAATAATAATGACCGACAGATTAATATAACACATGGCTATTGATTTTTGATCTTTTGAGATGTACAGCTTTAAATATTGAATTTTTTTTTGTGTAGGAAATATAGGGATGGGATGCAATGTTTTATTTAACGTCAAACCAAATTTTTGGAACTTTATGGTTTACGTCAAAATTTAATTCCATTGATAGTGAAGTCAATGAGTGACGAAATGTGTGGTGTAGAGTGCATGATGCTATTATTTTTAACTTCATAGCTTCGTTAGGAGTAGTTAAAAGGGAAACATACTATAAGTCCTATAAACATACTATAGCTAAGGGTTGTGGGGAGGGGAAAAGGCCACATTTTTGGGTTTTTCAATTACACCTCAAAAACAGTGGACTCTAGAAAAATATGTTTCAAATAAAATTTAAAGCTGATTAAATTTCCTATAAAATTGTTTATATAAATATTTGTTGAACTTTCAATGGTTTTCGAGATATACGTTATTGAAACTCGATAATTTTCCAAAAAAATAATTTTTACCTCACTTTTTGTCAAACATTTGCTTCTAGTGACTTCCAAGATCGTTTCTGAGAAAAAGTGTCAGAATTAAAGTGGTAGATTGTTAAAGTAACTTCAATTTCATATATAGGTTTCTGGCACTTAAAGCAAATGTGTGACAAAAAGTGAGGTAAGAATTATTTTTCGAGATATACGTTATTAAAAATCGATAATTTTCGAAAAGAAATTAATGTAGCTCCTGAATATTTAATTTTTTTTGGCATTACAAATGTTCTTTATGCTAACAACAATATATATATTTTTTCCTTAATCTACTTACAGTATCGTTAACACTAAACCCACCATGATGGGTCAAATGAACCTTTTCGGACTTGTCAAAAACAACATTCATTAGTTTACTTTTTGACTTTCCTCTTTTTATTAAAAAATATATCAAAAGTTTTTTTGTTTTGTTTTTTGTTCAATATCCACTCCTCTCTTACTATTGTTTTTTATTTTACCGAGAAATTGTGGTAGAAATATTTACACATGAAATGTCAGTAGGTTTAGTGTAAAACTAAATATCACTTTGTTGTTGTTGTTGTTGGTCTGTGTATCCTGTTTATAATGGTTTTAATTTATTAGTTAGGAATCGTTTATTTATTTATTTGGACGTTGATGAAAATGGATTATGCTCCTGTTTTTTTTTTTTTTTTTTTTTTTTTTTTTTTTTTTAGCAATTAATAATTGAGATAAATATCGTTTTAGTATTTACAAAAACTATTTCAAAGGTATCAAAGTGATTTGTCTTTCTCCTAAAATATTCTGGAATTATTATTTTTGTAATATGCGGTATTAGTACGTTGTTTTCTTGTATCCTACGCGATCTAGTACATGTATTCCCTGGATCATCTTTATTTTTTGTTTTATTTAATATTTAAATTAATTTTTTTTTTTTTTTCAAGAATTATTATATGGCTTATACATACCTCCTTTGGATAAAACGGTGCTTGAAGCGAGACACAAATAGCGTTACAGAAGTCTGCGATGCTGAATACGACCAACGTGAGAAGTTGCCTCCGAGAAAATTTCGACACTTTCTTCAATACCATATTTCTTTATTGTTCAGTCTTTTGTTATGGAGCTATGGATTACTGTAATTATGGATGAACTGAGAACCGCCTTGACACTGCTAGGATGCCATGATGATTATGTTATGGACTGGACACTGGACGAGACTGACTCCCACCCTCTTCTACTACAACCCTATCAGACTTCGCCCTCTCGTATATCTCTGGCGACTGTCTAGATCTTAAATCTGTTTACACTTGCCCCTTTATCAGTGTTTGTGTCATCGGGGTCCTCTATTGTGTGCCGTTCGTGTCCGAAAATAGTTTATAAATAGCTGATTAGCTAGTTTTCTTAATATTGGATGAGATGTTTTATGTTAGCATGTCAGAATCAGAATTAGAACATTTTTATAATTTTTTTATTTTTATATACATTTTTATTTGGATTCAAAAGAACCCTTAAAAACGAAATGTCATTAAAAAAAAAAAAAAATCATAACCTTCAAAATTTGCCTGACAAAAGCTTGAATTACGATTAGACGTATCAATTTCACATTTTTGGCCAAAATAGATGGTGGTAATAAATATGTAATAGAAATGTCTTTACTTCTTCCTGTAGCTGGTAGGCCCAGGTATACATTTCATTTAACAATAGCGTCTTAGCAGCCATCTTATTGCACACTCTAATTAATCATCAAGTTGAGCTATCATATGGCCGTTGCTAGGTAACGACTGCGAAAGTCTACAGCCGCAGCAACGACCTCCTATATCGCTCACCTCACCAATAATAATTAAGTCAATTAATACAACACGAAACCAAATTCAAATCTATGCAACCGCCATAAATCTTTTACAATAACAAATACAGTTTATTGTAATAGCGTTAACAAGAGAAGTGGTATACAATTCATCTATTCCTCATCACCAAAATTATTCATTATTGAACGAATACCCACAAATCAAGATCATAGTAATGTTAAAAGCTTTGAAAAAATGAAAAGTGACTTTAAACTAATTAAATTAATTACAAAAGACTTACATGATAATAATTCGACCTACGCAATACTATTAAAATAAAAAAATAAAAAATTTTCCTGACAAAAACTTTAATCACGTTTAGACGGTTAAAGGTATCAATTTTACCATTTTTACCCAAAATATATGGTGTTTGTAAGTTTGAAATGTCTTATATCTTCCTATATGGTTTCAGACTCAAGTTAAAAATCAAAATATATTTTGGATTTTCCAACTTTTCAAATAGGTTTTTCTTCCTTTTTTGTTCATCGATCTTTTCATTTATATACATCAAAAGAAATGTGAGGCTCTCCCCTTTTCACCAATACCAATCATATTGAATTTGCGTTGAGTGTAATAGCGATTAAAAAAAAAAAAATAAAAAAAAATATTAATCTGTTTAAATATATCAATTCCTTGAAAAGGGTGAAAAAAAATGATATTTTTTGTTGTTATTGAATAAACGTTTTTTAATGTTTTTGAGGGTGCTCAATTAGAATCTGGCGTCATTTTTTGTGTGAAAAAACCTATACAGATAGTTTGCGTGAAGATCTTGTTATTTTTTTTTTTTTGAGTTTAATTAAACTAAACCAAAATATACGAACCGGCTGTATTTTTCGTTAAATATGCTCTCAAAAATAAAAATTCTTGTGCAAGTATCAAGTCGATATCATTTTTATTATAAGAGAAAATTTCATTTTCTTGGTTTCTGAGACCCATTAGGCAGAAATACAATATATGTACCTGTCTAATATTTTTTGAGCAGGAACCTCCGAAAAAATTGCCAACAATATATCCCTGAGCGACTGAGTGTTTCCTCCCTTCCCTTGTTAGTCATCAAGAAAAAAAGACAAAAACCAAATAAAAAAAACTCTATTTTTTACTAATACCTATCATCATTTTAGAATTAAAAGGATCAAATTACTTAAATTAAATTAACAATTATTGATTATTTGAAATAAACACATTTGAGAGGAAATACGGGTTTAAACACGAATTTCTTCATTCAAATCATTATAGCTGCTAAACGGTAGCTCCTAGCGACAAATTTTATATAACACAAAATATTCTCCTTTAAATTTCTGATAGGAAAACTGCCGTCAAATTTTCGATCCGATCAACACCAACTGAGCTGTATCAGTAATGTAAAAATGTTACATTTTTGAGCGTGAAATAAAACGTTACAATGTGACTTTTTTCATTCAAACCAATAGAACTTCTAAATGGTGTTTAGCGACAAATGTTACACAATAAAAAATAATTTTTAGAGAAAAAAACAAAACCGACTTCAAGATTAAACCTACATATATAGAACTAAAAAGTAAAAAATAATATTTTAGTTTCTTCGAAACAAAGAGAATTAAATGACAATCAACGAAATTATCGATACTTATATACCTATTCACAATTAATGACAAGTTATTTTTGGAGTCGGTGCCAACAAAAACAAACAGGATCCGAAAAAAAAGAAAAAAGAATAGGTAATTGTAAGGATTGCTCACTATTTCATCACCGCCACACCGCTTCCTCGTACCATTCAAAAGTTTGTTGCAAATGCAGGATTGAGGTGCCCTCCTTGGTTGGCACCGACTCCAAAAATAACTGATCACTAATTGTGAATAGCTATATAAGTATCGATAATTTCGTTGATTGTCATTTAATTCTCTTTGTTTCGAAGCAACTAAAATATTTTTTTTTTTACTTTTTAGTTCTATATATGTAGGTTTAATCTTGAAGTCGGTTTTGTTTTTTTTCTAAAAATTATTTTTATTTTTCACTTTTGAGTGGTGAGTGTATTTTTTTCCGTCTTTTGACACCTATTTTCAGTTCAACTTACTTTGCCTGAAATAGATTTATTGAAGTGAAATTTACGAGTAATGTACTTACAATTAGTACATAGATTTTGTTCGACTTATCGAAGTTTGACACATCGATCGAGAGTTGTCTGTATAATTGAAATTGCTTCATAATCATAAATATGTTTAAAATGTAAGGTTATATAACAGTGATTTTTATTAACTTTTTTTTTGATTTTTCTTAAAAAGTGCTACATTAATTTCAAAATATTTTTTATGGGACTACCTCTGAAGTATGCCCTACTGGCCTAAAAAAGAATCATCAAAATTGATTAAGAATTGAGGGAGGTTCTCAACTCATCTGTATTTTTTTTTTTTTTTTTTTTTTGTATGTTACGCGATTACTCCGTCAATTCTGAATCAATTTTGATGATTATTTTTTAGATGGGTAGGGCATACTTCAGAGGTAGTCCCATAACAAATATTATGAAATCAATGCAGTTCTTTTTAAGAAAAAAAAACAGTTAATAAGTGATTTTATTTACTGTTATTTTATCATCAAAATTGATCCAGAATTGACGGAGTAATCGCGTAACATACACACAAAAAAAAAATAAAAAATAAAAAATAAATAAAAAATAATACAGACGAGTTGAGAACCTCCTCTTTTTTGAAGTCGGTTGAAAAAATATTAAGCATTCAATTTCTGAGAAGGGGACTGCCGTTATATTTTCCATCCGAACAAAACCAAAAGAGCAAGAGTGTGTCAAAAAAAGCCCAAAACCTAACAAATGTAGCCAAACGTGACATTGTTCATTTAAACCAATATAGCCCCTAAACGGTTGGTCCTAGGGACAAATGTTTTATAACGAAAAAATTTTCCATTAAATTTCAAACCAGGAAACTGTCAGCAAATTCTCAATCCGAGCAACACCAAATGAACTAGAGCATTTCAAAATATTACATTTTTGAGTACGAAAAAACCGTTGCGTGTGATGAAAAGGGTTGCCATAGCGATGCTTTTCGTTACAAAAAAACAAAAAACAATTGACTCGCAGCCAAAAGACGTAAAAAAAAAAAAAATTAAATAAAAAAAATTAATCATTGCTTTACGAAAATGATTTGAGGTACGCAAGATAGTATAGAAGGATCAATATTGTTAACAAATGATGAATTATTAGCCACTTCTACATATATTTTCCTAGAAGACTTGTTTCAATTGTTTTACCATCTTCAGTTTTAAAAACATACGAACATTCCACTGGAAACAAATTTAGAATAGCACTATTAGATTATTTCCTTCGTCGTAAACCTACATCCTGCCCTACGGTATCCTTTAATGATATTCCACTAATCCCTGTTCAACAGATCCGCAACCTAGGACTCCACTTGTACAAACGTCTTACTTGGAATCCACATAGACGACTAAAACGACAAGAAACTGCCCGTCGTTACAGACTACTTCAACATTTACTTGACAAACGTTCAAAGCTCCCAATTAATTACAAAAGACTCATTTACATGACAGTGATTAGATCAATTTGGACGTACGGAGTTAAGCTTTGGGGCTCTACTAAACCATCCAATTCATCTCGTATCCAACAATCCTTACAATCAAAATCCTTCGAAAAATCATCAATGCTCCTTACTATGTGACCAATAAACTTATCCATAAAGATCTTAATGTTCCATATGTTTCTGATTTAGCCCAGACCAGATACCTATCCTTCCATAGTAAGCTCCATAACCACTCCAATCCACTAGTCTCCCAACTTGCTTCCTCCTCTATCCCTGATAATCCTCCGAGGCGTCTGAAAAGAAGATGGCCTAGAGACCTTTTAGTGTAGATTTTATTGAAGTGCTACTAGTGAGTAGTTCTTCACAAGTTATTTACATGCTATTGTATTCACTATCAATACATTTACTTAATGTATATTATTTTGTACTGTTGTAAATATCAATAAACAGAAAAAAAAAAAGAAAAAATTATTTATTTGATAATTTAAACATAAATTTGGATTGGTGAAAAAAAAAAATTCTAATGATTCGTAAATATTTAATTTACTCATAAGTTCGACTTGAATTTATGTTATATTTGTTTTCAGTAGAAAAAAACAAACAATCAATGATTTATAGGTAAAACCTTTTCACAAAGATTTATGTAATGTCCCTTTCTCCTATCACACAATTTCTCAACCCTTATCTAGAATTGCAACAAGATACAGTTGTATCTTCCTTCCCTTAGTTAGTTGCAACTTGCATTTGTTTTCTTGTCTTACATTGTTACATTAATATAATAAATTTACTCTGTATGATTTGAATAATGTATATTCTATTAGAACTGGAGATTAATATTTTATGTTTGAAACTATTCTTCTAATCAACAAAATATCAGATAAGTGGCTTATAATTCATCAATCCCTAATCACAAAAATTATTCATTATAAAACAAAATACTACAAATCAATACCAATAAATGAAGATTATTGAAATGTTAAAATCTTAATCATGATTTTCAATTACTTCTACATTTACTAGAAAAATGTAATAAGCTTCAAAATGAATTACAAACTCACTTACATGATAATAATTAGACCTATTCGGAGTTAAACTTAAAGCTCTACTAAACCAACCAATTCTACCCTTATTTAATCCTTACAATCCAAAATACTTTGTATAACCGTCAATGCTCCATAAGTCACAAATAAATTTACCAATATCAATCCAAATGTTCCATATATTGCTGATTCAACCCAAATGAGATACCTATCATTTTATAGTAAATTCCTCTTGTCTCTCACGTTGCTTACCATTCCTTTTCTGATAGCCTCCTGGGTGTCTAAAATGAAGACGGCTTTGGAATCTTCAAATATAAAACTTTACTATCTTCGCATTAGCAAGAGATTTTAGGTTTGAGGCAGGAAGCTTATATCTGGATCAGGATTTAGTAATATTGTTTGGCTTTATTTTTTATTTAAGGTTATTAGGATATATTAGGTAGGTATATATTAGGTTAAATTTCAGGGTTTTAAACGATATTGGTTTTTCATATGTCAGAGGAAATTGAAGAATTTTATATGCCTCTATAAGACGATGACAGTCTCCTTCAGAAGATCAGATGTTCATATCATTATGTCATACTTTCATTATATCGCTATCTAGGCGAGAAATCATTGCAACCTTAATCCATTATTATTTTAGTATTATTATGAGTGAAGGTAAAACAATGGGACTATGTTACTTTATAAATATTTCTATATTTTTAGAAATTAAAGTACAATAAAGCTTAATCTTAAAACCTAGTTAACCTATTTTACTAATCACATTATTTATTTTATTTACAAATAAAAAAATATTATCTGAAACAATATTTAAATCCTTGGGCAGTTTTTTTATAATATATGAAACATAATTGACATTTTTAAAAGGAACTTCACACAAAACAAGCATTCTTCCTCTAAATTACATTTCTAAATAAAACAAATGAATAATTATTATCAATGATAATATAATTAATATTAAAGCTTTTTGTTAAAAAAAAAAAAAGAAAGAAAAGAAGTACATTGCTTTTTTAATTTAAATTATTTTTGTTTTCAAAATTAAGCTACATTAATCACAAGCTTTACTTACTAAAATATAATTCAATAAGCTCGATGTCAACTATTTCTGCGAAAATTGACACAACTTATCAATAAAAGATTTTTTTTTAGTTTGCAAATCGCTCGATTAATAAAATGTCCTTAAAATTGAATTAACTAGAATCTATTAATTGTAAATATTTGCAATTAAATGTTTATAGAGCTCTTGAAGTAGTTTATTCAATGTAATAATTATTTATTTAACAGTGTATACATTCAGATATTTTTTGACATATAGAATAATCCAGAATGAAAAAAGCACAATTAAAAATTTTATCGATTGCGTTTTGTTTTTTTATTTCAATCATCATGAAAGGAATATCATTCAAATATTAAGCCAAAACAATTGATAATTCTGGTTTCCTAGCAACAGTTGTAACTGTAAAAATATCAGTAGCCTTCTAAATATGTAGATCAAATTGCTTTTCCAAAACACAGTTGAGCTTCTTTCATTCTAGAAGTTTATTATTTTGTAAAATAATTATTAAATTAATTAAAACTTTGTAGAAAAAGGTTTTTTTTTTGTTTTTTTTAATATTTAAATATGATCTTTATAACACAGTTATTTAGAGAATTTATTCATTTAAAACCAGGAGAAAATTGGATTTAAAATCCTATGTTGTAATTATGATTGTAAATTTATTTGTAAGGTATAGCTTAAATTTTTATTTTAATTAAAAAACAAATTGGTAACACATTCATTTTCAGATAATTATTTTTTAATTTAACTAGAAAATGATTCACCAACATCTCTATTCCTCATGTCAACAATTTTTTCTCTCATTTTAAGAATTTTCCCAGTAATTTTTTTTTTTTTTTTTTTTTTTTTTTTAGGTTTTTTTTTACAAGTGAAAATAAAATAAAATTTTATTGAGAAACTAAAAAAAACAAAATACCAATTAAATTTTAAATCATTGGTCTTTTATGCACTAAAGGAATAAAATTAAAAATGAATAAATTGTAGAAATAACTTAGAGATCAATCTGAAAGTAGAAAATATATAGTATTCAAATATATTTTCAGAATATGTTTGTATAAGTTAGGAATAATAGAGTGTATAAAATAAAAATAACCGTTTCATCACTGGACACGTAGCCCAGATGGAAAGATCTGAGATCACAATAAGTATTTTTGAAGAGCGATTCCACCATACAAGAAAAGTTGCAGTACCGAAATTGAATAGGGTAGACGGTGTGGCAGCTGACATGAGAGACCTGCTGGGGTCGGGAATTGGAAAGCGACCGCATAAAACAAGGATGAATGCTGAAGCTTATTGAGAAGGTCAGGATCCATTTAGGGTTGCAGATCCAATTAGACAGGCAGATAGATAATTTAAATTTACATTAAAGAAATAAATACACCCTATTTTATACACCCTATTATATTCAAATATAGATTTAAAAATGACTGGTATCATTCAGATATAACATTTGAAGTACTTCCTAAAGCATAATGGTGTACATTTTTTTTTTTTTTTTTTTTTTTTTTTTTTTTTTTAAATATTTTTTTGTATATTTTTAATAATGCCTTCTTTCATTATCTTATTATTTCTTAAAATATTATATTTATCATGTTTCGATTTAATATTCAATAATGGATTCTATTGCCTCCTAATAATATTTAAAAAATAACTGGCCAAGTAAATTAAAATTCAGATTATTTTAGGCAAGGACTAGTGCATCGTAAGTAATCAACTATGTTTTATTCAAGTCGGTCCTTTGGTTTAGTATTTTAATAGTTTGTACTCGATATGTTCTACTTTATTGTGTTGTAGACTTCAGTTTTAATTATGTCTTTCAAAGCGTCCCATTTATGCACAGTATATAAATTTTTTTAATCCTAAGTTAATCTTACACTTAAAAGTATAACACATTATACTTCCTAATATGAGGATCACATAACAATGCAAAATAGGAAAATCTTATCAAAATAAAAATTTTGTCAAGATTTTACATCTTGAATGACATCAAAATGACATCTTTTGCTTTATCGACTTATTCGCACTGATACAAAATTGTTACTGAAAATCATATTAAGTTCTCATTTGACGTTTTTGATCAATCATTCGTGCATAATAAGTAACAAAGCATCACAATAAATAATATCCTGAAATCCCAATCTTGGTTACTAGGGGATTGTATCTTTAAGCCAGATTGGTATCGGAACTTGGAGGAAAGCTCCATTTAGGAATGATTTGAAGTGTTTTCCTATTGCCGCTGCAGCTGCAGGCTTCATTTCTTCTATTATTTCGTTGGCGTTTTGGTTGAGGAACTGGTTCATGGCTTCACCTATCAAATTAAGATTTAATATTAATGCTATGTTAACATATATTTCCTGCTAGATAGGTTTGAAAAAAAATAATTTTAAGGAAAATTATAAGATCATAGGATGAAAGAGAGGTAAGAAAACTGTATATTAATGTTTCTGATGGCATGGGCCCATATGGGAGATTAAAGGGTCAATGGAGTGATGGTCTAGTACAAGCTCCTCAACAAACAAGGGTCTTTATTGCCCGAGCATAAATTATTTTATATTATTTATTATTTATTTATATTATTTTATTTTATCACAAGCAAGAGACAGAGAAAAATTGTTAGCATTGTTGAGCAGGCCAAGAGCAGTTTAATATGCTTCTTGTTTGAATTGAAGAAGAAGAATAGCAAGAAGAAGAATTAAAGTATAAATTTAATAAAATATTACATCAATTGTTTCTTTTATCAAATCTCTACAAATTAAAACTCTAATAAGCCATATAAACGAATATTGTAAGAAGATGGAGACAGGTTTGCTTTGGAGAGAGATGAGTGGGAGCAAGTGGTTGAGGACACCATGGTCCTTTGAGGACCGTAGTACCACTAAAGAAAGAAGAAATAATGGAACATGCCAAGATGTTACGTGTAAAGAATATTAACATTCCTAAAAGTTCATTGAATGTTCTTAAAGCATTGGATAATATAAATTCCAAACATCTTAACGATTACATATTTGATTATATACATACCTAGAACATTGTTGGTATTCAACAAATCTCTAATTTTAAATCTTGATCTTGCCAGTTTGAAGTCAACCAGCAGCCTCTCTGTCTTCATGAAGCGGACACCTCCTTTTATCACTTCCTTACCGAAAATCTTCGCTATTCCAGTTATATTTGCTGAAATTTTAAGAAAAGTACTATTTTATACTCAATTAATATTCCATGAACAATGAGAAATGTCAAAAATATCCAGTAAACTTCAAATAAGAAGAGTAAGTCAAACTAAACAATTTCACCAGCGATGTCTACTGATTGTTCTGTTCTAGGGTTGTTCTATTCTCAGCTGAAGTCAGTGCCTTCATGAATCTAGAGCTAAGGATATAAATCAGTCAAGATAATACTGTTTCAATAGTCCACTTGTCATTCCCTAAATAAAAAAAAAACATGTCAAATGTTAGATTATGTTCAAAATATATTCATTTATATTACAAAATTTTCTTGATATTTCCCTGTTTTATGTAATGAGAAAAAGACAACATTTGTTTTATATACAATGTTTTCTGTAGAATACTGTCTGTTCTATAAGGTAAAGAAATACTTTTATACTTACCTATATATTTCTCTCATTAGTAGAAATTTACTTGTAAGTAAATGAAATAGATTCTTTTGTTTATATTATTTTGGAAATAATGTATGAACTATTACATTTCTTCAACCTATAGTCTATTTCATTAGTGTCTGTACTTATTTCAAGAAAAGTAAGTGTTTCTAGTAACTTTAATAACAATATAAATAATATAAGTAGAGAAATGGTCAGGGATGCAATCAAGTAAATAAATACATCCAAGGTTTTAAATAAAAAAACTTTATGTTTGGAGTGCCGACGTTTAGACCTGCCTTGCAGGTCCTCTACAGAGATAAAATAACAAAAATTGGATGTGACCAAGATAAAAAATAATAATAATAATAATAAAATAAAATAAAAAATTAAATAATACAAAGTAAATTAGTTTTCTAAAGAATTAATTAATTCATGAATTCTTTGAAAAACTAATTTACTTTCAGATCACTATATGCCGATGACACGGCGATTTACACAAGTTCCTTCAGGATAGACACAATAGAAAACAGATTAAAATCATTGTACTTCAGATTTAATAAATATTATAAAAAATGGAAAATAAAAATAAACGAACAAAAAATAACTGCAATCATTTTTACAAAAAGAAGGCCCAACATACCAAAACATATCAATCTAAAAAATATTCAAATCCCTTGGACTCAAACTGTTACCTACCTTGGTTTGGAACTGGATAAACGATTGACATTCACACCTCATATAAATAACAAATGCGACAAAGCCAAAAAACTTCTAAGTACTATGGCTCCGTATTTCAGAAGAAAATCCCCTCTATCGATCAAAAACAAAATCATTCTGTATAAATCAGTCATAAGACCATTACTGACGTACGCCTCTCCCATATGGAGCTACACCTGTGATTCAAACTATAAAAAAATTGAAAGGGTGCAAAACCGATGCATGAGAATAATAAACGACTACCCCAGATACACAAAAATAACCGACATGCTACTCGAATTAGATTTTCAAACTATTAAACAATTTATTCACACACAGACCAGAAACTTTTTCAACTCCACAAACAATTCAGGAAATCTCATAATTCAAACAATAGGCAATTATAACAAGAAATCCTTAAGAAGATACATACACAAACGTACAAACCACATACTACTATAACAATATTTTGCTAATAAGACATCCAAAAGTTATTGCCTCGGCTTGAAATTAAATTTATTGGAACACAAATTATATATAAGTTAATTATCCAAAATGTTGATTAACTTATTGTACAAAAAAGTTAATAAATTATGCATTTTAGTTTAGTAAATATTATTATGTAGGTATTTGCTTTTATCAATCTCTTTTTTCTTCTAATTTTGTAGGTTTTTTAGTATTTTTCCTACTGTTAAAATAAATGCATTCCAAATTATACCCATTTTAGCTAAGCTCAGCTGTCAATGTAGAGTAAATTGTTTTATACCAAAACATGTAACAATGTTTAATATGTGAAATTGTAAACTGTTTAATCATTTGAATAAAACTTTTATTTATTTATAATTTACTTTCAAAAACTAATTTAATTTTTTGTCATCTTGGTCACATCTAATTTTTGTTATTTTAGCCCTGAAGAAGACCTGCAAGGCAGGTCGAAACGTCGGCACTCCCATTATAAAGTTTTTTTATTTAAAAACTTTGACGTGTTTATTTACTTGACTGCTTCCCTAACCATTTCTCTACTTACATTACATCCTACAGTCAACCACAGAATCCTGATCATAGTAAAAATAATAATGTTATTAATATAATATATGCCTCGGAGGCATAGAACACTATGTCATGACTATTTATTACCAAAACTACATTATTAGGAACTCTTATTCACCATTTTTTCACTTTATCTAGAGGTATAGAGTACTATCTCCTAGTCCAATAAATTTTAAGGTGAGTTAGACACAACTTTAATAAACGGTTAAGGAAATGAACTCTCTCGGAAATAAAACCGATTCAAATTGCTCTCCTGTAAAGTTACGGAAATGTGACATAGTGTTCAATACCTCTGAGGTACAGATATTATGTAAATAAATCCTTCTAACAATAATATTTGAAGGTTATACACAATGGGATTTTTTAGAATGGCCTAATTCTTGACTGAATAATATTCTTGAAAGATGGTGTTGTAAAAATTATGCTCAGATTGGTTAATTTATCATTTAATTTAAGTATATTTCTCAATTTAGGATTAACTGGACCCAGGAAGTATATGTCGAAAGGCGATCCTCTGACATAACACATTAATTTTCAGTCCTGATAAAATTTAGCATTTGAAGCTGATTAAAACAAGATCCATTTATTTGCCAATTGCTTCATGATAACTGAATTCTCAGCAGTTAATAAACAAATAAAATTATACCCATTAAGCTTATACATATATTTCTCCCGGAATGATACAAACATTTTAATTCTCTTGACTTAAAAATATAGATTTAAAAAAAAATTCCTCAAAACCATTATGATTCATTGAAATGGTTGGTAACTCATTGAACGAATTTTCTTAAGAATTATAGTATTCATTCCTGTTTCATTTATTATCGTAAAACATATTTAAATGAGTGAATGAATAAAAAATTTAAGGTGATGAAATGGTAAATCCAAGGTGAATGGTCCATCGCTTGTCCTTCTGACCAATATCCTTCTATCCACAGAACTGTGGCAAAAGATAAATCCTTTACTTATCCACTCGATTCTATGGAATTTTCTCTATATTAACATTCATCATGTTTCTTTAAAAACATCCTTATCTGTTTCTTTACTATTACTTTCTCTTTCTTCAGATTAATGCTAATTTTTAGATAAAATTTATTGTTTTGTTTCATTTTAGTGTTGAAATGAAGAAAAAAAAAAATGGGGATTTGTTAATTTTTTTTTTTTTTTGTTTAGGAACATTAATTTTGTATTTAGTTGTTTTCATTGATTTAACACTAGAAAGTAATGTTATTATTTTAGGGGACTTGTGTATATGAATAATGTAATTTTTTTATTATGATGATTGTATTGTTGACTGTGAGTTGTAATTAAGGTGATGAAATGGTAAGGGGTGCAGTCAGGATAATTAAACACATTTTTCATTTAAAAACTTGACTTGTTTTTAATTGACTTCATACACAAGTCCATTAAAATAATAACAATACTTTCTAGTGTTAAATTAATGAAAACAACTAAATACAAAATTAATGTTCCTAAACAAAAAAAAAAAAAAATTACAATTCCCCATTTTTTTTTTCTTCATTTCAACACTAAAATGAAACGAAACAATAAATTTTATCTAAAAATTAGCATTAATCTGAAAAAAGAGAAAGTAATAGCAAAGAAACAGATAAGGATGTTTTTAAAGAAACATGATGAATGTTAATATAGAGAAAATTCCATAGAATCGAGTGGCTTGGTAAAGGATTTATCTTTTGCCATAGTTCTATGGATAGAAGGATATTGATCAGAAGGACAAGCGATAGAGGTTTTGAAGTTCATCGATGATTTCAACTCAAGATGTTCAAAGATAAATGAAGGAGAACTTCATTCTGGTAATGGAAGTAGCTAAGGAAATGCTCTCTGTGGAGAAAAGGATAGAGCCACTTTAATTTTGCTTACAATTTGGTTACAGGAGAGTCCCTGGGGGACGAAACTGACAAAACATTTCATTAACTGTTTTATTTCAATAATACCTTGAACACGTTATTTTAAAAATGATAATTATTAAACAATAACGTGTGTGAAGTTTTTTTAATATTATAAATTAACAAAAACATGTGATCTATAATTATTGTTTTGTCATACTTACAGAATAGTGCCCAAAAGTCTCCTCTGCTTCTTACTGGCAGAAGAAGAACATTTCCGCTAACTTCATAGCTTCCAGTAGCCTCTATCCTTGGAATACCCAGTGTTAAGTCAATCTTGTAGTTCTTAACATCTCCTCTGTAATAAAATTCCATAAATATAAAAGAATCCATGATAAATTAAATGTTAATAAAAAAGTTTGACGCCCAGGTTTTCTGATCAAGTTATGAAGCTTCTAAGGCTATAGCACTCTTACTCTGTTTTCAGTGGTTTCAGTTGAGAGAGCAACACTAGGATATCCTGGAATTCTTTGCTATCAATTCTGAGAGGGGAGGATCCCACTTGGTTAGGAGTTTTACAAACTGAGAATATATTTTATACAGTAGGGCTGTATTGAACATGTTTACTTTATTTTTTATATATCCATTTGTTGAAATTTACAACTGTACAAAAATATACATCAAGTAAATTTGTTGATAACGATTATAATAACATACCAAACTTGAAAAGTACTTCTCATCAGTAGCCCTTCAATAAAAATTCTACATTAGAAGGTCTCTAGACCAGCTTCTTTTCAGACGCCTCGGAGGATTATCAGAGTGGGAAGCAAGTTTGGTCTGAGTGGTTATGGAGCTTACTATGAAAGGATAGGTATTTGGTTTAGGTTAAATCAGCAACATATGTAACATTAAGGACTTTATGGATAAGTTTATTTGTGACAAAGTAAGGAGCATTAAGAATATTTCGAAGGATTTTGGATTGTAAGGATTGAATGTGAGAAGAATAGGATGGTTTAGTGGAGCCCCAAAGCTCAACTCCATGTGTCCAAATAGTTCTACAGTCATGTAAATGAGACTTTTGTAATTTATTGGAAGTTTTGAGCGTTTGTCTAGTAAATGTTGGAGTGGTCTATAACGACGGGCCGTTTCTTGTCGTTTTAGTCTTGTATGTGGATTCCAAGCAATAAAAGTTAGATATTCGAACATAGATTTAGTTTTTGTGTAAGAGTGATGAAGAATAGCCTTCTCATCTAAAAAATTAACGACAAAAGTATCGAAATAAATCGAAAGAAAGTAAAAAAAAAAAAAAAAAAAAAAAAAAAAAAAAGGAAAGGGTAAGTATCTGGTTTGGGCTAAATAAGCAACATATGGAACATTAAGATCTTTATGGATATGTTTATTGGTGACAAAATAAGGAGCATTGAGGATTTTTAGAAGGATTTTGGATTGTAAGGATTGGATAGAAGGTTTATTTGAGCCCCAAATCTCAACTCCATATGTACAAATAGGTATCATAACTGTCATGTAAATGAGTCTTTTGTAGTAAATCGGAAGGTTTGAACGTTTGTCTAGTAAATGTTGAGGTAGTCTGTAACGAAGGGCAGTTTCTTGTTGTTTCAGTCTTGTATATGGATTCTAAGTAAGACGTTTTTTTAGATGGAGTCCCCTTTGAGTTATTGTCTATAACAACAATTATTGTCAATAGAAACAATTTTCTAAATAATTATAAAAAAAATTAAAAATAAAAAGTTATTACCTGACATCCAAAATAGTGTAGTTGGTCGCGCCATGGACAGTGATGTTGGAGAAGAGTGCCCTTACTCTCACCGCTCCATTTCCGTTATCCATTGCCATTTTTGGTATCTTCAAGGGTTCGATCGACTGCAACTTTATTTCCGGTACACCTAAAATTTTAATTTATTTTATTTCTATGCCAATGACATTTTTAAAGAATGTATTTGGCCACGACCAAATACGAGGTGTGATCAAAAAGTTCCAGGACAGAATTTTTATACATTTATTCATACAACATACAGGTTATTCAAATTTGTCTCCTTCGAAGTACTCCCCTTGGGAAGCTACACACTTTTCCCACCGGTGTTTCCACTGATCAGAGGCCCCAGAAAACTCTTCTTTTGTAAAGGTGTTTAGCAGCCCCGTTGTTTTTTCTTTAATTTCGTCAACTGTTTGAAATCTTCGTCCTTTCAGGTGTCTCTTGAGCTTCGGGAAAAGAAAAAAAGTCGGCTGGAGCCAGGTCAGGTGAGTAGGGGGGCTGAGGAATGACAGTCATTGCGTTTTTTACACAAAAGTTACGGATAACTAATGCAGAGTGAACAGGAGCATTGTCATGGTGAAGGATCCAATCACCACTTTGCCACAGCTCAGGTCTCTTTCTTCTCACAGCATTACGCAATTTTCTGAGGATTTCAAGATAAACAAAACGATTAATTGTTTGACCTTGTGGAAGGAATTCATAGTAGACAACACCTTTACAGTCAAAGAAAACCGTAAGCATGACCTTCACATTTGATTTGACTTGGCGTGCTTTCTGGGGTCTTGGAGAACCTTTTGATGTCCATTGTGATGATTGGGCTTTTGTTTCCACATCGTAACCAAAAACCCAAGTCTCGTCTCCCGTAATGACATGTTTCAAGAAGCTTTCGTCGTCATTTGCCTTTTGAAGAAGTTCCTTAGAAACATGAGTTCGGTGTTGTTTTTGGTCTTCAGTCAACAGTTTTGGCACAAACTTTGCTGCAACACGACGCATTTGAAGTTTTTCAGTTAAAATTTCCTGACATGACCCAAATGAAATGTTACACTCTTCTGCCATTTCACGGATTGTTAGTCGACGGTCTGATCGTACGAGAGCGTTCACTTTAGCAACATTGTCATCATTGATTGACGTTGAAGGGCGTCCGGAACGAGCATCGTCGTCTGTGGATGTTCGGCCATCTTTAAACCTCTTGAACCACTGATGGCAGCATGATCGGCTTAGACATTCTTCACCAAAAGCCTCTTGTAACATGAAAAAGGTTTTAGAAAAGGTTTTGTTCAGTTTCACACAAACACGTTGCTCTTCTTTCACATTCATTTTCATAAAATAGCCAAACTCTATAAAACTAACCTCAAACAAACTGTGCTAATGTTACTTTCAGTGATGTTATGATTGATCTGCAAACACAGCTGTGTTCCTGTTGAGTCAGGCAATACAATGCTGCCAACCGCATCGCTGTGAGACATTGCATTCCCATAGTATATAAAAAGTCCTGGAACTTTTTGATCACACCTCGTATATGTATTAAAATTTTTATCAAGAAAAGTATTGTGCTCTATTAAATAGGTGTTTTGAGTTCAATTATTGATCTTGAAATAAACAAGTAATTTGAGGTCCTGTTTAAACAAATGAAAGTTTGAACTTCTGTTTACACTTAAATAATTAACTTATGAAACAATATTTGCAATATGAAAGGGGAATGCGTAATTCGCTACGGTAGTACCGAGTCACTTATTCGTAAAAAGGTATTTAAAAAATTACGTTACGAAAAGTATTGCGACCTCCATTGAAGAAGCAATTATAAACAATCATTCTCTTGTCTACTCCAGGCACTCGGGTCGATGTTGTAATTCATTTAGAGTTGGGCAAGGATTTTAGAACCATTGTGTGTGAAAGGGATAGGAATATCTGTTGTACAGGGGGTTTGACCTACATTCTTATATATTTGGAAGGCTGTTGAAACTATTTACCTTGCGGGATCAATTTTTAATGAGACGTTCACTAAAACATTCAGTAGATTTAAATTTAATCGGAATTCGGGACAAATTTATTGAAATCTTATCTATCTATAGACTAGGCCTGTAACAATCAAATGGGAATGAAATCTTTATTTTTTAGTTTAGTACTTCAAGAGCACTTAAATATTTTCAAGTTTTTATGATGCTATTAATTATTATTTAGGACCAAATTTGTTGTTACAGTGGAACCTCGATATAACGAATCTTAAGGGGAACGAGAAAACTTCGATTTATCGAGGATTTCGATATATCGAGGGTCGATTTATTGAGGTGATTTCTGACTGACTTCTATATATAGAGGTTAGAGGTTTATAATAAAATACTCAATGTAACTATAGAAAATATGTACATATTTTATTGAAATAATAATAATGAAAGAATAATTATTGAATTCCTGAATTTTATTTATTTATTTTTTTTTATATATACATTTATTGAAATTTACAACTGCACAAAATATATACATCAAGTAAATGTATTGACAACGATTATAATAACATGTCAAAACTTGAAAAGAACTACTCATCAGTAGCACTTTATTAGAAATTCTACACTAGAAGGTCTCTAGGCCATCTTCGTTTCAGAGGCCTCGGAGGATTTTCAAGAATGGAGTGGGAAGCAAGTTGAGAAACTAAAGGATTTGAGTGATTATTGAGCATACTATGAAAGGGTAGGTATCTGGTGTGGGCTAAATAAGCAACATATGGAACATTAAGATCTTTATGGATAAGTTTATTGGTGAAAAAGTAAGGAGCATTGAGGATTTTACGAAGGATTTTGGATAAGGATTGATTACGAGATGAATTGGATGGTTTAGTAGAGCCCCAAAGCTCAACTCCGTACGCCCAAATAGGTCTAATCACAGTTATGTATATTAGTCTTTTGTAATTAATTGGGAGCTTTGAACTTTTGTCTAGTAAGTGTTGAAATAGTCTGAAAAGTGAAAAATTTAAGCGTACCTTTGGAAAAACTCTGAAATAGTAGATTGTCTACCTGAAAACGACAGTTTGTCTAAGTCGATATCTTGGAACTCGGCCCCTTTTAACCTCTTTGGCAATGAACAAACTTGATTTTCATACTTCGGCCTATTTTTCAAAATTGTGGATAAGGTTTTTTTGAAATATCGCAAACTTTTTTTTGCAATATCGCACTTTCTGTCAACCTCGGCATTTACGGCTTGAATATTTTTAATTTTTCTTCATACGAAAGGGTATTAAGCTTTACCATTTTCGAGTATAAAAACAATATTGTGGAACAACAGAAAACGAAACGCTTAATTGAAGAATAAGAAACTGAAACAAACCGGAAACATATGTCAGGATGAGAATTGCAGTTAATCCTTCGTAGAATCTTTGATCAGCCTAAACTCTACTTATTTAACAAATCGACTTCGATTTATAGAGGGTTTCCGATTAAAACTTCGTTTTGTAGAGGTGTGGTGTAAGCTAAGAAATCTTCTACAATTTGATATATCAAGGTCTTCTTAACCAATCCTTCGATATGTAGAGGTAAAAATAACATAGTAATGGTAAGCAGATTCAAGGGGAATAGAAAAACTTCGATTTATCAAGGAATTCGATATATCAAGGTTCGATATATCGAGGTTCCACTGTATTTTTTTTTTTTTTTTTTTTTTTTTTTGTATAATATATAATATATATAATTTATGAGGTTATTTAATGATGCTAACAAGGAAATTTGGAGTGCATTATTCAAACAGCCCCCTCCCTTCCCAAAATGGTATCTTCCTCAAGTGTTCCGATCATACCTAAAGAGCCTTATAAACTACGCTGAGAGTAATTCAGATTGGTTGTATTATTTCCATTACTATATATATGTATATATTTTAGTAAAAACAATGAAATGATAATTTTTTAACTAAAACGGTTTAGAAAAAAATAATTCAAAAATAAGTTTTTTTTGTTGTGGAATTCAATAAAATAATACGAGAGCTTTATATTTATGTGCTTTACTTATACATATTAAAAAAAATGCCAGCTTGATGTTTTTGCGATACATCGATTTTCAATAACGTATATCTCGATAATCGTTGAAATTTCAACAAATATGTATATAAACACCTTTATAGAAAATTTAATTATCTTTAATTTTGATATGCAGCATATTTTCCTAGAGTCCACTGTTTTCGAGATATAATGGAAAAAGCAAAAAAAGGGACTTTCTCCCCTCCCTACGTAGGGCGGGAAATTTTAGTATGTTTATCTTCTATCAACTCCTAACGAAGCTATGAAGTCAAAAATTATCGCATATTTCATGCACAATATGTTTATTGACTGGACTACCTAGGTATAATATCAAATTACAAAGAATGATGCTATTCTCTGATTTCGACAAATTATAATAAAATAATAATCTCCAATAGTATATGAAGTAGGAAATAGAAAAAATTCGCAATTCAAATAATAAAATGTTTGTATTACAAAAAGAATCGTTAATGAGTATGATATCAACTAGTCGATTAAGAGATATTAGTTAACATTGATAGTGATGTATGACAGTGAGACGTGGACTCTCACTAAAGATACCGGAAGAGCACTGCTGGTCTGGGAGAGAAGAATATTAAGAAGGATCTTTGGTGCGGTGAGAGAGGAGCACAGGTGGCGGATAAGAAGCAACGCCGATATCGCACTATTGTATGGTGAGCCTGATATACTCTGTGCTATCAAGAAAGGCAGGCTTAGATGGTTGGGACATGTCGAAAGAATGGAGCCCAACAGGCTGCCAAAAATAATGTTTAATGGTACACCAGGAGGAAAGAGGAAGAGAGGCAGACCCAGGCGCAGATGGATGGATGACCTGGAGGAGGATTTGCGGAGGCTGGGGATACGGAATTGGAAGAGCCTGGCGAGGGACCGAGAGGAGTGGAGAAGGATGGTGGCAGAGGCCCAGGCCCTGCAAGGACTGTAGCGCCCAAGAACAAACAAACAAACAAGTTAACATTAATTAAAAATTTAAACATAAAACTTGAAAGAAAAAAAATTAAAATGGTAAGATATTATACTCGTATTATACATTTAAACTTTGAAATCGAACATTAGATTAAGATAATTAATACTATATTATATCACATTAATATAAATAGTGAAAATATATATAAAAAATCTTATTTCATTTACAGTTTTTCCTATTGTAATCTATTTCCTTCACTTTAGGTGTGAATGAAATAGAAATGAGGGAAATAGAATTTGGAGTTTGATTTAAGATTAACACCAACACACGCATTTTAAAAAAACAAAAAAACAAATGGAACTCTGAACTACATGGAAAACATATAGTTCAATGCAAAGAAAACAAGAATCAAAGTTGCCCTCTTGAAAAACCACTATGTGGGAGAAATAGAATTGAATGACACGATTTGAACACTTGATTCACACAAACTTGGTACTAAAACAAAGGAAAGTTGTTGTAAGTTAGGTTACCCTCAGTTTGGTGGGAATCTTCTGCAATGTTACCAGCCTGAAATATGATGGAATGGATCTTGGTTATGCTTTGGCGGGCATTTTCAAAAAATGTGAGGGAAATATATTGACCCTATGGGGTACAGGCATTATAAGTCATTCTTCATTTTGTAAGCAATTAGTCTCAGTTTCAATTCTAAAATTCAATATATTGCAACTTACCTGAAATATCTGAGGTACTAGAAAAAGAAGTAAGTTAATAATTGCAAAAATGGAGAGCTTATCGCATTTAACGTTACCAACTCATGTTATGGGACATGTGAGGGAAATAGAATTTGACGTTTTATATTCAAATTTAACCATGAAAACAAATCAATAACCATAGAAAAACCATTTTACGTTTAAGAGGTAAGTAAGTACCTTGCAGCTACTTGTTACAGTTGGATTGCAAGAAATTTCATGTAGAAACCACAATCGCTTCGGGGCACAAATTCGTTTGAATTTTCGTGGGAAAATGACCCATATACAAATACACATACTTACACTCACACTTACATATAATAATAAAAGACAAAATAATAAAAATCAGAGTGTAATTTGTAATGGATTCATAAATGAAGATGCACGGATGATAAAGGATTTTTTGAAGGAAGCAAAAGTAGCGACTAAAAATCGGAAGAAGGTAACAATTGATAAAAAATGATTTTGGGGGGGGGGGGGGGGGGTCGATGTCGTCACCGGCTTTATGTTTACATTTTTATTCAGCATTCACATTAGAAGTTTTTTTTGTTTTGTTTTTTACATATAAATGATTTTCAATCCATATCGCTGAGAGTACACGAGGCATGAAGAACTTAGTTCCTCGGTGGACGGATTACGCAATAAAGAAAACCGGATTCATGGTAGCTCAGCGATTTTGACCCACAAATCGGTGGCACACTCTCCTTCCTGCACATTTCTACTTCCCTGCGAAAAAAAAAAAAACAAGTTGTTTAGCTTTCTTCACTTCCACTTCTTGTAATCTCAATCATCCTTACTCGAACAGCCACTCTTTTGTAACAGCCATTGTGCCACTTGTTTCGAAAAGGTTATGACACTCTGATTTTATTAAGTTGGAAGTAATCAAGTTTTAATAAAGCATCTGAAGAAGATAAAAGAAATGATTTCTAATACTATTAGTTAATCATTATGACATATCCGCTATGAAGATACATATGTGCTATTTGAAATCTCACTGGCTTTAGATTTAAATCGCTCTTCCAAGACCTCGCAAAGACCTCTTCAACATTTACTAGACAAATGTTCAAAGCTCCCAATTAATTACAAAATACCCATTTACATGACTGTGATTAGACCTATCTGGACATATGGAATTGAGCTTTGGGGCTCACATAAACCCTATCCATCCAATCCTTACAATCCAAAATCCTTCGAAAAATCTTTTATGCGCCTACTCTGTTACAAATAAACTTATCCATAAAGATCTTATGTTGCTGATTTAGCCCAAACCAAATACCTATCCTTTCATAGTAAACTCCATAACCACAAAAATCCGCTAGTCTCTCAACTTGCTTCCCCTCCTATTCCTGATAACCCTCCGAGGCGTCTGAAAAGAAGGTGGCATAGATACGAAGCTTCGTTAGGAGTAGTTAGAAGGTAAACATATTATGAGCTAACGGTGGGGGAGGGGGAAGGTCCCTGTTTTGGGTTCTTCGATTATATCTCGAAAACGGTGGACTCTAGAAAAATATATTTCAAATAAAAACTAAAGCTTATTAAATTTCCTATAAAATTATTTATATACATATTTGTTGAACTTCCAACTGTTTTCGAGATATACGTTATCAAAAATCGATATGTTCTACTAACGAATAATCTTTACCTCACTTTTTGTCAAACATTGGCTTCTAATGCCTTCCGTGATTGTTGCTCTGAAAAAATGTCAGAATCAAAGTTGTAGAGCATTAAATGTACTTTAATTTCATATATACGTTTTTGGTATTTGTAGCAAATGTTTGACAAATAGTGAGGTAAACATTTTTTTCACAAAAAATTTTCGAGATTAATATCGTATATCTAGAAAACTGTTGAAAGTTTGACAAATATGTATATGAACAATTTTATAGGAAATTTAATAATCTTTAACTTTTATTTGCAACATATTTTTTCTAGGGACCACCTTTTCCGAGATATAATTGAAAAACCTTCTCCCCTTATTCCACCGTTAACTCACCCCCCAGAGGCGAGGAATTTTAGTATGTTTACGTTGTTACTATTCCTAACGAAGCTATGAAGTCAAAAATAATCGGATATTTCATGCACTCTACATCCCTCATTTCAGCGCTCATTGACTGGGCTAAGATGTGAGTTATCGAAAATAATGATTCCTTTCTTGTTTCCCAAACACTCCAAACAAATCTCATCTTATAACCTTTACCCTTCCGTTATAAATGTATGACTTTTTGTCTTACAGTCCTTTAATGACGTTATGACAGTCTGTTAAACAGATCTGTTACCTAGGACTTCATCTCTACTAATATCTTACTTGGAATCAAAATACAAGACAAGTACAACAAGAAACTATTCTTCGTTCTTAACTTCTTCAATATTTACTAGAAAAACTTTCAATTAATCACAAAAAGACTCATTTACAATACAGTAATTAGACTTATTTGGACAGACGGAGTTGAGATTTAGGGCTCCACTAAAGCATCCAATTCATTTCGTATCAATCACCAACATTCATCAAATAAACTCTCATGTAAACGAAAATGAAGGATTGTTGTTGTTTATTTGGGCTTAACGTCCTTAGTACTCCAACTAGGGCAGGAGGACGGCTTATCATAAGGTTACCAACCTATTCTAGCCAGGGTAGGAAGGTCAAGATTCATTTCATGAGTTCTCCCATCCCCGTATCTATATAAATGAAAATGAATCGCCAAATGTGTTGCTAAGCGTAAAACTCGAGAACGGCTCGACCAATTCGGCTAATTTTTTTTTTAACGTTATGTTTAGGCACAAGGAAGGTTTTTATCTATTTATATAAATAAAAATGAATCGCCAAATGTGTTGCTAAGCGTAAAACTCGAGAACGGCTCGACCAATTCGGCTAATTTTTTTTTTAACGTTATGTTTAGGCACAAGGAAGGTTTTTAATGTAGCCTGCTCTCGCGTCGGAAAACTTACAGCTTTATTTATTTATGCGCCAAGTAATCAAACAAAAAATATCGTGTACCATAAGGCATTACAAATAAAATACCAGATTACACTACTAAAGTCTTGCAATGTACAAAATAGAAAACATATTTGTAAGCAATCGTTGTTTATTATGGAGACATAAATCTATAAATAAAGTGATCACTCTGAAATGTTTTATTACTGCGAAGGGACAATAACTTTTGACAGAACAAAGTCTCTCGGGGAGGAACTATTTACATAAAAAATCAATGTTGTGTTGTTTTAGAGAAAATAGGGCAGAACTACGTCTGCCGGGGCAGCTAGTAGTCAATAATATTAAATTGTTTTTCATAAATAAACAAGTAACGATTTGTTGAGATTGGAAGATTAACGATCAATTAGCTATTAGCTACTCATTCATTCAATACTTGAAATGAAATGAATGGAATGAAATTAAACTTCAATTTTGCTATCCATCTAAATGAAATAAACCATAAATTCAATAAAGGCCCGGGAGTAAAAATAATATATCAAGTATAAAATAGCCTAAAATTAAATCTTTATTAATCATTAGAAAAAATAAAATCGTTTAAAACCGATCCCGAATTTTTGTTTAAATGACCAGATAAACACTTCAAATAGCCCCATTTTAAATTTGTTTCCAATAGGAACGGAAAAATCCAATGAGTCATAGCGGAAATCCCATGGAAAAATCTGAAAATGTAACCCCCTTCCCACGAATAGATATATTTTAGATATCTGTTAGATCTCCTCAGGTGAGCCCCAATATTTGATTCTGATCTTAAATTTTTAAAATCTTTAGTATATATAATCCATGTAATATAGTGCTGATGTGTTGAAAATTTTGTATGTTTTAGAATTTAAGATGTATGTTTCGCATTGGAAACTAGTATTCTAACAAAATAATTTCAATAGAAGTAGTAAATCCTCATTGAAATTAAACTTTATTCATTTAATAAAGCTACCTAGGACTTCATTTGGGCAAATGTCTTTCTTGGAATCCACATTCAAGACTAAAACGACAAAACTTCATATAGTTTTCGGCTTCATCAGCATTTACTAGACAAAAGTTCAAAGCTTCCAATTCATTATAAAATAATAGTTTACATGGCTGTAATTAGACCTATTTGGACATAGGTAGTACAGCTTTGGGGCTCCACTAAACCATCCGGTTCATCTCGTATCCAATCCTTACAATCCAAAATCCTAAGAAAAATCGTCAATGCTCCTTATTATGTCACAAACAAACTTATCCATAAAGATCTTAATGTTCCATATGTTGCTAATCCAGCTCAAACGAGATATCTATCGTTCAATTTTAAACTTCATAACCACTCAGATCCACTAGTCTCTCAAATTGCTCCCCGAAGCGATAATCCTCCGAAGCGTCTGAAAAGAATATGACCTTCTTAAACCTTCAAATGTAAATTTTTAACTGAAGTGCTACTAGTGTAATTTACATTCATCTACCGTCAGAAAATGTAGGCCAGTGTGCAATACATTATTTCTTTTAATGATATCAATTATTCTTTAATATTTAATTATAAAATAATAAACTATAATAGCACCTCTTGAGTTTATATGTCACCCATAGTGAGTGCAACAATGTGTAAATTATGTGCTAACCTTTGCAATGCCTGCGGTGTCGTACGTTCTGCTTATGTAAGTGTAATTATATGCCATATTACTGAATGAATATAAAAAATACATAAATATTTTTATAGAAGATGTCGAAAATGAATTATTTTAAAAAATTAAAAAATAACAGGTGTGAATCGGAATATGAAAGAAAAAAAAATTGTCCTAATTTTTATATTATATTATTTGTTTTTTGTTTTAAGATCTCAAAATTTCGAATGGTCAATTATTTGATAAAATTACATTTTTACAAGTCTTAATGAAAAATTATATTTAAGAATAAAACTTAAATATAGGTGAACGTAATGATTCCGGATACAAAAACTGTGTTCAATGACGTAACTGCTGGAAGTGGGGAAGTCGTCAGGTCTAACGCGGAAGAAAAAACATTAAGCAATAGGCTTTGGCAAATATTAACGAATCATGAAGGCATGAATCACATGATGATGTATATGATTTACTTCAGTTGTACATAAGTATTGTTTTCTCATAACATATGTGCAACGTGTTTTTTCATATATATGCACTATTCCGGAAAAACTAAATAAGTCGATTTTTGTTGAAAATGAGATAAATACTCCGGGGAATCAATATTGGTGTCAAACACATCGTGTGAAAGTAGGCAAGTCGTAATGCCAATGGTATACTTTAAAACGCATTGGCCTTTTTTAGACATATATGAGTGATTTTCAGATTACGGGCAATTTTCAGTACAAAATTTTTAATAATTTTTACGGCCGTTAAATATTTTTTTTTTAAATATCAACACTTTCTATTGTCGTTTGGCTGTTAAAAAAAAAACAAATGTTCAAGATCAGAAGTCATATTTTCATGAGAAATTTAAAAAAATTTAAAATTTTAATAGTGCGGTAATGACATCTGCTAGGTAATGATAATCACTTGAATATAATTTTTTAAAAAGTATATTGGAGGTGATTAAATAAGTGTATTGGAGAAGGAGCCATTGGTGGTTTTGTTATTGAGAAAATAACTTTTCATGCAATATTTTTAATAATTCAGTGCTAATAAAAAAAAAATTAATAAATAAAAAAAATACTAAATGGCCAATTAAACTTAAAAACATTTAATTCAGGAGAAAACCTATGAATCTAAGGTAGCAATAGTTCAAAATGTTCATTATCGCACAATTCATGTCATTACCGCGCTGATAATTCTGGCATTTTATTCAAACCTTACCCCTAGATGACAAAAAGAAAAATTATTTTATCTGCCAACTGTCATACAACAAATGATATTCTTTATGAAATTAAAGCCAATAAACTAATTTGAAAATTTATCATGATAATATAAAGCATGGTAATAGCAACAAAAAAAGGTATATGACTTATTTCACAAAGAAAAACGTGGGCGAAATCTCCCTAACTCACTGCCTGACAGGGGTCACCTGTGGTGTAGTGGTTAGCATAGCAACCTACTAAAACCAAGATCGCGGGTTTGCAGCCCGGCAGATGAGCTCAGGATTTTTTAAAGGGAGTAAAAAATCCTTAGCTATTCCGTCCTTCGGAGGGGACGTAAAATGGGGGTCCCGAGCCTGTGCGATGTCAGGTACTCGTTAAACATCCCTATCCTAATTATACCTGGATAGGCAAAATTTAGGACTCCCACAGCAGCATCGTCCGATTAGCCATAGCAGCATAAAGTGACGTTAAACGAAATAAACAATACAATCTTCTCGAGTAACAAATCAATTCATCAAAGAGTTTATAATGATGAAAATTAGACGGGCATACATTACAGTAGTCAACAGGCGTCATCAATTTTGTTCTTTATTTTCGAAACTCATTTTGACCGGATTAATTAATAAAACAAGAATACGACATTGGTTTTGTAGCCTCAGAACAAGAGAAAACAAAAAACTTTTAGATAGGCGAAAGGGGTTGATAGAGATGTGCTAACTCTGACTTTGACCGACTATTAGTCCAGCCAATGAGTGCTGAAACGAGGGGAGTAGAGTCCATGGAATATTCGATAACTTTTGACTTCATAGCTTCGTTAGGAATAGTTAGAAGGTAAACATACTAAAAGTCCCCACCACTGGGGGGTGATCTAACGGCGGGGGAGAAGGTCCCATTTTTGGGTTTATTTACAATTATACCTCAAAAACGGTAGACTCTAGAAAAATATGTTTCAAATTAAAATTAATGCTAATTAAATTTCCTGTAAAATTGATCGTATACATATTTGTCGAACGTTCAACAGATTTCGAGATATACGTTCTTGAAAATAGTAAATTATCGAAAAAAGAATCATTGTTTACCTCACTTTTTGTCAAATATTTCCTTCTAGTGCCTTCCGCGATTGTTTATTTTTATCGATAATTTACGATTTTTAATAACGGATATCTCGAAAACCGTTGGAAGTTCGACAAATATGTATAGAAACAATTTTATAGGAAATTAGATTAGCTTTAATTTTGATTTGTAGCATATTTTTCTATGATGATGATCCGTGGCGCTACAGCCCAGCATGGACCTTGGCCTCCTCTATGAGCTTTCGCCATGTAGCTCTTTCTTGTGCGGTAGCTCGCCAGTTGCGGGCTTTCAGAAGGTCCCTGAAGTCCCTGCTCACAGCATCCTCCCATCTAAGTCGCGGTCTACCTCTTCCTCTAGCTCCATGGAGCCTCCCATCCAATAGCTTCCTTGGGATTTCGTCAGCTGACATCCGGGCAACATGGCCCGCCCAGCGCAGTCTTCCCAGCTTTATATACCGCATCACATCCGCTTCACCATACATCTGGTAAAGTTCCCTGTTGGTCCGCCTTCTCCAATAATCACCAACTTTTATGGCCCCAAATATGCGGCGCAGTATTTTTCTCTCAAAAAATGAGAACTTCTTTTTCTTCTGCGCTTGTCAGGGTCCAGGCTTCCGATCCGTAGGTGAGGTCTGGTCGGATTAGGGTCTTGTAAAGCTGGCATTTCGTGCGGCGAGTAATAGCTCGGCTTCTCAAATGTTTGCTGAGCCCAAAATAACTCTTGTTGGCCTTTAATAGTCTTTGGCTTATTTCAAGAGATATCCTATTTGAGCAACTTTTACAATTGAGCCCAAATAAGTAAAATGGTCTACCGTTTCAAAAGAAAAATGTGCCATTCTCAGTTCTTCTCCTACTGCAACACCCGCTCCAGGTCCAGCTCGCATGTACTTTGTTTTATGCTGGTTTACTGATATTTTTCTATAGTCCACAGTTTTCGAGATATAATCGAAAAACCCAGAAATGGGACTTTCTCCCCTCCCTTCACCGTAAGCACACCCCTAAGGGGCGGGGACTTTTAGTATTTTTACCTTCTAACTTCTAACGAAGCTATGAAGTCAAAAATGATCGCATATTTCATGCACTCTGCACCCCTTATATCAGCACTCTTTGGCTGGGGTCCACTTCTCCACTTCTCCACGAAAACGTGTTTGTCGCTACTCGTTTGCCTATACCTCCGAAACAAATTTTCGATCCAAGATTTCTCTTTTTCACCTGAAAGATGATTAAATTTTCTATAAGCACCTATATATTGAGTTTTGATCAAATAATAGGGTGTATAAAAAAAAAAAAAAAAAAATGACCGTTTTATCAAATTCCAGAGTTCAAAAGTCTGAAAATATTTTAATGCTATTTATTATTTACCAATATTTAATAATCCCTTCAGAGCATTCTCTAAGCTTGTTTTTAACACTGGACTTATTCAAAAAAAGCCTCAGTTCAGTTATTTATTTCAAAGAAGAAAAGTAATTTTAAGACATTACTGGAAAAAAAAACTCACAGCCACTGTAACAACTCGTGAAATTATTAAATATGAAGGGGAAGATGTCTTTGAAGAGCGCACTGCGCGGCGTTGGTATGAAAAATTTAGAAGTGGAGATACGACGTTGGAAAGGAAGAAGGGCTATGGGCGGCCATCAATGGGTATTGATGAGGTTCTGAAGGAAGCTGTTGAGTCAAATCCGTCCACAAGTACTCGCGAACTTGCCAGGGAGTGTGGTATATCGAAAGATACTGTTAGTCGCCATCTTCTTTCCATGGGGAAGGTGAAAAGACCTGTAGACTAGTCCCTCACGAACTTACTCCTCAGTAATCAGCAAGCAAACCAAAGAAAAGTTTACAGAACTTCATGGGTTTGAACTGGTTGGCATCGTGCTATTGGCTAGCAGATGTATAATGACGGTAGATAACAATGGACTATACTTTGAGTATTAATTGTATTTTATATCAAAGAGATAATAATACAAATATTTGTTTAAGAAACGGTAATTTTTTTGTATACACCTGGGAATCTAAAAAATTCCCAAGCTATCACGCTAAAAACCGCTTACTGTTTTGAAATCCAAGTTTTTTAAGGCATATTTTTTTCTATAACTCAAAAACTTTTTATCCGATTGTGAAACTTAGATTAACGCTCGTACTACAACCCACTGAAAATGACAAAATCATAATTTTTTGCCAAAACAAACATATTTAGCGTGCTGGGTGTGTTACGAGACTCATTCAAAATTTCATTTTTCATTTAAAAGGCCTGATAGTAAGTTTAACCAGATTTTAGTTTAAAAAAAAACCATAATATAAAATTAATTGTATATATCCAATTCTATTTATCCTTTCCCAACTCTGACTTATTACAAGCCACTATAGGGATCCAAGAAGACCTGAATCGAATCTGTAACTGGGCATCGAAGAACAAGCTAAATCTAAATGCTGAAAAGACCAAAGCGATTGTAATAGGTTCGAGTCAGCTCTTAAAAACCATATCCTCTATTCCCACCCTTTTCCTGAACAGTGATCCTATCAAATTCTACTCCTCGGTCAAAAACCTTGGAGTCGTTTTCGATGAAACCCTATCCTGGAAAAACCACGTATCCGAAATTTCCCGCCGCACCATCCCTATCCTAAAACGTCTCAATTACGTTCGCCACCTTCTTCCTTTCGAAACCCGCAGATTACTAGTTACCTCTCTCATCTTCCCCTACTTCCACTACTGCTGTGCTGTGTTTCTGGAGATCTCTAGGCCAGAATCAAAAGACTATTTAACTCCTTTATCCTTTTTTATTTTCGGGATCCCGAGAAGCGCCCACATTTCGCAGTTTGATGGGGAGTTAAAGTGGCTTATTCCTTCCTACCGTCGCCAGTATTTCCTGACATCCTTACTTTTTCAAACCGTTCAATCCCATCATCCACCTTACATTTCCGAACTCCTTCAACTCAATCCCGTCAATCAGATTTGCATACTCCTGCTCATTGCTCAGCCACTTACGACAGATCTTTCGTAATCCGATCCTCTTCTCTCTCGAACTCCATTCCTCTTAACATTCGTCATTCAATTAACCTTTCTACTTTCAAATACCACTTCTTTAACCACCTACTATCCACACAGATCCTGTCCTCCAAAAACTGACAATAGCCACTTTTTAGTTGTTATAAACTATAAACTATAATTATAAACAGTTTATAATTAAATAATCTTTCTCTTTTTGTAAAAAATTAATATAAATTTTCTGTAACTTTTTATTAATATCTTTTTTCTGCTCTTTTTTTTTTTTTTTTTTTTTTTTTTTTTTTTATTATTATGTTACTTTGTTATGTAAATATTATTTTATTCTAAGGCTCTGAAGGCCCTTGATTGTACATTATTTTTTATTCTTAAGGGACTTAAGGTCCCAGAATAAATAAAGAACTTTATTATTATTATTATATAATTAATTTTACTGATAGTTATGAAATTCGTGCGCAAAAAATAATAAATCATTGTTGTGAATATTCATATAATTAGTTATATAATAAGATATATAATCATACATTTGCACTAAAGGAACCATTAATTACCTCTTGATAAGTAGGGCCTCAAGTGGTCGAAGGCTTGCCTTATGCAGTCATTGAGATTGGGATCTTTTCTGTAGCATGGCTTGATGAATTCCGCTGTAACAATGGAAAAGAAACTCATGAATAAATAGCTAATTTTTCAACTCAACATTATCTTGTAAAATATTAGAAAGTACAATTTATAACTTTCATAGAACAAAATATTTTGCAATGATAGTTTCGTCATAATTAGGTCAAAAAACAAATATGAATTAACTACTAAGAAAGGAATGTAACATGTTGACTCGCTCTAACTTTGTCGGTGTTGCCCGGATCGAAAATTTTACGAAAGTTTCGTTTTCAAACATCTTATGGAGAATATTTTTTGTTTTATAACTTTTGTCTCTCCAGCGTTTAGGAACTTTATTGGTTTGAATGAAAAAGTCACCTTTTTGTCTACATTTTTTTGTTGGGCTCTTTTGCCACGTCATAGCTTTGTTGGTGTTGCTCTAATTGAAAAATCGCTGACGATTACTACATCAGAAATTTAATTGAAAACATTTATTGTTATAACATTTGTCGCTAGCACCTACCGTTAAGTAGCTATATTAGTTTGAATGAAAAAAGCAACAACCAGTATCACCTCTTGTCTTGATTTTTTTTATTTTATTGTACGAGGTCCCTCATCCAGCTCATTTTGAGCCTTCTTACTGACGGTGTTTTCTGGTATTTGCGTATTGGTTTTGTCACTTATGGGTGTGTTTGAATATCCGTGTAGTTTTTTATGGAATTGTTTCTTGTGGGTCCATAGGGTAAATCACCTGTTATGGGCAGGCTAATACAATTATTGCAATAATAAGGGTCTAATCCATTTATTTGTGATATCACCAGGAGAAATATTTCTGAAAAGGATTTAAGATTCATTTACTAATGAAACTCTCCCACCTATCCCTTTTTAGTAGACATTAAAAAATATTTTCCTCAAATAGTGTCCTGAAATTCCTCCTTTTTTAGTAAGATCGTTTTCAAAAGTGAGGATTCTTAAGGAATTATAGTGAAATCGCTTCATTAATTTTTAGTTTTTGAGTTATGTATCTTTTTAATAGAATTCAGGCTTCCATACAATCTCCAGTAGGTTGGACTATCTCATTTTAATTAACAATAATATTGAACTGACCATAACCGGTGTATAAAAATACGAGATATGGGTTATGGTCACCCCTATTCATTTAAATTTTCTTTATTGTTAGAAACGTTCTTTCTGTTAATAAAGAATCAATACAATTTTCTTCATTTGATTATGTCCTTTCAAAACTTAAATATTATATCCCTTCCTATTAGTGGCCATGTTTGACCTTACGTCTCTTAAGTGACCATTACTAGTTAATATAGTTAGTTATACTCTGTACTTCGCGGATGGCTAATGTTGTTCCAGAAAACTGTAAAAATCGAAAGAAGATAATTTACAAAAATATATTCTAATTTCTTTTAATTCATTCATTTTTTAGTGGGGATGATTACCATATCGTAAGCCGTTATTGCTTATATAGGAAAATTAACGAGAAGTGCGGTTATAAATTATTCTCTGATAAATATTTGTTTAAATTCATTTTTAACTATTATTCTATGATGGTTTTCTTAACTAATAAGTAACTACAAAGTTTGTGGACGAGTGCATTGAGTGATTGTGTTTTTAAATATATATTTTACTTTTTTTTTTTTAGACTGTGTTGTATTAATATTTATATTATTTTTATAGTTATAGTTGTTTATTAATTAATATTCATTTTTAAATAATTGTTTAGAGATTATTTTGCCACATGACCATAACTAGTATTGCCTATGACCATAATAGGTACAGTATGCCCATAACTGGTATTTTTACTTTTTGTAAAAAATTATAAATATTTATTTGAAAGGAAGCTTCAGTTTATTTGTCAATTTTACATTCAGTAGAATAAACTTTTGAGATTCTAAATATAAAACCAAAGATGTCATATCACAAACTGTATCAACAGAATTTCGTTTTAAATCGACAAGTTCCCTTAACTATGACCATAACTAGTGATTTACCCTATTTGTTCGGATTCGGCATGTGAAGTTCAGTATCCAATAAAGATTACCTCATCTTGTGGAGAGCCTAAGTATTTCGATCTAAATAATTACTGAAGACCCTGACCAGCCATTTATTCCTGGACATCCTCCTTTCACCTGGTTCTTGTTAATCTTCTCTTCGCTGGTGGAACCAGGACTCAGTTCGGCCAACACCTGATATTCTTTTATATACACTATATGATCTCCTGCGGTGAACCCTTATACTTTAATTCACCGATTCATTCTCTGACGAGTCACTTAACCCTGCAGTAGTCGCAACCGTTCTGAGAGATCACCCAAGGTATTTTTTGCGCAGTATTCCGAGTAGGATTTTTATAATGAGATAAGCGACTCAGTACCTGTGTAGTGGTTAGCATAGGAACCTACTAAACCCAAGTTCGCGGGTTCGCAGCCCGGCAGATGACCTTAGGATTTTTTAAAGGGAGTAAAAAATCCTTAGCTATGCCGTCCTTCGGAAGGGACGTAAAATGGGGGTCCCGAGCCTGTGCGATGTCAGGTACTCGTTGAAGATCTCTATCCTAATTATGCCTGGATAGGCAAAATTTAGGACTCCCACCGTAGCATCGTCCGATTAGCCATAGCAGCATAAAGTGACGTTAAACAAAATAAACAAACAAAACTCAGTACCTTTCAACTAACATTCCTTGAATGCATCAATGACGTCAAATTCTCAATATTCTCTCATGATTTTTAGTTATTTAGTTTCTATTCCGCTGTTAGCGGGACAAGATCTATTAGGCTCATTGCGACTACTGGCGCGAACATTTTATTCCATCATTATTATATTATGAATCGTTCGATTTAGAAAACCCAGACGATATTGAAATGATTTGTAAAATCATTCTATGTAATTCATAGAATAGTAGTGATGTAGAAAATTTTGATGAAAGTGAGAAAGATTCTGAAAGTGAAACAGACGTTGAAGTAAGACGACGTTGTGAATTATGTGAAAAACGACAGCTGACTGAATACTTTTTTGAACAATGTAAAACGTATTTATGTTTAGAACATTCAAAAATTGCCAGTCAAAGTTGTATAAATAAAATTAGTGAAATAAATAATAGTGAAAATGTTCTGATAACATAAAAATATTTAAAAGTTGTTAAAATAGATAAATAATATTTTTATTACTTATTTTATGAATGTGTATTTTTATGTGCATTCCTTTAAAAACCAAATAAAGTAAATGAGAAAAATAAGAGTGATAAAATTATCAGTAAAACGATTGAATTTCAAGAGGCGAGCTGTCAGATCGTTGCGACTATTGGTGTTAGTACTTCTGGTGGATTAAATCCGAATTCTACCTTTCCCGGTGAAACGTGGATACATCCTCCAGAAATCCATTTCAACCACTTGCGCTTTGAATTACAAGCGAGAATTTTTTCCACGTTAGCCTAGACTCAACTTTTGCTGTGACGATTGGACATTACACTCTGTAGATATTTTATTAATAATAATAATAATAATAAGCTTTATTGGCATCTACAAAAGACAAAAGCCTCTCCCATAGGAGGAACTTAGAAGTCGGCTACAGCCAACAGAACAGAAAATTATGTATACAAATCAAAACAAAATAAAAAAACACAATCAAACAAACAAAAACCTTGCAAATCAGAACAAGAAACTAAATATTGTTGAAAACCTTCTTCCACCTGATTCTGTCCCTCGCCACAGGCCACCAGTTGTCGCCTACATACTGTGTAATTTCGTCCTTCCACCTAAGATGCGGGCGACTCCTTTTCCTGCTGTCTTCTCTCGGGATCCACTCGGTGCATGTCTTGGACCATCTTTCGTCCTTCTTCCTTGCCAAATGTCCTGCCCAATTCCATTTCAGTCGGTGAGCTTCGACCGTTAAGCTTTTAAAATTAGCTTTGCGAAGAGTACATGCGTTTTTAACTTCATCTTTCTTCGTAATTGCCATTAGGCTCCTTAGAAGCTTCATTTGCATGGAATTTAATCTACGTTCATGTTTTTTGGTTAATGTCCAAGTTTGGGCCCCGTAGAGAACCGTAGGGTACACACATGTAGTAAGGACCTTCGTTTTAAGTGCTATTGCTAGGTTGCTTTTAAAAATGTTTTTGAGTGACCAATATTTACACCAACCGAGCTTGATTCTTCTATCTATTTCTTTATTCATTTTTTCCTGGAATTTAATAGTTTGTCCTAAATAAATGTACTCTTTTACATACTCTATCTGGTTATTGTTTGAATAAATTGGAATTTCAATGGAATTGGTCATTATTTTAGTTTTTGCTGTGTTTATGACCAGTCCATACTTTTTGCTGGTTTCTACTATGTCTCCTATCATTCTCCTTAGACTATTGATGTTCGGTGATAGTAGGCATATATCATCAGCAAATCTTAAGTTATTTAACATAGATATTTTATTATTCGATCGTATGTATGTATGTATTATATATGTATCGGGTAGCTTTCCAGGCCTGATCCAGCATTCTTTAACGTCCTGTTCAGATGATCCCTGCAGTGAAGTCAAGCATTCCATGTAGTCCAGTCCGTAAACCCTTTTAATGTCCATGAATTGTGCGATTATTTTTTACCTCAGGGCTTCGTTAGGAGTATTCAGAGCATTAACATACTAAAATTCTCCGACCCTGGGGGGTGAGCTGTCATTGGGGGGAGAGGGGTGAAGGTCTCATTTTTTTGGTTTTTCGAATATATCTAGAAAACAGTGGACTCTAGAAAAATATGTTTCAAATAAAAATTAAAGTTTATTAAATTTCCTATAAAATTCTTCTTCTTCGTAGTTCTTCCAACGGTTTTTTCGAGAACTACGTTATTGAAAATCTATAATATTTGCAAACAAATAATTTTTACCTCACTTTTTTTCAAACATTTTCTTCAAGTGCCAGAAACGTATGTATGAAATTACAATGCTCTTTAACTTTAAATCTGACATTTTTCCTGTGAAATAATGATGGAAGGCTTTAATTTACAAGGCTGTACATAGTATAAACAATATGGCTGTACTAATAATGTTTAGTTTAGTCCAAATTTAATTACGATTCCTTAATTTATTTATGTCTTTATTTATTTATTTATTGTTAATTATTACCGGTGAGAGATTTTCTAACATAACTACTGTCTACAGCAATTCCATACCGTCTATTAATACTTTTATAATTGCTGTAGTTATAATAGTTGTAAATTAAAAGTTAGTCAATAGTTTAATACGAACCCTTACTTAATACAATCCATCTGAACATATGCTACTCAAACAGTATTGCGAAAAGTAGTACACAGAGTGACTCAAAACTTTCTATTCGAAAACTCAAGACTCATCACTTAGGCGGTTGCTTACAACAGAGCGGCAATCCCATATTCTTAGAGGAGAAGGTAATATACGCTTTGAAAACTATAAGGACAATCCTTTAGTTTTGAAGGGAAGTAGTGAGAATTGTGATATTAAGATAATTTACTATAATTTTTACAGTAACCTGATTGAAGTATAATATTTTCCGACAGTTTGAGGTACGCATGATGATATAGAAGGATCAATACAATTAGGATTGATGAATTAAATGCCACTTCTATTGAGATTATTTTATTTGAAAACTAGTTTCGAATGGTAAACATTCATCTTCAGTTCTAAAACATACAATAAAATTTTCAACACATCAGTACTATGTTACATAGATTAAATATACTAAGGTTTTTAAAAAGATAAGACAAGAAATCAAGCATAGGCACTCACCTTCGAGGTAACTAAAACACTGAATTTGTGAGAAGTAAAAGGGGGGGCAGGTAGGTTAAGTTTTAGATTTACAACGGGGTTTCCCTTATGACTCATTGGTTTTTTTTTTTTCGTTCCTATGGGAAATAAATTTAAAATGGGGCTATTGGATATGTTAATCTGATCATTTAAACAAAAATCTGGATCGGTTTTAAACGATTTTATTATTTCTAGTGATTCAAAAGTATTTAATTTTAGGCTATTTTCTACTTGATGTAATATTTTTACTCCCGAGTCTTTATTAAATTTGTGGTTATTTTCATTTAGATGGATAGCGAAATTGGAATTTTGGGTCTTATTAGTGTATGCTCTTATATGTTCATTTACTCTTTGATTTACTGATCGTCCGGTTTTTCCCGTGTATTTTGCTTCACAGTCATTACATTTTAATTCGTATACGCCGCTTTTTTGGAAAGGGTCTATTTTGTCTTTCGGTGAAGGGAAGTATGATGACAATGGCTTATCTATTTTAAATGCAGGGTTTAAACCTAATTTTTTTAATTCTTTCCCGACTTTAGCGGATATTGGGCCGTAGTATGGTATCAAAATATATTTTTTAGGGGTAGCTTTATCCTCTGGGGGTATTTTGTATATATTATTCATAGTTTTTTTTTATGTATTTGTTTTCTTAAAATATTATCGATTGTGGTTTTACTGTATCCGTTGTTGTTAGCTATAGTGTGAATCGTTTGTATTTCTTTGTTAAAATTTCGTTCATTTAGCGGTATATTTAAAAGCCGGTATATCATGCTATGAAATGCTGCGAGTTTGTGTGTTAGTGGTCTCCTGGCATTGTTGTCTATAACTACATCTGTGTGTGTGGGTTTCCTGTATATATTAAATTCGTGTTGTTTATTGTTTATGGAGATTTCTATGTCTAAAAAATTTTTAACTGAAGATGAACTGAAGATGAATGTTTAGCATTCGAAACTAGTTTTCAAATAAAATAATCTCAATAGAAGTGGCATTTAATTCATCAATCCTAATTTTCCGACAGACCTGGTCAGATTAATGATAGCGTTTGAGCCATATCATGTATTTTGTTAATTCTAGAATATGTGTATTAGATCATAAACGATAAATTGACAATCAATCCCAATCTAAATATACCTCTATTACTTGACCTCACTCCTCTTAAATTTTATAATAACCATAAAATTAAAACAAAACCTTCCCGTCCATTGAATTGAATTGCTACCATTGGGTAGTTTTCAAATAATTTTCTGTTATCTAATTGGATTGTTTGTTTAATTTGTATCTTAGATGGAAGTCTGATATGGAGCCCACCCATTAAGAAAGAAAAGCAAATCATCAATTTAAGACTACAACAATTGTATTCACTTGAGGTACACTATAATGGAATAGAAGGTTCGATGCAATCAGGATTGGTGAATTAATTGCGATTTCTATTGAAATTATTTTATTTGAAATCTAGTTTCGAATGTTAAATATTCATCTTCAGTTCTAAAAAACATACAAACTTTTCAAAATATCAGCATTTTGCTACATGGATTATATATACTAATGTTTTCAAATGTAAGACAAGAAATCAAATATGCTGGTAGTAACTTGAGGAGGTCAAACAGACTTCTGAAATATATCAAGAATGGAAGGGGAAGGGTAGGTTAAATTTTGGGGGTTTTCCTTGGTATTTCCCTATGACTAGTTGGATTTTTCCGTTCCTATTGTTTATAAATTTAGAATGGGACTATTGGAAATGTTTATCTGGTCATTTTATCTGAAATCTGGACTGGTTTTGAATGGGTTATATTGTAGCAATGTATAAAAATAAACAATCAAACATCAACACAGTAGGCCTCCACCGATATAATACCATCGGCTGTTATGAAAAACAAAAATACAATCGGTAATATCAAGATGGATGCTGCAGTACATTGTTGTCTACAACTTCCCACTATCCTACTGCAACTAATTTTCTTTTTTCCGACAACTTCTCTCCTATTCTCTTGTATTTTGTTCCTCGGAATTCTAAGTTTAAGCCTTTCTTTCTGAATACATGTCTCTGTGCTGCGTCTTCTGCTGTTATATTATATCTTTTTTAATTTCTCGAATTCACAATATTAATTACTTTTCACAGAGGTACTTGAAGATTTGCATTGGCAGCCTTGGCAGAAGATGTGGAGTAGGCACAGTAAGAAAAAAATTTAGGCAATGTTTGAAAATTAGCAAAGTACAAGAAACTGTCCATCGTTACAGACTACTTCAACATTTACTGCAAACGTTCAAAGCTCCCAATTAATTACAAAAGACTCATATAAATGATAATTAGACCTATTTGGATGTACGGAGTTAAGCTTTGGGGCTCCACTAAACCATCCATTTCATCTCGTATTCAATCCTTACAATCCGAAATCCTTCGAAAAATCCTCAATGCTCCTTACTTTGTCACCAATAAACGTACCCATAAAGATCTTAATGTTCCACATGTTGTTGATTTAGCCCACACCAGATACCTATTCTTTCATAGTAAGCTCCATAATCACTCAAATCCGTTAGTTTCTTAACTTGCTTCCCACTCCATCCTCTGAGGCGTCTGTAACGAAGATGGCCTAGGGACCTTCTAGTGTAGAATTTTTAATTAAGTGCTACTGATGAGTAGTTCTTTTCAAGTTTCACATGTTATTATTATCGTTGTCAATACATTTACTTGATGGATATATTCTGTACAGTTGTAAATTTCAATAAATATATGTAAAACAAAAAACAAACAAAGTTTATTTTATTTGCCAATGGTTAGATCCATTACAGAAGATTGGAAAACAATTTTGTGTTCTTCGATATACAATTCTTTATTTTAAATATTTCGTTATTCCATAAGCTCTTTCCGTTTTGTGTATCCTTTCATTTATGGAAAATTTCTTTAATTAAATTTCTTCAATTACCGCTTCTTAATACTTAAACTATTTGTTATTCTATATAAGCCCAATTCTTTAGTTAAAATTTTTCATGCTTTTATTATGTGATGAATTTCACTTTCTCTGCAGATTCTTAAACTCGCACTACTGGCTGTTTCTCATTTTTATTGTAAAAAATATATTTTTATTTCTTAAAAATAAATTTACAAATTTAAAGGATAAAAAATTAAAATCTTAAGAAATAAAAATATATTTTATAGAATTTTAGAATAAAAATGTTTTAATTTTAGAATTAACCATTTTTTCGTAATCTTCAACGATTGGAATCATAATTTAATGCGTGTGAAGTTCATTACAACAGGAAAATTTGGCATGAATACAAATAATTCATTACGTTCGCGAACGACCCATTCTTAAGTGTGTTTTTAGACCAGGAGGTCTGTGGAGCTCGGAGGAAGGCAGATAGAATATTTTAATGCTAGCCCTAAGAATGGAACTTTCACTGTTACGTGGCGAGTGATGCAACGTATTGTCCAAGCCGTACATCCCCGCTCTGTCGACCTTTAGTCTTCGTGTATCCACTTCTTCCGATCCAGGATTATACTGATAAAATATTTTGGTGTTAATTATTAATTATGACAGTCTGTTTCACTTATGTATAGTTTAAAAACGAAAAAAAAATTGAAGAAAAACGAATGAAACACAATGACGAGATTTATAGCTAAATGAGATGTTTTGGAAGTAGTTCTTATGAATGTTTAAATTAGAGATATTTTGATTCCAAATGTGCATTAATGATTCCACCGATTTTGAAAAAAAAATTGGTTTGAGGAATCGATTATCCAAAGTCGATTTCAAGGAACCGATAGAGACTTCGTCTGATGGTAACTTATGTTGACCAAATATTTCAAATTATTGTCAGTCTCTTTCACTTATGTATGTTCACTGACGCTAATCCGAAGAAAATAGAATAAAACTCAATAACACGATTCATGTCTGAATGGAGTATGGTTTTATTACTTATTAGATGTTTTAATTTGAATTCCGTCAATTTTAAAGGTCGAATCTAGACCTCCACCGATATAATACCATCAGCTGTTATGAAAAACAAAACATAATCGGTAATAGCAAGATGGATGCTGCAGTACATTGTCTACAATTTCCCACTATCCTACTGCAACTAATTTTCTATTTTCCGACAACTTCTCTCCTATTCTCTTGTATTTTGTTCCTCGGAATCCTAAGTTTAAGCCTTTCTTTCTGAAGGGATGTCTCTGTGCTGCGTCTTCTGCTGTTATATTGTGTATTTCTATATCTTTTTTAATTTCTCGAATTCACAATATTAATTTCTTTTCACAGAGGTACTTGAAAATTTGCATTGGCAGCCTTGGCAGAAGATGTGGAGTAGGAACAGTAAGAAAAAATTTAGGAAATGTTTGAAAATTAACAAACAAAGTACAAGAAAACTGCCCGTCGTTACAGATTACTTCAACATTTATTAGACAAACGTTCAAATCTCCCAATTAATTACAAAAGACTAATATACATGACTGTGATTAGACCTATTGGGACGTACGGAGTTGAGCTTTGGGGCTCCACTAAACCATCCACTTCATCTCGTATTCAATCCTTACAATCCGAAATCCTTCGAAAAATCCTCAATGCTTCTTACTTTGTCACTTATCCATAAAGATCTTAATGTTCCACATGTTGTTGATTTAGCCCACACCAGATACCTATTCTTTCTATAATCACTCAAATCCGTTAGTTTCTTAACTTGCTTCCCATTCCATTCCTGATAATCCTCCGAGGCGCCTGAAAAGATGATGGCCCAGAGACCTTCTAGTGTAGAATTTTTATTAAAGTTCTACTGATGGGTAGTACTTTTCATGTTTTGTCACGTTATTGTAATAGTTAACAGCACACTTACTTGATGTATAAATTTTGTACAGTTGTAAATTTCAATAAATTGTTATTTCTTTATTTCTTTATTTTAATACGCTTTTATTAATTTCACATGTATGTAACGAAATCTTTCATCGTAATTTTTCCCCCAATTTCCAGCGATCTGATTAAAATGAAAATTTGCACACGTATAAAAGACTAATGACAATACAATAATTGCACAACTTTGTTCTAATGTTCTCACTTAGTCTAGTTAAATTACCCCCAAAATGGGGTCTGCCTTGCAAAAGGTGAAGTAGTAGGTTTTATGTTTTTATATGGTCCGGAGGGGAAAAATTTTTGGGGGGCAAAAAAACCTAAACTTTTTATACTTTTTTTCAAATTCAGGAAAAAGACATATAGAAAAATGTTAAAAAAATTAAAGTTTATTAAATTGTGCGTCTAAATATATTCCTTAAGCTGAATTTGATTTTGGCGTTTAGCCACAATCGATTGTCAAAAATCAAAGAATTTTACAAATTTAAAAATTTAGTTTTAGTCATGTTTAAGAATCTATAACGCAGAAATGGCTAATTCAATCAAAAAAGGTTATATACTAAAAGTTGTAGATCATCAAATTTTGTGCAAAATAGGATTTTTAAAGTCAAAATTTACATTCTTACTCTGAGATATGTCAAAAAAAAAACGAAGATTGTTGGTTGATTTTAAACTTTTGAAAAAAAAATATAAGGTCTGACTGCTGCAAATTGTTCACCACACTTATATTTTTAGTTAGGTTTGCTATAAAAGCGTGTTTTTCTATAATTTTGTAAAACTATAATTTTTTTTTGGGGGGGGGGTTTCTAAATAAAATTTAGATTATATGTAAATACATATAAAAACAAAAATTGTTGGTTGATTTTGGATAAACTTTGTTAAAAAAAAAAAAAAAAATTACGAATACTACAGGGGAATTAGCTTCGAACCTTGAACTAAAAAAAAAAAAAAAAAAGCTCCGAATGCTGCCAATTGTTCACCAAACGTAAGATTTTTAGTGTGGTCCCGCTTGGCCGGGAATGCGATACGGCTGCCTGGGCTAGATTTGCTCCAAACCTCGTGGTGATGTGGACTTTTCCATATAGAATAAATTTAAATGGTTTTTATCTACATTCCACAAATGAGCTTTGTATATTTAAAAAAAAAATGTATATATATACAGATAAGCAAGCCGTTTTTCCTTCTCGGCGGGTACGACTCGTCTCTCCTTGGGGCGCGCCTCTATCCGTTGCACCCATTCCTGGCCAAATTATAAATAGAATTAATAAAAATTACGCAGGCATTGATGACCTTAGGGTTTTATGCCTATAAACCCAAACGGCTCTACTAAACCATCCAATTCATCTCGTATCCAATCCTTACAATCCAAAATCCTTCGAAAAATCATCAATGCTCCTTACTTTGTGACCAATAAACTTATCCATAAAGATCTTAATGTTCCTTATGTTGCTGATATAGCCCACAGGAGATACCTATCCTTCCATAGTAATCTCCATAACCACTCCAATCCACTAGTCTCCCAACTTGCTTCCAACTCCATTCCCGATAATCCTCCGAGGCGTCTGAAAAGAAGATGGCCTAGAGACCTTTTAGTGTAGATTTTTATTGAAGTGCTACTACTGAGTTGTTCTTCACAAGTTATATACATGCCATTGTATTCTCTATCAACACATTTACTTGATGTATATGTTTTTGTACAGTTGTAAATATCAATAAACGAGAAAAAAAAAAAAATAAACCCAAACAAACAGACAAAAGCGTGTTTTTCTAGTTTTTTTAAACTACTTATAATTTTTTTTTTACTATTTATTTGATATTTACAACTGTATTAATTATATACAAGTAAATTTGAGAATAAGGATGTCAATGACATGTTACGACCTAGTCACAAGTAGCACTAAGAAAAATTCTTCATTAGAAGATCTTTCAACCATCTTCCATTTAGATGCCTCGGAAAGTTATTAGGAATCGACTGATAAGAAAGTTGAGAGACTAGTGTATTCGAGTGGGTATGTAGCTTGTAAAAGACATGCATCTTGTTTGGGCCAATTCTGTAACGTACGGGACATTTAGATCTTTATGGGTAATATATTTTGATTGATTTGATTTATTTTTATTGCTTTATAAATACAATTTTTAGAGCAATGAGTTGAGAGCTGTTATACAATTTAGAATTATTTTAACAAAAATAAAATAAAATAAGAAAATTATTTACAAACTAAACAAGAGATATTAACCCAAAATTTGATCTAACTATATACATGATAAATTAATGCATAAGTATACATAAAAATGAAAAAAACAAATGGCAGACTTTTAATACAAAAACAAAAAGTAAATGGAAAACTAGTAATAAGTTAAAGCAAACTATTTCTTAATTTCAGACAATATTTCATATAAAAAAATAAATTATTTAAATGTTTTTCATTATCTATTGTCAGCCATGAACATAACCAAAAGTCATCATCTTCTGCGGAACGAATTCTTCTAAAAAACCTTTTCCTGTATATTTCATAAACTGAACAATTCATTATTAAATGGTGAAGAGAATCTGGTCCTGAGTTACACATCGGGCAGGGATTTTCTGTATTAAAACTGTAGCTTTTTCTATTGTAATATATTTTGGAGACCCTGGAGCTAGCTAAACGGAGTTGTGCGATAATTCTTAGTTTCTGGATGTCTGAATTCATGACCAAATACTTTTCACCACCTCCAAGAGAGCTAAGGTGTCTGTAATGGGTGTTGTATATAGTGTTAATGGGTAAGTATATTTGTAACATAATGATGAGCAATGAGGATTTTGATTTGTAAGGATTGGATACGAGAAGAATTGGAAAGTTTAGTGGATCCGCAAAGATTAACTCTAAATGATCAAGATGGATCAATCAATGAGTCTTTTGTAATTAATTGAGAGTTTTGAACGCTTGTCTAGTAAATGTGAGAGTCGTCGAAACCTACGAGCAATTTCTTGTCGCTTATTTGCGATTTAAGCAACACCAACAAAGCTAGACGTGTCAAAATGCTAAATTTTTGAATGTGAAAAAAAAAAAAAAAGTTACAGCAAAAAAGTATAAATCTCAGTCAAAAGACTTATCCATATCAAAATATTTGTATAGATTTTTGGTCATATATTACCGGCTTGCTATGACATTAAGGACTTGATTTCTGGTATTTCTGGAAGTGGGTCGACACATTGAATATAATTAAGCGAATACTATTGTAAATAATTAGTTGTTATTCAATATGGAAAGCTGCAACTGCGAGGAACTACGTGTTGCTGACCACTGCTTATATCATTACGCGCATTACCAAAACGCTCTGGCCTCATCAATTTCATATGTATGCAAGGTTATTTACATATGTGACACACTCTTATGTATATATATCGCATTGTTGGTTTTAACCCAGATATTACGTCTTCAGACCTTTTTAATCGAAAATGCATAGTATTATTACAAAAGTGCCTTTTTAAGTTAGTAACACATTACCTACTGACTTATGAATACTAACAGCTAACGAAACATACGTTCTCACTTAAAACAATATCATAACAGACTACTAGTCCCGTAAAATAAGGGTTCAGCGAAGAGAAAACTGCCGAACGTTTAACCTCAACGGATCTTAATGTTTTTTGGAGTTGTTTTTCAACTCTAAAGTTTGCTACCACGGCAGCCGTTGTCTTCTTCCCGAAATCGCAAAAAAAAAAAAAACCTTCAAAATTCCGGGTTTTTACCGAAAACGAAGCTTTTTCTTCGAAGAAAGGCTTCATATATCAATTGTAGCTGGAACCGAAAATTGCAAGGCAAAAGATTCCTGGCTGTGGAGATGGATTTTTGGAGGGGATCAGCTTGAATCTCAAGGATTCAACGAATCCGAAATGAGATCATAAGAGAAAGAATGGAGAATAGAAGAATCCCCAAAATAGCTTATGATGGAAAGCATAGGGAAGGAGAAGGAGAGATAAGCCTCGCATCAGGTGGAGAGATGTTGTGGCCAAAAGTATGGTGCGGTGGGGACTAACGGAAGAAGAAGCGATAGATAGAGAGGGATGGAGGAACCGGCTGAGGGAGGGATTTGGTTGAAGGAAACTTAGAATAACGAAGAAAAATCCTTTCAAAGAAGAAGAAGCTGGAACCAGTATCTACGAAAAAGCAAAACAAAAAAACAACTCCAAAATAGAATAATTTTTCGCGATGTTATGGTCCTACTTCTGCGCGAAAACACGTTTATCGTACTCTATTGACTATAACTCCGAAATAAAATTACTTTTTTTCATCTTTAAGCTAGTTAAATTTACTATTAGACTGTTATGTACTATGTTTTAATCAACATCCTTAAAATATACAAGCTAACACGCTGTGAAACCCAAGTTTTGTGGCACATTTTTCACTATAACTCCGAAACTATTTATTACATCCAAAAATGTTATTTTTCTCTCAGAGCTGGTTAAATTTACTATTAAACTTTAGATATGTAATTTAAATTGTATCCCGCGAAACACCTACGCTAGCACGCTAAATGTGTATATCATGGCAAAATATGACAACATGGCACGCCAAAAACCGTGTACTGTTGTGAAATCCAAGGTTTTAGGAACATTTTTTACTTTCATTACGAAACTATTCTTCCGAAATTTAATTTTATATTTTTACAGCTTTAATATTAGTTACCGATTTCCATATTGAATAACAACTACTTATTTACAATAGTATTCGCTTATTTATCGTCAAGGGGTCCATCCAGTTCCATAAATACCAGAAATAAAGTCCTTCATCTCATAGCAAGGCAGTATACATATACATGCTAACACGCTGTGAAACCCAAGTTTTGTGGCACATTTTTCACTCCGAAAACTCCGAACTCCGAACTCCGAAACTATTTGTTACATCCAAAAATGTTATTTTTCTCTCAGAGCTGGTTAAATTTACTATTAAACTTTAGATATGTAATATTAGTAGTACGATACTTGAATCAATAAAAGTATTTTGTTTAGATCATATCGCTCATGGGCTGCAATAGTGGCACAACTCAAAAATGATTATTTGAGTTAAGTGGGTTTAAATTTTTCATTGCTAAGTAGTCCAGTAAAATAAAGCTCCAAACGGCTGTTTTTAAGAAAAAAACTGCGGAAATTTTATTCTCAACGGACCTTTATGTTTTTTGAGGTGCTGAATCCGAATCTGAAGTTTGCTACCACGGCAACCATCGGCTTCATATTCAAAATTGCAAAACACCGGCAAAAAAACCCGTTATTTTTGTTTTTTTATCTATAACACGATAACGAAGCTTTTTTTGAATAAAGTCTTCAATTATGAATTGTAGCTGGAACTAGTACCTACATAATGAAAAAAAGAAATCCGAAATCGGACCATTTTTCGCAAAGTTACGTAATTGGGAAAAAATAGAGAAATTGGCCAACTTGCCGTCAGTCCCACAGCTCCGCAAAAACACGTTTGTCGTACTCTTTTGGCTATAACTCTACAAGTTAACCATTTAACCACCTTTCAGATGGAAAAAAAACATTTTGAATCGGACAAATACTTTCGGAGTTATATATCCCATATAATATAATATCCCAGTCCCCTAAAAGCCCGTACTATTGTTAAATCCATGGTTTTCGGCACATTTATCATTATAACTCCGAAAGTATTTGTCCGATTCAAAATGTTTTTTTTTTTTTCACTCTGAAAGGTGGTTAAATTTACAATTATAACCTATATATGAAATTTTCATCAAAATTATTTAAATTCACAAGCTATCACGCTGAAAATCACTTACTTTTGTAAAACACATAATTTTTTGGCACATTATTCGCTATAACTCCAAAACCATTTGTCTGATCCAAAATTTAATTTTTTTATCTAAAAGCAGGTTAAATTTAATATTAGATTCTATATATGTAACTTATAATTAACACCGTGAAATACCGACATCAGTCTACTGAACATGTCATAATTTACATATTTTTCCAAAACATACACATTTAGCGTGCTAGCTTGGGTGGTTTACAGGATTTAATATAATTTACATATATAGCATCTGATAGTGAATTTAATCAGCTTTAAGATAGAAATCTGGAATTTGGGATCAAACAAATATTTGAGGAGTTGGAGCGACAAATGTGCCAAAAAACACTTGGATTTTACAACAGTACGTTTTTATAACCTGGCATGTACATTTTTCGGGGTTTGATTAAAACCTCATTTATAGATTCTTATAGTAAATGTAATCAGCTTTAAGACGATAACAAGGAATGTTGTATCGGACAAATAGTTTCAGAGTTACAGCCAAAAGAGTACGGCAAACGTGTTTTCGCGGAGCTGTGGGACTGACGGCAAGTTGGCCAATTTCTCCATTTTTTCCCAATAACGCAACTTCGCGAAAAATGGTCCGATTTCGGATTTCTTTTTTTCCTTATGTGGGTACTAGTTCCAGCTACAATTAATATTTGGAGACTTTCTTCGAAAAAAGCTTCGTTATCGTGTTATATATGAAAAAACAAAAATAACGGTTTTTTTTGGCGTTTTTTTTGCGATTTTGAATATGAAGCCGATGGTTGCCGTGGTAGCAAACTTCAGATTCGGATTCAGTACCTCAAAAAACATAAAGATCCGTTGAGAATAAAAGGTTCCGCAGTTTTTTTCTTCGGCAAACCCTTATTTTACTGGAATAAAGGAAAATGCATAGGAAATGGTTTAGTTTGCTTAAAATACAGAAGGTATAACCTGAAGGTAACTTCGTTTAAGCAAACTAAAGCATTTCCATAGCATTAAGGAATATTATATATCTTTATCTCCTGATTCCTTATCCTTTATTTGTATACCAATAAACATTTTGGAGGACTAGAAAAAAAAAATTTACTTATGTGACAGAGGGTAACACTGTAAGAGGTAAGAAAGCAAGGTTTATATTAGTCATAATCAAGAAGGCATTTAAAGACATAACCTATTTAGGCAAGTATACAGGTATACAGCTGGCTGGCTAAACAAGTTTCGGAAGTGACTCTTCCACTCCTTCCGCCTCGGGGGGAGATGACCCACTTTTACTTTCTGCAACGGAATCTGTCTTTGGCGGAAACATCATTGAATGACTAGATCTGTAAATTTTTAGATTGCTCAATGTACTATGATCTGTAATTTGTAATAGAACGTTTAATACTTATATAATAAGTGGATTTAAATTATTGTTTATTTATTTAAAATTATCTTTCTTGGCTGTATTTATTAGGTTTCCAACAATGTTCTCGAAATGATGAAGTCTTTAAAATTTTATAATTTGAATGTCAAAAAAAAAAAGCCCAATTTTTTTTCTTGAGATACGCATGCCCGTCGAGAGCCAACTCAGAGCCCGGGACAAATGTTTATCCCCCCTCCCCTTCCCTTCCCAACATTATCCAAAAAATACAATTTATTTATTTACTAAAATTACCTTCTAATAAACTATAATGTTTGTTTAATTACGACAAATCGCCATAGAATCGATTAAATAAAGTAAAATTTGTGGGTGGTCAGCTTAGCACGCACGGGCCCCGGGGATTTTGCCCCTCTGCCCCCTACACTCAGCAGCCCTGGAGGTACGCATGATGATTTAGGACGATCAATGCAATTAGGATTGATGTATTATATGCCACTTTTATTGAACTTATTTTTCTTTAAAAACTAGTTTCGAACCTTAAACATTCATCATCAGATCTAAAAACTTGCAAAAATTTCAAAACATCATCACTTTGTTACATTGATTATATATACTAAAGTTTTCGAAAAGGACATACAAGAAATCAACTATACGAAGTGTGATCAAAAAGTTCCAGGACTGAATTTTTATACATTTATTCACACAACATACAGGTTATTCAAATTTGTCTCCTTCGAAGTACTCCCCTTGGGAAGCTACACACTTTTCCCACCGGTGTTTCCACTGATCAAAGGCCCCAGAAAACTCTTCTTTTGATTAGCAGGTGTTTAGCAGCTCCGTTGTTTTTTCTTTAATTTCGTCAACTGTTTAAAATCTTCGTCCTTTCAGGTGTCTCTTGAGCTTCGGGAAAAGAAAAAAGTCGGCTGAGTAGGTGGGGGGGGGGGGGGGGTCAGGTGAGTAGGGGGGGGGGGAGGAATGACAGTCATTGCGTTTTTTTTTTTTTTACACAAAAAGGCCATCTTTAAACCTCTTGAACCACTGATGGCAGCATGATCGGGCTTAGACATTCTTTACTAAAAGCCTCTTGTAACATCAAAAAGGTTTCAGAAAACGTTTTGTTCAGTTTCACACAAAACTTCACACAAACACGTTGCTCTTCTTTCATAAAATAGCCAAACTCTATAAAACTAACCTCAAACAAACTGTGCTAATGTTACTTTCAGTGATGTTATGATTGATCTGCAAACACAGCTGTGTTCCTGTTGAGTCAGGCAATACAATGCTGCCAACCACATCGGTGTGAGGCATTGCATTCCCATAGTATATAAAATGTCCTGGAACTTTTTGATCACACCTCGTATTAGTGCTCTGCTGAGAAGATCAAACGGAGTTTTGAAATATATCAAGAGTGGAAGGGGAAAGGTAGGTTAAATTTTTTTCGTTTTTCTTTGGGTTTTCCCTATGACTAATTGGAATTTTCCGTTCCTACTTTTACGCTTACCGATCGTCTAGTTTTTCCTCTGTAAATATCTATATATCCCGTGGATATATCAAAGAGTAAAAGAATATATAATAGTATACAATAATAAGACCCGAAATTCCAACTCTGATTTCCATCTGCACTTTGCTATATAGATTATATTAATCAATCAATCTATACATTTTATACATATATTAAATTTTGTTAGTTATTGCTTTGTTTTTTTACTTTAAAGTTAATATACTTTTCATACAACGGTAAAACAACTTTGTAATAATAAGCGGTTTTAAGCAGCAGAGTCACTCGTTTTTAATGTGAATTCAAGAATAAAGACCTCTCAAATGAAATGACGGCGCGAAAGTGGTTTTAGGACTTTAATAAAGGTTATCTGATCCTTGAAAGGAAAGTATCAGGGCGCGTTTAGGTAGAGTTCATAACTGAAGGTCGTTCCATCAATTCAGAGCTCTATTCGAAACTGAAGAGAAGGTGCAATATTTTAGATCAGCGATATTAAAAGTTTAGTTAACAATAAGCTATGTAAAATACTAGTTTGGATGCATTGAGCTTCTCCCTCACTACTGTACTTCAACTCACTTTTGTTCTAACATATAGTACAAACCTAGAAACATCAGACTATCACCTGTTCTACTCAATGGCTCATTTCTTTCGTGGAAAAACATTCACTAAGGTGGAAAATGGGGTTCGCGAGTTCTTCAATTCAAAACCTGAAAGTAAATCCATCAAGGAATTCTTCAGACGGTTTCTAAATGTCGTGTATAGAGAACAACGATTTATATTTTGATTTTTAAAAACCACGAGGTTTTTACATGCGATCAATAAAATATGAAATACAATTTAAACTGCCCGTCGTTACAGACTACTTCAACATTTACTAGACAAACGTTCAAAGATTCCAATTAATTAGAAAAGACTTATTTACATGTCTGTGATTAGACCTATTAGGACGTACAGAATTGAGCTTTGGGGCTCCATTAAACCATCCAATTCATCTCGTATCCAATCTATACAATCTAAAATCCTTCGAAAAATCATCAGTACTCCTTACTTTGTCACTAATAAACTTATCCATAAAGATCTTAATGTGCCCTATGTTGCTGATGTAGCCCAAACCAGATACCTATTCTTTCATAGTAAACTCCATAACCACTCAAACCCTCTAATTTCTGAACTTGCTCCCCACACCATTCCCAATAATCCTCCGCGGCGTCTGAAATGAAAATGGCATGGAGACCTTCATGTGTAGAATTTGTTATTGAAGTATTACGGATGAGTAGTTTTTTTCAAGTTTTGAGATGTTATTGTAATAGTTATCAACACGTTTACTTGATGTATATATTCTGTACTGTTGTAAATTTCAATAAATTGATAATATATATATATATATATATATATATATATATATATATATATATATATATATATATATATATATAAAGTAAGTATTAAAATTTGCCTTTATAATTTAATTCACAACAGAAGGCACCTCCATCTATCATGGTAATCATTTCATTTTATTCGAGATCTCTCGTGCAGCTCCTTTTCGGCCTTCTACGGATATTGTTGGGCATCGTTGTTGTGGTTATGTCACGTATGAGTTTATGAGAATAACATAATTTCTTATACTACGTCTGTATGTAGTAGTACATATACATATTCTTTGATGTTAGACATACGTAAGTCCCTGTTCTGAATTATGTTACTCACGAACCTAGATGCTTTTGTGTTGGTCCTAAATGTTTTTGCTTGAGAAGTTTGTAGTTTTTGTATTTGCGTCGTTTTGGCAGTTCTGTAAATCTGTGAGGAATACGTTAAAAAAGTTTCCTGTATTTTTAGGATTTAATTTAGAATGCATTCCAACGAGAGAATAACTTTGAGCAGTTGATTTAATATTTTACATTTGGTTGAGATGTTTAGACCCAAACTCATCCTGCTTTCAAATATTACGTTTTTGTCAGATTGCGGTATCTGTTCGATAAAGATGAGGGAAAATGTCGAATACATAACTAAATCTTTATAGTTACGTACCAAACCATTATTTTGTTCTGACATGTCTCATTTTTTTCCCTAATTGGTTAATAACTTTTTAATTTTGAAATAAAATTATTTAGCCCTAACTAAATATGTTGATAATATAATATTACGTCATACTAAAGCACTTATCTTAGGTTGTACCTCTTTTGTTCTAGATATGCGATTGTCAGCTGCTACTTAACATTATGTTAGATTTCCTTAATATAATTTTTATATGTATTCAAATAAATACAGTGCTACAATAATAAACCCGATGACAGATTCATTATCAACACAATAGCGTGGTATTACAAACTGGTTCAGTATTACGACCCTGTGACCTGTTTTCTCTTTCGATGGGAGGGGACACTGACTTTTATACACGTTCTTCGTATATGAAATCTTTACTTGTCGGCCTCAGGGAAAAAAATATTTAAAAAAAAAATTGAAAAGGTTTTGGTATCTCGAAATGGATATCGTATGACATTGTAGCCAATATTACGTACAACCCTCACTTTCCAATAGAAAATCCAAATGATGCAATGTTGCATCTACATGGGATCAGCTGCATTCATTTGCAACTCCGAACACAAGGTGACTCTTATTTTGTCTTATTGAGTATGTGTACATTCGGAACATAAGACAAGCGTCTAATGTTTATTTGTGTGCATTCTTAAGAATTTTAATTGTTTTTTTTTGTTTTTTGTGTTTTGAAAACCCCGAACTTTTTTCAGATTTTGGAAAAAAAACATACAAAATTAAAGTTTATTAAATTGTGTGTCTAAAGACATCCCTTAAGCTGAATTTGATTTAAGTGTTTAGCTACAATCGACTGTCAAACATCGAAGAATTTTGCCAACTTTAAAAAGTTAGTTATGGTCATGTTTAATAGTCTATAACGCAGAAATGGATAATTCGGTAAAAAAGATGTAATGTACTAAAATACTTAGATCATTAAATTTTGTGCAAGATAGGATTTTTAATGTAAATGTTTACATTCTTACTCTGAGATATGTCAAAAAAACGAAGATTGTTGGTTGATTTTAAACTTTTGAAAAAAAATAAAAGGTCTGACTGCTGCAAATTGTTCACCACACTTATATTTTTAGTTAGGTTTGCTATAAAAGCGTGTTTTTTTTCTATTTTTTTTTAAACTATAAGCTTTTTAACTTTTTTTTTTTTTGGGGGGGGGGTTTCTAAATAAAATTTATATTAATTTATAAAATAAAAATAAAAGGCAGATAAGATATTTTTAACTTTATTAATTTATCCAAACCTGCAAAATTATAAATTATCAATCAGCTGATTGTATGTTCCATACTTAATAATAAAGGACGTTTCTGTCATCAAAAACTATACCCCAGGGTTTTTCTTAAAGAGTGATTTGATTAACCAAGATGGCAATCAAATACTCATAGTTTTTTTTTTTTTTTTTAAATAAAAGCACGTTGTAACATAGAGGAGCTTGATGAAGGATCTTATCTAATCATCAGAGGTGCCGATGGGTGCTTGTCTTTGAAGCCTACCACTCATATGTAATCATAAGATTTGGTTACCATTTTTTGGTTTTAAGTGTGAAAAAAAAAAAAAAACTTTTCGGATGTCATTTATATATTTTATGTAAAATTACTAAATGTTACTTACTAACAAACAAATACCTTAAGAACACTACCGCACATTAAGAAATCTATACTATTATGTACTAGGAAAATCCATTTTTCGTTTGTGATCGCTAACCGCGATAACTTCTCAATCAATCTGTACCAAATTTTAACTACATCATCTTCATAGTTCAGAGAAGGTTTAACAACAATAAAATCGGGTTACCGATTATCGGTTTACCCGTTTACCGATTATCGGGTTAAGAGGAGGCAGCTCCTACGCCCGCCGAGAATACCTTTTATCGATTCTTACCTTCTTCCGATTTATTTCGGTGTTTTAGTCGCTACTTTTCGAGGGGAAAGGTTATTCTCATTTATTTACGGAGAAACTTTAAATCCCTGTTCAAAGTAATATTAACTTCTGTTTACCTTATGATATTAAAATGAGTAATAAGAAAATGTCAAAATATAAGACACTAAATCAATTTTGAATTAATTTTATATTAAATGAAAATTAATATAATGATAAACCACCAGTAATGTTAATTCCTGATAAACTTTGTGATGTGAGGGAAGTGTAAATAACAAATTATAAATATTTAGAAGACAGAATCCTTAAGTATTTATTTCACATAACTCCTATTGATTTAACATTTGCAGCTACATGTTTCGGAGACAATGCTCCATCATCAGGCTTCTAAAAATGTTTAAAAATACATTAATTTATAACATTACACCAATAGTTTTACAATTATATAATGTCATTTACTCCAATCTGTGATTATTTTCACATTGTCCATTCTCCATGTTATAAGCCATTATATAATATAAGACAGAATCCTTGTTGAAAGTTATGATGTTAATTTCTGCTATATTTTCTCAAGGGAAGTGGAAATAAGAAAATATGAAACCTATGATATACTTTCTCACATTTATTTTTAGATTGATATGTTTTATTGAAATAATTATACAATCTGTCTCACTTTAGGGCAATAAGTATTATGGATGACAAAGAATGCATTCACAAAATATGCATACCGAAATTTTATCAAATAAAATTGATACAACAAATAAAAATATATAAAACACCAAATCCATATACAAATTAATGTTCTTAAGTTTTGTAACACTTTTACACATTAGATAAGAGGGAATGAGAAAACATGAATTGATAAAACACTTAATCCTTTATGAAATTCATTTTGTTAACTTCTGTTTCACTTATTTTCATTTAAGAAGACTAAATATCAATATAACACACTAAACAACACAATCCAAGTTGAAACTGTAGAAGTGATTGTTTACATGTGAGGTTATAGGAAAGAGCTATCGATAAATGTAAACTCGAAGTGAAGCGTAAGGATCGAACTGGTTGGTGTAGCGCGGGTGAGGCCAGTGTGGTGCCTCCTCTTAACCCGACCGTTACCATTAAATCTACTGATTTTTCATTAATTCTTTATTAAAAAATCGATTATATGTGGATAACAATGAAGTTTGAAAACTGACCGATAGGTGGCGAGCGCCATTCTACTTAAGAGGTTACAATGGCATGGGGTTATATAGAGCTTCAAATTGATTTTTTATCTTTTTAATTAATTACTTGTATTTTACAGTAGGTCAATATGATTCTTTTGTAATACATGTATCCTTCGTAATTAACAATAGCTTTGCCTTATCAGTGGAAGTATACCGTACAGCTGTTAGAAAAGTAGGTCAGATTTTAGTTACTTACATCGCTCGGTTACAAACAACAACAACAAACACCAGAAAAGATTTATTCGATTCGATTTCCGCCTATGACAAGCGACATCATTTCGACATCAGCATCGGTCCACCATAAGATCCAAGTAAACGGACAACGTAACTGATGCCGTGAATCGATCCTAAAGTCGCCATAACCAAAGGAGGCCGGGGGAGACATCACTCTATAATGGGTTACGCAATCCTTGGGGTAGGAAGGGATTAGAATGGCGGAAGTTCCGTCCGCGGGGAAAGCAGTGTGTTTGGTTGCCACGGTAACCGGGAGAGGTCAAGTTTTCACACACCCCCTCCCCACCACTTTCGTTCCGTTTTCTCTGTCTGAGTAACCTAGAGAACGGAAGTCTTCTTGGTGGGTGAGATGATTTGTCTCTGACCGAGTTTACCAGTATGGGTATCTCTCACTCTCCATTTCAGATTAAGTGCCGATAATAAATTTTAATAATTTTGTATAGATAAGGTGCTTAGATTTTCGAAATATGGGAAAGTGGAATCCATACGATAAACTGCAGATTAAGAAAGGAAGGGAATAGAGAAAATTCCCCGAAGGAGCAATGCTCGATTAGGAGCAATTAATAGGCTTATAAAATCATTGGGAGATTTTTTTTTTTTTTTTTTCCCTTTATGCCTTTATAAATTTTTCTGTTTAGTACTATATATTTCTGTTAAAACTGTTCCTATTTATTTTTACCAAACATATTTTTGTTAATAATATAGATTATAGAGAGACTAAAATGATGTATTTATAAATAATAACATTGCTTACTTAGCATAAGTTAAAATTTTGATAGAGTAGCGCGCAAGACCTATTAAAGGAGGACCTAAACCAAAAGGACTTATTTGCCACCCCAGCAGTATAATTATTTGTAGATTTTTTTTCTTTCTTTTATTAATAGAAATTTACAACTGTATTATAAAACACATCCAGTAAATATGCGGTATATATGAGATATAATGACATGAATAAAACTTGTAGAGGAACTACCCATTGGTAGTACTCTAATGAATATTTACAAAAGATCACGAGGCCATCTTCTTTTCAGACGCCTCGGAGGATTGCCAGGAATGGAATGGAAGCTAGTTGTGCAACAATGGATTTGGATGAGCAGTGAGTTTATTATGAAAGGAGAGGTATCTGGTTCGTGCCAAATCGGCGACATATGGGATATTAAGGTCATTGTGGATTAATTCATTTGTGACAAAGTAAGGAGCATTAAGGATTTTTCGAAGGATTTTGGATTGGAATGATTGGATGCGGGAAGAATTCGATGGTTTATTGGATCCCCACAATTCTATATCGTAAGTCCAAATAGGTCTGATAATTGTCATATATACAAAAATTTCTTATAGTGAATCTTGAACGTTTGTCAAGTAAGTGTTGTAGTAGGCGAAATCTACGTGCAGCTTCTTGTCTTTTCAATCTTGTATGAGGGTTCCAGGTAAGTCTCTTGTCCAGATGAAATCGAAGTTATCGTATTTGTTCTATATTAGTTAGCGGCACACCATTAAAGGATACAGGACAGGATGAGGTAGGTTTTCGACGGAGGGTAAAGGTTATTGTTGGGATTTGCTAGGATTTATCTTGACTCTCCAGTTATGACACCATTCTTCAAGGGAAGTAATATGTGACTGGAGTGTATGGGATGCAGAAAATGGATCATCATTGACTGATAACACGCTGGTGTCATCAGCAAAGGTTGTGAGGATAGTATTAGGATGAGTTGGAATATTTGTAGATTTAAAAAAAAAAAATTTTGTTTTACTTATATTATTCCGTGTTTCGTTTTTTAAAGTTAGACCTTAGATATTTATTCATTCAAATTATAGCAGAGCCTCTTATAGCAATAGAATCGAGTCTACGATATGCCTAAAAAAATAACCTTGGGACCTTCTTATATTGAACTTTTATTAAAATGCTACCGACCAGCAATTACTTTACAGGTCAATGACAGATTGTTTAACTCATTATTTCCTATATTTATTAGAAATATACATATATATTTTTTTATTGTATTGGAAATTTCAATAAGGTATTAAAAAAAACAGTTCTATTGGTGAGATTTCTTAAAATTATTAACATATTACATTTAGCTGGTATCTAACATGTTTGTGAAATAATTTTATTTAACAGTTGCTTTAAAATTTTAAAAACAGTACACCCTTACAGTACTGAACCTGAATGGAAGACTTTTCACGGGCTGTAGTGGTACAGTTTTTTTTTAAAAAAATATATTTTTAATATAAATTTAATTAAACTAAATAGATAAACATTCAACTGACCAATGCTTAATCTTATCGGCATCAAAATCCAAAATAGAGGAAGAGAACAGAAACACTTAAATTAATCTAATAAAAATTTTTTGGAGCGTGCAAATTTTCCTTCCTCAAAAGACAAGAAAGGTCATTGCCAAATTATTTATCACTACCGAAAATAAATAGCTTATCATTTTATTTGTCTACTTTATAAACGTTATATAAACTCTAAAACATATGTATATTACAAAATTTAATAAACATGTATCGATTAGATAATCTTGAATTGGATCTTGTTATTATTATAATTGTCATTTGTTTCCAGCATTTCCAACATTCTGCCTACAATGGCAAAAAAGTTTTTCTTCTTACATCTAGTGGATGTAAACTTTTAATGAGCATCTGAAGTGTTCAGTATTTCATTTCATTAGAAGATGAAACAATATTTTTTTTTTTTTTTTTTGTTATGTATTTATTGAAATTCAAAATTGTATTATAAAAAAATATAAAATAAAAAATAATACATCTTGTAAATTTGATCACAACTTAAATAATAAAATGTCAACTGCTTGTGAAACAACTACCTACTAACAGTACTTCCTATAAAAGTTCCACATTAGAAGGTCCATCGTCTTTTTAGACATCTCGGAGGGTTGTCAGTTATACAGAATGTGAAGCAAGTTGAGAGACTAGTGCAGTTGAATGTTTATGTAGTTTACTATGAAAGAATAGCTATCTGGTTTGGGCTTAATCAGCAGCAAATGGAACATTAAGATATTTGAGGATAAGTTTGTTTTGTGACAAATTAAGGAGGTTTTCGAAGGAATTAGGATTCTAAGAATAGCTCAACTCTGTCTCCAAACAGGTCAATTTCTGTCTTGTAAATTGGGTTTTTGTAATAAAAAATATCCCATATACAATCATTTGTTATTTTTTCTGCCAGTTTATAGTTGCATAATTCTAAAAAAACAAAATAAATTGGTTCTTACATATTTGGAAGGTTACTGATAACCAGCAATGCTGGTAGTTACGAAACGAGATTCGTTGGTAGGTATCCATCTCTCATTATATATTTCACTTTCAATTAGTACGCTCACAGTTTTTTCAGAGATTGTTTAATTTACATATACAGAGATAATATCGATGATAGTCGCGAAGAAGTAGATAAGGCAAATGGTTTGGATGAATTTTGAATAAGTTGCTGAATTGTTTTTACTTAAAAATGAATTTGTTATTAATTCAAATAAAAAAATTATAGTTTAAAGAAATAAAAAAAAAACAAGCTTTAATAGCAAACCGAATTAAACCTATCTTGCACAAAATGTAATAATCTACAACTATTTGTATATAACATTGTTTTTTTTGATTGGATTAGCCATTTTTTTGTTATAGACTCTTAAACATGACAAAAACTAACGTTTTGAGAAATTCGTCGATTTTCGAAAGACATATGTCTTTCAACGCACAATTAAATAAACTTCAATTTTGTAAATAACACATTTTTCGATTTAAAGCATTTTTTAAATGTTTTTTGCAAAAATCTGAAAAAAATTCGAAAATGTTGTTGGATTTTTTTGCCTCCCAAACATTTTCCCCCTTATCAAATGTAGTCACATTTTTTGATATTTTATTCTCAGGACCCATCTGGACAGCACTGAATCATAAAACCTACATAGCCTGCATCATTTGCAAGGCAGACGCCCTTTTTGGGGGTATTCCGACTGGACTAAGTAAAAAGATTTAAACAAAGTTGTGCAATTATTGTATTGTCATTGGTCCTTGACAGGTGTGCAAATTTTTAAATAAACAGATAGCTGGAAATTGGTAAAAATTACGATGCAGGATTCCGTTACATACAGGTAAAGTTAATAAAAGCGTATTAAAAAAAACGATCTATATAATTTTAATAAATTATTTACATATAAGAAATCCAACATTTAGCAGAATCAATGCATCGAGTCCATGTCGTTTGAGGTGATATGGCAATATGCTGCTTTTCAATTGATTTCAGGGATGTGAATAGTGGATTTTATATGTTTCAAGGTTTATTAAAGAATTTGATAGGCTTCCTTGATATGAATTGTTACCGTTGGTAGATGTGTGAAGTATGTCTGATTTAATCCTCTGTATCGTTGTATATCGAACTGTACGGCTCAATACCACGTGAATATATATCAATTGAGAACAACCAAAATATGGAAAATATTTTGGCTGGAGCCTCATCCTCCATCAATGAAGAAGAGAGGTGGTGATAATTACACGTCTAAGAATTAGACACTGCCATAATAAGACATGATTACCTGATGGCAAGGAGAGATCACCTTCAGGTTTAACTCTGTAAAGTTACTTTCACAGTGAGACACATCTTCGTGGTGTGTCCTCAGTACAGGATAGGTATGGATAAATATCGTGTACCTCGTCAGCTATGTATGTTCTTGGGCGATAATGAACAGTATACTTGTAGTACTATAAATTTCATAAGAAATATTGGATTATGTGTATAAAAGGGTTAGCGGGATAAGATAGGTCTGGCGGCCCCCACGAATTTATTCAATCGATCCCAAAACCTTGAAGAGGGCCAAAAAAAAAAAAAAAAAAAAAAAAAAAAAAAAAAATTGAGATTTTTTCCGAACTCCCTCCCTCCCCTAAAATCCTATAAGGGGAAAAACGTATTTTTTTGGTATTTGAATTTTTTTTTTTTCGAAATTTTAAATTAATTTTTGAATGGTTCCAACGCAAGTAAAATTTTTTTGGGGATGTGTAGATGTTCCTCCAATTTTTACAGATTTTATTTTAATGTAAAATTGAATGAAACATAGCTTAATATCCAAACAAAAACGTAAAAATCGGGATTTTTCAGTAAAAACTCTATGGTATTTCGGTGCAGTCTCAAAGAAAAAAAACGGCCTAAATAGCATTGAAAGATTCACCCTTCCTCTTCAATATAGCGCCGATAAACTTGAATTTGGTTGCTTGTAGTCTGCGACAAATCGATTTGTTTGTTTATTTCGTTTAACGTCACTTTATGCTGCTATGGTTAATCGGACGATGCTACGGTGGGAGTCCTAAATTTTGCCTATCCAGGTATAATTAGGATAGGGATCTTTAACGAGTACCTGACATTGCACAGGCTCGGGCCCCCATTTTACGTCCCTTCCGAAGGACGGCATAGCTAAGGATTTTTTACTCCCTTTAAAAAGTCCTAAGGTCATCTGCCGGGCTGCGAACCCGCGATCTCGGGTTTAGTAGGTTGCTATGCTAACCACTACACCACAGGTGACCCACGCAAAGCGATTTTAGTAAAACGTAAATTATAAATTATGCAATTTAGGCCTACAGAATAAGTCAATATTTAATTAAATATATGAAAAATAGTTCATATAGGGGTTTTCGAGGTAGCTGATCACAAATTTGATGTCAAAAAATATATTTCGACAATTGACAGCTGTCAAATGCAAAATGTGTTTCTTATTATAAGTGTACCAAATTCGTGATCAGCGACCTCAAAAACCCCTATATGAATTATTTTTCATATGTTTAATTAAATATTGACTTATTCTGTAGGCCTCAATTGCATAATTTAAAATTTACGTTTTACTAAAATCGATTTGTCGCGGACTGCAAGCAACCAAATTCAAGTTTATCATCGCCATATTGAAGAGGAAGAGTGAATCTTTCAATGCTATTTAGGCCGTTTTTTTTCATGAGTCTGCACCGAAATAGTACAGAGTTTTTTTACTGAACAATCACGATTTTTACGATTTTGTTTGGATAACAAGTAATGTTTCATTGAATTTTACATTAAAATAAAATCTGAAAAAATTTATTTGAACTCTCGAAAAAAAATTCACATATCAAAAAAACACTTTTTTCTTCTTATGGGGGTTTCAAGGGATGGAGGGGGGGGGGGGGGGGTCGGAAAAAATCTCATTTTTTTTTTGGCCCTCTTCAAGGTTTTGGGGTAGATTGAATAAAATCCGTGGGGGCCGCCAGACCTACCTTATTCCGCTACCCCCTTTGGAGAGGTTCAGTAGCTTAGTAGGTTAGGATAAAGACTAGCTGTAGGGCTCAGGTTCGAGTCCAACTTTAGATCGAAAATTTATCTTTAATTATTTCAACAGTGGTTTAACTTTTAGGTCTTGGGGCACACCTACTCTCTTTAAAGTGGCCATCTTTGTTTATTTGCGGAAAAAATCTGGCTGGCAAAACCTTTTGATTAAAGACCCTTCATAGGTTGTCAAGGTACTAGTTTTTATTTCCTTAACCATCCAGTTTCCAGAGGCACCTGTGGGTGCCTACTTTTTAAACAGGTTTATTTTCTTATATCATATTTTTGGTATGATTTCTTCTCTGAAAGCATCCACATGAACTAACCTGCAGTTTTATTCCATGGAACCAACCCTTGGTTGCGCTAGTGTTTTTGTTTACAAGTTAAAAGTGAGGTTATCCAGCAATCAGACAGGTGTGCAGGACCTTGGTGCTTTTCGGATTTATTATGGCAGTAAAAACCTAAGTTACAATGAATATTTTAATTGGGTTCTACTTAAGAAAGTTTTAATTATTGTCTAGGGGCTTTAATTTGAAAATAATTGTAATTATTTAGTTGGAAAATGATGAAAATGAGCCGATGGCACCCTGAACTGCCTCTGGGATATTGTTACCACTTTATTCACCATGTGATTATTTCAAGATTTCTCGTTTTCCTCCTTTTTCATTTTCCTAAATTACCTAATGTTCCTACTTTTTCTTGTGTTTTTTAACTAATTCACAATTTTTGCAATGATAATAATAATGTGATCAATTCGAATTTGAAATTTGTAACCAATGCTGAAATCTTATGTATCATGCATCAATTTGTTTTGTATTTTTATTATTATATATTCGTATTCTGTATGAGTCACAAATGTACATATAATAAAGTAATAAATGTTCAAGCACATAGTACTTATTCATATTTCCTAATTTTCCAAGTGAAATCTAATAGTAAAAAAATTTTGGCACCTAGAGGTGCCGTGTTTGAAATCCCAGAGGCACCATTTTTATAAAATGTCACTTTTTGAATAAAAAATTAAAGATTTTAAAAAAAAATTTAAAAATCGTTCAACCAGGTCCTGGGAACTGGAGGATTAAATCTAAATTATTATTTTTGACTTTTTTGTCAATACTATATCATTTTCTTAAATCAATTCATATTTTATTATTTCGTTTCGTTTATATTTTATTTTTTTCTTCCCCACCATATTGTAACAACACAACAGGGGTTTTCAACTACGGTTTATTGACAAACAATTAAGAAGATATTTAGCACAGACACACTTACAGAACAGCATTACAGTACATTAGTGCAATAATAACGAACATTTAACGACTATTTACTGCACAATAAACACAACACAAAAACAAACATAACCAACTAATTACCTTCTATCTTGCTATCACCCTGTCTCCTAGCAACGAGCAAATACTTTTTGGCGAGTCTAGGTCACTTAGCAATGGGTATAAACGTGAATATTATTCATGATTATTTTATTTACATTGTCATTTCATCATATAAACAATTATGTCCATACAGAAGGCCAATAATAATTAGGAGTTTTGCCTTTTTAATAAAACTTCTGTGACATCTTTTGTTTGAAATTGTATTGGGTTGTTAAATTAATATATATAAACATTTTATATTAATTATTGACATTGTTGTTAAATTTAGGAAACTCTTTAGAAAAGATGATTCACAATAATTTTCACTTCTTCAAATAGTTTCTCAAATCGTGATCTTTTCCATTTTTTTCCAACTTGTTAGGCTTTTAAATAAAATGGGGAAGGAGTAAATGACACCCTCTCTATTAATATGGTGACCTCCCTGGTACAAGAGTTCTTGTATTTTTAATCAAAATTCAAGTTTCAAGAACACTTGATAAAAATATTTGATTGGTTATCTTTAAGGTCTGCAGCCCTAAGATCGGTGCCAAGGTCGCCTTTTTAAAACAATGTACTCTACAAATTTTGACTGGTCCCTTGCGCAAGAACTAAGAGGCTTCGTGTATGTCCTTAGCCAACAAGACAAATGGTTCAAACAAACATACTAATGGCGATAATTTGTGTTTGGAAGAAAAAAGAAATATCCCCTTAGAAACATCGACAAGTGACGTACGATCAATAAACGAACATTAAGAAGCGAATATCCAGAGAACTATAATTATGAGACTTATAAAAAATTATATTTGCCTAACATGGCATAGAGTCAAAATCATTGCAGGTACGACCATTACTGACGTACGCCTCTCCTGTATTGAGCTACAATTACACCTGTGACTACAACTATAAAAAAATTGAAAGGGTGCAAAAAAAACCTATGTATGAGAATAATAAACGACTACCCCAGATATACAAAAATAAGCTACATGCTACACGAATTAGGTTTCCAAACAATTAAACAATTTATTAACACACAGACCCAGTACTTTTTCAACTCTACAAACAATTCAGATAATCCAATAATTCAAACAATAGGCAGTTATAACAAGCAATCCTTAAGAAGATACATACACTAACGTACAAACCACATACTACTAGAATAATTTTTAGCTAATAACACATCTAAAGAGTAAGTAATTGGTTCAGTTTGAAATTTTATTTATTGAAAAAAAAAAAATATTTAAGTTAATTATTTATTTCGAAAAAATTTACTTTAATGTACAAGAAGTTAATCAATTATGTATTTTCGTTTAGTAAATTTTAATTATTTATTTGTTTTTATCATTTTTTTTTTTGTTGATATTTTGTAGGTTTTAGTTATTTTCCCTACTGTTAAAAATGCATTCCAATTTATATCCATTATAGCTAAGCTCACTGTGTAGTGTAAATTGTTTTATTTCTACATGTATTAATCTATTATATATTTGTCAAATACCACTCACTCACTTAACACGAAATCTCAGAAACCACCGAACGGATTGGAATGAAATTCAATATGTAGATTCCTCTAGGGCCGTAGGTGCTCGCTAAGAAAGGAATTTTAAAAAGTCGGCCTGGATCGCGGCTAATTTGCGAAAAATGCGATTTCAATTTTTATTGGGTGAATAATAAAAGATTTATTATCATATGGTATTTGGATATAAGCTAAGTTAAAAAATAGGTTAGATCTTTAAGCCGCAAACTTTGACCACCGTTTAAGTTCCTTATAGTTGTAAACAAACAAAAATACGATCGATGTCGAAACCTTATAATATTGGTACTTTCTGTGAACTCATGGTAGCTGCAGAGGTTACTTATAACTTACAAGTTTGAGTTGTTTCGTGAAGAGAAGCTATTAAAAGACTTATGTTAAAGAGGAGGTTAAAAGACTTATGTTCTCTGGTGATGACATGTAAGGCCAGTTCGATGTAGAGACAAAAAACAGATAAGAATCAATAGTTCTACAAAGTGTATGATTCTCTTTAGTATCGTATCATGTTCTACCATGGAGAAGAAAGGTACAGTATTAACATCCTTCAGCGTGACCCAAACTCCAATACATCACTTAAGAAAACTGTGTCTGCAGCTGATTTTTACGCCTAAATGTTAGTGGAGCGAGGAGGTGAAGAACCTTATTTACTTTAATTTCGTTATCTCCTCAACCAATTTATGCTTGATATGTACACAGAAATAGAAACAGAAAGACTAAACTTTCTTAAAAAAAGTTGTGAAGTTAAGACTATATTCACTTAAAGTATGCCATAAGAAAAGCTGATGGTCTGGTATCAGAGCTGGGTAAGATGGTAGTGCTGCCTCGAAGCTTCACTGGAGGGCTATCAAAATAATATATAATTAACTTTTGCAAATTGTCAAATTTACTTATTGAAATTATTCTAAGAATGGAATTGTTCAGGTTTATTTAAATAATAATTATCAACGTTAAGCTTAACTTTTACTAATTTAAGTTGTCTTCATCCTAATGATATTAAACCGTAGCGGAGCGGGGTACTTTCAGCTAGTATACAATATGTAACAATTATTGCTACAGCTAAATTTAATTTAAATAAAATTTTCATTTATTATATTATTATAAATCATTACAGATATATAGGTCAAAACTAAAATTAAAAAAAAAAAAAAAAAAAAAAAAAAATGAACTCAAAAAGTATCCCTTAAAACACACATGCGTCAAAAAGTACTCTTTAGTTAAAACTAATATCTGTGCTATTAGTAAACTGTCGGGTAAGTGAAAAAATTGTATTTTAGGAAAAACCCAATTTTTCCTACAATAATTCACAAATTAGTTTCTGTAATAGCCTCACAGCTCAAGTCCATAAAAAACACAAATAAGAGAAAAATAATTAGTTTTTTGGTGATACCCATTACCTAAAATTCATAAAACACACAAAATACCCTTAATCGACGATTGACAAGTGCCACATATATTTTTATACAATATGATATAGATATTTAGAAGGCAGCTGCATTTTTCCAGTCAGAACAGCTGTTGCTAGGTAATTAATTATATACTTCAATTATTTTTAATTTTGATTTTTTTTTTTTTTTTTAGCATGGAACATGTTTTACCTGTGTACTAGGATAAACCGGACAGTTATTGACACTTTTCTACTTGATGTAATATTTTTACTCCCGAGTCTTTATCAAGAATATTACATCAAGTAGAAAATAGCCTAAAATTAAATACTTTTGAATCACTAGAAATAATAAAATCGTTTAAAACCGATCCAGATTTTTGTTTAAATGATCAGATTAACATATCCAATAGCCCCATTTTAAATTTGTTTCCCATAGGAACGGAAAAAAACCCATTGAGTCATAAGGGAAACCCCGTTGTAAATCTAAAACTTAACCTACCTGCCCCCCCCTTTTACTTCTCACAAATTCAGTGTTTTAGTTACCTCGAAGGTGAGTGCCTATGCTTGATATCTTGTCTTATCTTTTTAAAAAACTTTAGTATATATAATCTATGTAACATAGTACTGATGTGTTGAAAAATTTTTTGTATGTTTTAGAACTGAAGATGAATGTTTAGCATTCGAAACTAGTTTTCAAATAAAATAATCTCAATAGAAGTGGCATTTAATTCATCAATCCTAAAAGTGATAGTGTTTGGGGAACGTGAGGGCGTTACGCGTAGTTTGATATTAAGAGAGGAAGAGGTGTTTGGAGCTGTTCTTACACTAAGGTCTTATTATAATATCTTGACTAGGAGGCAGGTTCTAATGAGTGACTCCGATCTTAGGGCTGCAGACCTTAAAGGTAACCAATCAAAATATTTTTATCAAGTGTTCTTGAAACTTGAATTTCGATTAAAAATACAAGAACTCTTGTAACAGGGAGGTCACCATATTAATAGAGAGGGTGTTATTCACTCCTTCCCCATTTTATTTAAAAGCCTAACAAGTTGGAAAAAATGGAAAAGATCACGATTTGAGAAACTATTTGAAGAAGTGAAAATTATTGTGAATCATCTTTTCTAAAGAGTTTCCTAAATTTAACAACAATGTCAATAATTAATATAAAATGTTTATATATATTAATTTAACAATCCAATACAATTTCAAACAAAAGATGTCACAGAAGTTTTATTAAAAATGCAAAAACTCCTAATTATTATTGGCCTTCTGTATGGACATAATTGTTTATATGATGAAATGACAATGTAAATAAAATAAACATGAATAATATTCACGTTTATACCCGTTGCTAAGTGACCTAGACTCGCCAAGAAGTATTTGCTCGTTGCTAGGAGACAGGGTGATAACAAGATGGAAGGTAATTAGTTAGTTATGTTGTTTCGTGTTGTGTTATTGTGTGTAGTAAATAGAAGATAAATGTTCGTTATTGTTGCACTAATGTACTGTAATGCTGTTCTGTAAGTGTGTCTGTGCTAAATATCTTCTTAATTGTTTGTTAATAAACCGTAGTTGAAAACCCCTGTTGTGTTGTTACAATATGGTGGGGAAGAAAAAAATAAAATATAAACGAAACGAAATAATAAAATAGGAATTGATTAAGAAAATGATATAGTAATGAAAAAAAAGTCAAAAATAATAATTTAGATTTAATCCTCCAGTTCCCAGGACCTGGTTGAACGATTTTTAGATTTTTTTTCTAAAATCTTTAATTTTTTATTCAAAAAGTGACATTTTATAAAAATGGTGCCTCTGGGATTTCAAACACGGCACCTCTAGGTGCCAAAAATTTTTAAGTATTAGATTTCACTTGGAAAATTAGGAAATATGAATAAGTATTATGTGCTTTAACATTTATTACTTCATTATATGTACATTTGTGACTCATACAGAATACGAATATATAATTATAAAAATACAAAACAAATTGATGCATGATACATAAGATTTCAGCATTGGTTACGAATTTCAAATTCGAATTGATCACATTATTATTATCATTGCAAAAATTATGAATTAGTAGAAAAACACAAGGAAAAGTAGGAAAATTAGGTAATTTAGGAAGATGAAAAAGGAGGAAAAAGAGAAATCTTAAGATAATCACATGGTGAATAAAGTGGTCACAGTATCCCAGAGGCAGTTCAGGGTGCCATCGGCTCTTTTTCCTCATTTTCCAACTAAATAATTACAATTATTTTCAAATTAAACCCCCTAGACAATTTTTTAAAAAACTATAGCCTTTTTGACACGATCTAGCTCAATTAGCGTTGCTGTGATAGAAAATTTGACATCTTGTTAAAAATTTAATGGAAAATATTTTTTGTTGTATAACATTTGTCAATGTGGTTTGAATAAAATAAGTCACGTTTGAGCTTTTTTGACACGTTTTAGCTCACTTGGTGTTGCTCTGATCGAAAATTTGGCGAAAATAATTTCGGATCGGACAAATAATTTCGGATTTATAGCCAAAAGAGTACCGGTAAACGAAATTTCTTGGAGAAGTGTGGGGGTCAAATTCCTCTTGCTGAAAAAAATCTATTAGACCGACGGACATCTTTTAAGTCTTTAATTAAATTCCCTTTAAATGATTTCCATAAGGTATTTTTGTTAAACCAGTACTTTCGTTAGTATGCGGCCAAGAACTTGACTGCAACAGGAAAATGTCAAATTTTGTTAAATATCACCATTTTTGGAGAGCTGTATCTCTGCAACCAATTATTCTACAGAGCTGCGATTAGGTTTAAATTAACACAAATTTAGTGCTCTTTAATATTGTAAATTGTAAGCTATGTCTAGCAAAATTATATATTTTACGAATATATAAGCGAATAAATGAAAAAAGTGCTAAAATTTCGCGGTTTTTCGTGAACTTCGCTCCAAGTTTTGAGGGTGGAACAGCATATTAGAACATGTTGGATACACGCGCTTTTGTGAACATTGCCTTTTTTTCTGTATAAATCGACTAAGCTCTTAGGTCGCGGTGTTTATTTGAGTTATTAGGTGGTTATCTATAAAATTGTGGGACAGTTATCGTGTCATATTTTATTTCTTTTTTTCTAAAAACTATTTATTGATATTTGCAACTGAACACAATATAGAACAATTAAATTTGATAATAATGATAAAAATAACTTGTGAAGAACTACTCTTTAGTAACACTTCCATAAGAATTTTATATTATAAGGTCCCTTGGCCATCTCCTTTTTAGACGCCTCGGAGGATTATCGGGAATGGAGTGGGAAGCAAGTTGAGATACTAGTTGATTTGAATGGTTATGGAGCTTATTATGAAAGGATATGTATCTGGTTCGAGCTAAATCAGTAACATACGGGACATTAGGATCATTATGGATAAGTTTATTGGTTACGAAGTAAGGAGCATTGACGATTTTTCAAAGGATTTTGGATGTAAGGATTTAAGGATTGGATGGATTAGTGGAGCCCCAAAGCTCAACTCCATAAGTCCAAATAGGTCTAACCATCGTCATGTAAATGTCTTTTTGCAATTAATTGGGACATTGTCTAGTAAATGTTGAAGTAGTCTGTAACGACAGGCAGTTACTTGTCGTTTTAGTCTTGTATGTGGAGTGTCATATTTCATTTTCATTTTCTACAACTCACACCAATTACGTTGTTCAGGTGGTGTTATAATGTAAGAGTGCCTTTTATAAGGAGAAAATATATTCTTTCTTTCCCAAAAGTTATCATACAGACATTCAGTTATAAGTTTCCTATTATTCCTTCAACCCTTCATTGGATTGTTACTGAAATATTATAATTTTTTTTTATAGTCCTTTATAAGTGATTATAAAATACTGCATTCAAAACTATGGCTTTAGTTAAACTAGTTTAGATAACGAATATCTTGGTGATTACAATTATCAGTATCGTGATAATACATCCGACATGACGTGTGTCAATTGAGTATAGCAATTAATGTTTTGCTACGCCAATATCTGCCTGATGCGGATCAATGAATACTGTCAAGGTTCCAGTCTTTGTGTTCCTTTAAACTGGGTCTTGGTCTCATAGTGCTTGAAAAAAAATATATCAGTCGTACCAAGGGCAACGATATCCAACTTACTGCTGAGAGACAAAGTTTTTCATTTTATAGTATTTTGAAAAAAAAAAAAAAAAAAAAAAATATACAACCTATTTAGATTGTAGACCTTTTATTTCATGAAAATGGTTGAAGGAAAACCTACATATTTTCAGCTTTTGCAGGTTACCATGGTTACCACCTGTTGGTGGAAACAAATGACGACTAATTCTCTCATTCTGTTTGTTTTTATCGAATGTTAAATTTCGATAAGAAGATAAGTATAGATATTAATGTTTTTTTGGGATCAGTCAGTGTTTTATAAAACATGTCTAATTATTTTTAAATTATTTGAATTTTCAAGTGTCCGACATTAGTGAAAATTTTATATATTGTAAAATATAACTCACTCTCAATTAAACTCTTATTGGAAATTAATTCAGTTATAATAAGCAGGATCTAGCACTATATCCATAAATGATACAGTACGTGATTATTTAATAACAGTGGAAAACAAAACACTGAATGTAAGTGATGAAATGGTCATGGGTGCATTCAGGTAAATAAACGCGTCCAAGTTTTTAAATAAAAAACTATATATTTGGCGTGCTATTAATTCTTTCGTTGATTAATTTACTTAGTATTATTATTTTTTTTTATTTGTTTTTCATTTTTAAATTATTTTTAACACTAAAACGACAAAAAACTGCCCGTCGTTACAGACTACTTCAACATTTACTAGACAAACGTACAAAGCTCCCAATTAATTACAAAAGCCTCATTTACATGACTGTGATTAGACCTATTTGGACGTACGGATTTGAGCTTTTGGGCTCTACTAAACCATCCATTTCATACCGTATCCAATCCTTACAATCCAAAATCCTTCGAAAAATCGTCAATGCTCATTACTTTGTGACCAATAAACTTATCCATAAAGATCTTAATGTTCCATATGTTGCTGATTTAGCCCAAACCAGATACCAATCCTTTCATAGTAAGCTCCATAACCACTGAAATCCACTAGTTTTTCAACTTGCTTCCTATAATATTCCTGATAATCCTCCGAGGCGTCTGAAAAGAAGATGGCCTAGAGATCATCTTGTGTAGATTTTTATTGAAGTGCTACAGATGAGTAGTTCTTTTCAAGTTTTGCCATGTTAATGTAACCGTTTTTAACACATTTACTAAATGTATATTTGCACAAAAGTAAATTTCAATAAATTGTAAATTAAACTCAGAAGCTATTTACTCTAACATGTTACACATAAATTATATTTTGAATTTTTTTCTGTGCAAATTTAAAATGACACAATAAGAAATCTGTTTCGACAAAGGTTAGGAATCACACGCTCCACTATTTGAATGACTGTAAGCCGACAGCCGAGCTGAGAGTTGTACAACCAAATCGGTCATACCTTTCCCTCTTCAGAAAGAATCCAAAAGACATTTTTTTTTTCATTTTCCACGGAGCAGCGTAATACACCTGTTCAATGTAGTTGATTTACAACAACAATCCGTGGTTGATAGTGGTAACAGATTTCCTAACCGTGAACAATTGTAACACTTATTCTCAAAGTCATGAATGAACAGGATTTCACTAATCTCATCAACATTGAAATTGAAATGCCCGCTCTTAAACATTGTTATTTTTTACTATCAGTTCTTAAATTTTAATAAACTCAATATCAATTTCATAAATATTTTTATTTAATATAACAATGGTGGAAACCTTTTTTGAAGATTTTAATTTTTATTTCTGAATCACAAAGGTTCCCTTACGTATTGATCCCTATGTTTCTAGTTCATACAACAACTATTTCTGTTTAAATCCATGTACAATGGGGTGAAAAAAATAAAACGTTTGAGAACCTAATAATTATGTTTATAAAATTCACCTTTCATAATACTATAATAAAACACTATGTTTAATTAAAAAATTAGAAAAATATTAATGATAATTATTCAATCATCCCCCCCCACATAACATCAAAATATCAATTACGTGAAGACAATTAAGGTGTTAAGATATTATACTTATTTTATTTTAAATGTATAAAAACAACAATTTTTTTTTTTTTTTTTAGAATGTTTATTGAGTGATTATTAGTATTATTTTCCTTTTGTTAATACTGAGCGACTATATCGTTACACTACTAAACTTCCAATCTAAGCTAATAATACTGACAACTTTATAAAAATTAAGTGGATAATCTGCCATTGGTAAAACTCTAACAAACACGATTGTAAATTCACTTTCAGGCTATTGTAAAACAAGTATTAACTATAGACAGAAATATATAATAAACAAACACGTTTATGCCACAAACACGTAAATGCCAGACCAGTGAATTGTGGCGAAATTGGGTAAAATAAATTGTCTAAAAATTTGAGAATAAAATATGGCAATCCTGAGGTCACATAAATCGTCTAATAAAGCTTTACACAAATCTATTCACATAATTTCGCCACTTTTTGCGACTTGAGAATTCTTATATTCCACTGATACCTTTTGCACAGATCCGCTACCTAGGACTCCAACTGGACAAACGTCTAACTTGGAATTCACATACAAGACTAAATCGACAGGAAACTGCTCTTCGTTTTCGACTTCTTCAACATTTACTAGACAAGCGCTCAAAACTCCCGGTTCTCTACGAAATACTCATTTACATGACAGTCATCAGACCTTTGTTACAAATAAACTTATCCATAAAGGTCTTAATATCCCATATGTTGCTGATTTAGCCCAAACCAGATACCTATTCTTCCATAGTAAGCTCCATAACCACTCCAATCCACTAGTTCCCAACTTGCTTCCTATAATATTCCTGATAATCCTCCGAGGCATCTGAAAAGAAGATGGCCAAGAGATCTTTTAGAGTAGATATTATTGAAGTGCTACTAGTGAGCAGTTCTTCACATGTTATTTACATGCCATTTTATTCACTTTCAACAGATGCACTTGTTTATACAGTCGTAAATTTCAATACATTTATTTTTAAAAAATAAATAAATAAAATAAAATTTAAAAAAAGGATTCTTTGGTTCCTAATTTTTTTTTTTATCACTCCAACCTAATGTCCATTATTCTTTACTGTCAAAATTGTAGATTCTTTAAGTGTTTTTTGTTTTACTCTTTTTTGTTTCACCCATACCCTACCAATAATAAACGCAAGAGTATGAAACTTATTTATTTAAGATAGCTTGCCTTATTAATTTAAGATAGCTTAAGATATTATTTATTTAAGATAGCTTGCCTTAAATTTCTGAATACCGCTATATTTTATTTGAAAAATATTTTTAAAAATCCTAAAACGATTTATATGCCGTGGTTAAAGTATGGTGAGGATGTAAAAACCTAATCAATAGTGGAACTTTTAGCCGATTAAATGAAGAAGTCAATTTGGTGAAACTATGTATTTATTTATAACAATAATAAATAAATTTGTTTTTAAATTTTTTATTCCCATTTATTGAAATTTACAACTGTACAAAAAATATATATATATATAAATATATCAAGTAAATGTATTGACCACGATTACAATAACATGTCAAAGCTTGAAAAGAAATACGCATTAGGAGCACTTCATTAAAACTTCTACACTAGAAGGTCTCTAGGCCATCTTCGTTTCAGACGCCTCGGAGGATTATCGAGAATGGAGTGGGAAGCAAGTTTAGAAACTAGTGGTAAAATTGTAGATTCATAAACTATTTATTTTTCTCTTTTTCGTTCCATCTTATATTATACCCATACCCCACCAATAATAAACGTAAAAGTATGATCCTTATTAATTTAAGATTGCTTAGCTATATTTCTAAATATGAAACTTTTAGCTGATTAAAGTAAGAAATCAATTGATGGAATTTTGTTGCTTGTCAGTGCATTTATAATAGTAATAAATAAACCCGGATCGTTTTAATAGTAAATAGAAAAAAAAATAATGAGGAACTAACATAATGAGTAAGATTAAAACGGGGGTCACTGTGACAGTCATAAAATGTCTGACGGATATTCAAGGAAATGTCGTGTAGGAACATAATTAGTCTTAGGCTGTACATTTTAACAACTAATCAGCACAAGGAAATGTGTTGACATAATTGTCAGGATTTTTTTCAGGATTCTTTTATTTATTTTAATTACGCATTTTAAAAAAAAATAGATAGATAGAAAATAAACTTTATTCCGGGACAAAGTCCCTTAAGAATAACAAATGGATTATAGAAAGTACATCATCTCTGGCCAAGATATTTTAAATAAAATAATGAAATAATATAATATAAAGTAAATATAAGTTAATAATAAGATAATTTAAAGAAAGAAAATATATTAAAATATATAAACAAACAACACTTATATACACACAAAACTAAATGTACATTCCGTAAAAAAAAAAAAAAAAAATATTATGTACATAGTTGATTTAAACATAAAATTTCTGGATTTACTCCTATTGAAGTATGGAGAAAAATAACATTTGTTGAGAGGGAAAGACAAAAATGATAAAGAAAAATTCAAGTAACAGTGAAAACATTATCATAACAAGAATTGGAAAAGTTTTTATTTAATGTGCTGGTATGACATTCGTTTTAGGCGTCCATATGATTAAATAGCATCCGTCTGGAGGGAGATGAGGTGGTGGAAGAGATGTGTTTTGAATATTCCAAGGAAAGATGCGTTGCGAATGGAGGGAGGAAGGGAATTCCAAAGAGTAGCGGAACGGGCAAGAAAGGAACGTTGGAATGCAGTCGTTCTATAGGATGGGGTATAGAGATCGGAGAGACGGGATCTTGTATGTAGTGATTGGATTGAGGACTTGAAATGTAGGATGTTATGGATGAAAGGAGGGCGATGTATGTTAATAACTTGGAAGAGGAATATACAGAGGAAGTAGTCTCTGCGGAAGGAAGGGGAAAGCCACTTTAACTAGGTGTAGAGGTGGGACACATGAGAGCGTCTTGAGGATTCGAGGAAAAACCTTATGAAGCTTATTGAATATAATATGCTATAATATTAATTATAATTGTAGTTGAAAATATAGGTGACAATATTAATTAATTCATTTGAAAACTAGCTTCTGGGCCAGAGCTCAAGTCTGGCTGTGGGGATGAAACTTTCGGTCAAACTAGGAATATCATTGAGTTTTATCTAGGCAAAAATTGTTTGTTCCTGTCATTGGTTTTGCTACTTTCGGTAAATGGTTACTGCTAATGAAAACATGTTTTCAATTCGTTTTCGTCTTTCCCTTTCTCCGTATACCTTTCAGTGTGGAGGAGTTTCTAGTATTAAAAGTTAAATACTCTTTTGGAAAAAAATCCAGACGACTGAGAGTTCTGTAGACTGGGTTAGTATTTGAATTTAGAGCTCTGTTGATGCCAAGAGACAGAAAATGATTTTTTATTTTTTCTATAATATTCTTGTGGTTTTGCAGTCCCATATCGATATCGTTTAGTTCATTGAGACTATTAGTTGCTGTGGCTAGGTTATGAACTTGTAAGAGCCAGTTAAAATCGATGTCAACTTCTTGCATACTTCTACAACGTCTAATGAAGCACATTCGTGGATACCTGTTATCTGGGAGCGTTGAGTGTCTTGTCCAAAAGTTAATTACATTTTTCATAACCATCATTTTCATAGGACATCGACCAGTCTTCAGCCTGACTATATACTTCGGAACACTTTTAGGGTAGAAGAGAATATTTTAAATGTATTACATGATATACTTAGAGGCCAAAATTTCACCAATTCATGTTTTTACCTTTCAATTACAATATAAATACATATTAAAGACCCTAGATCTAGATGGAGGTCGTTTAACGAAATTGGTTGCAGAAGAAGTGATCAAAAGAAAACTATTATGGTTTAAGGAATGGATAAATTGGTCCGAGAAAGTCAAAAGCAACTTTAACACATCTTTCAATACTGCAGAACATTTGGGGAAAGATTTGAAAGTCTTGAAATCTAGCCTAATTATCTATTATGAAACGTGTTATAGGGAAAGAGCTTTAAACGGCCAATATCACCAAATCTATAAACAACTATCTCTTGACATTGATTATATTAATTCAAATTTACCAATATCTGATATAGGCGTCATAATTAAAATTAGAGGCGAACTTCTCAACTTGAACTACAGACCATTCATCCAGGGACAAAATTACATTTGTTCTATGTGTAATATTGGAGAAAATGAAGATGTATTCCATTATTTAGGACGTTGTAAAGTCTTGGGGGGAATGAGGAAAAAATATTTCGGTGTAGTTACTATGACTGAAATTGATATGGTCAAATACCTAAATGGTGAAGACTGGGCAGCTCTGGTGAGTTACTTGAAAGAAGCCTATTTCTACCGTTCCTTTCTTGTTCAAAATTTTAATTATTAATAACCTGATAATTCTTTGGATGTCATTGATTGATAGTATATGTTATAAATAGAAATGATAATAATTAGATATTATTGAATTGTATAATAATGGGTGGATATATATTATTATTTGAGATATAATGGAGATATTGTTATAGGATATATGATAATTATGATATTGTTGTGTAAGATATAATTAATGATAAATAATTGATTATATAATATGTAATTAGATTGTATTGTATTTTTTTGGATTGTATTGTTTGTGAATAGATTATTTAATAAATCAATAAATATTTACATATTTAAAAATAAATAAACAATAATGATATAAAATCATTTTTAAACTAAAAGCGCTCCTGACAGACAGCCGTAGCTATGTCAGTAACATTACTTTGAACACTTTTGTAAATACAAAATTCTGTAAATATTATTAATAAAAGTATTTTCTATCTATCTATCTATCTATCTATCTATTTTAAAGAAATTTAACTGGATGTCTTCGAGTACTTCTGAGGCTCCATATCACAGCAGCGTAAAGAAATGCAGTTGAAACCAATGAATTGAAAAATGTCAGTTTTGTTTCCCAGGCATCACCCCTTATCTAATTTCTAATACCTGTAAGCCATGGATTCACTTTGAATAGAATGTTTTGATGCTTTATGGAATCTTCTAGAAGATGAGAATGATATCCCTAAATATACTAAATATGGATAGTGTAGTATAGTATATTAATTAGAAATATAGTAGGAATTAGTGTTGTAAGAAGTACACTACATGATTTTCGTATTTCTGCATCATCCTGATGGAGTCAATAATATTGTAACTCCAATACATTTTTTATACTTTCTACCCCTATTGAAAAAAATCACAACTTAAAATCTTCATTTTCCGGATTGTTTAGGTATGTGCACTAGTTGACACTTTTAGAAAGTTATCACACGTTTTTAACAATATTTCCTCGGTTTATCATGTGACAAATTTCTTTCTCCCCTCCTTAGATACGTGCGAATCCCGTCCGTTATGTAATTTTTTTAATTTGAAATAGTGTTAATAGAACGTTGAAAAAGTGACAATTTTCCAAATAACCTTTTTGCATTAGTAGTTGACACGCCCTGGATGCCAATTTTTAGTAGTCGACAGGGTACTAGTTTTCGTGGTATTCTGTTGCTTCTTGCTGCCGTTGCAACAGAAATTCTACTTTTGACGTCATCAAGGGCCTTCTCCATTTGCTGAGGCTAATAATTGAATTTTTTTTTTTTGGTGCTTTTGAAAACTGAAAAAGAGGGAGCTAATTCCGTGTTGTGCTAGTAGTTGATAGATGCTGCATTAGGGATGGGGTGTTCCCGTGCCAACTACTGAATTTTGAGCTCTAAATCAGCCGAATCTGGTTCTTTCCTCTACCCCTGGTTTTTTATTTGCAGAGAACGCACATTCAATAACGAAGACAAGAAGTGAGAACTATCTAGTAGTTGACAGAGTTGTCAAGCACTAAACAACAGGTATAAATATGTTTTAGTTGTTGACACCCAATAAAATCCTCTTAATTTTATCTATAACCACAAGAATCTAGTAAAATTTAGTACAGATACCTACTATTCTAAAGTATATTCATAAGTTGGACAGATATAGGCATTTGATAGAGAAAAAACAGAATACATACCAGAGCATCCTAAGCCAATTGCATAAGGATGGAGGCGTTTAGTCAGCCTAACCTGAGTTGTGACAACAAATTTGGTGTTGAAAACAGTTTTCCCGTCCAGGACGTCATGACTGTCACTCTTTGCATACAGAAATAACTAAACTACCCGCCAAAATTTATAACGATACGAAAGTGCAAACAGAAAACATATTATAAGAGATTTATTATCAAACTGTCAACTACCAGTGCACTTACCATGGTTGTACCCTGTAATCCTTTTTAGGGAAACACATTGCTAAAACAAAATATACGAGGTGTGATCAAAAAGTTCCAGGACTTTTTATATACTATGGGAATGCAATGTCTCACAGCGATGCGGTTGGCAGCATTGTATTGCCTGACTCAACAGGAACACAGCTGTGTTTGCAGATCAATCATAACATCACTGAAAGTAACATTAGCACAGTTTGTTTGAGGTTAGTTTTATAGAGTTTGGCTATTTTATGAAAATGAATGTAAAAGAAGAGCAACGTGTTTGTGTGAAGTTTTGTATGAAACTGAAAAAAAAACGTTTTCTGAAACCTTTTTGATGTTACAAGAGGCTTTTGGTGAAGAATGTCTAAGCCGATCATGCTGCCATCAGTGGTTCAAGAGGTTTAAAGATGGCCGAAAATCCACAGACGACGATGCTCGTTCCGGACGCCCTTCAACGTCAATCAATGATGACAATGTTGCTAAAGTGAATGCTCTCGTACGATCAGCCGTCAACTAACAATCCGTGAAAGGGCAGAAGAGTGTAACATTTCATTTGGATTATGTTAGGAAATTTTAACTCAAAAACTTCAAATGCGTCGTGTTGCAGCAGAAGTTTGTACCAAAACTGTTGACTGAAGACCAAAAACAACACCGAGCTCATGTTTCTGAGGAACTTCTTCAAAAGGCAAATGACGACGAAAGCTTCTTGTAAGATGTCATTACGGGAGACGAGACATGGGTTTTTGGTTACGATGTGGAAACAAAAGCCCAATCATCACAATGGACATCAAAAGGTTGTCCAAGACCCAAGAAAGCACGCCAAGTCAAATCAAATGTGAAGGTCATGCTTACGGTTTTCTTTGACTGTAAAGGTGTTGTCTACTATGAATTCCTTCCACAAGGTCAAACAATTAATCGTTTTGTTTATCTTGAAACCCCCAGAAAATTGCGTAATGCTGTGAGAAGAAAGAGACCTGAGCTGTGGCAAAGTGGTGATTGCGTCCTTCTCCATGAAAATGCTCCTGTTCACTCTTCATTAGTTATCCGTAACATTTTGTGTAAAAAACGCAATGACTGTCATTCCTCAGCCCCCCTACTCACCTGACCTGGCTCCAGCCGACTTTTTTCTTTTCCCGAAGCTCAAGAGACACCTGAAAAGACGAAGATTTCAAACAGTTGACGAAATTAAAGAAAAAACAACGGAGCTGCTAAACACCTTTACAAAAGAAGAGTTTTCTGGGGCCTTTGATCAGTGGAAACACCGGTGGGAAAAGTGTGTAGCTTCCAAGGGGAGTACTTCGAAGGAGACAAATTTGAATAACCTGTATGTTGTATGAATAAATGTATAAAAATTCAGTCCTGGAACTTTTTGATCACACCTCGTATTTTATAGAAGTACAATTTCTTATCGACGTATTACTCTTTTGTCTATTACATTTTAATTTTTATCTTCAAAACATCCGGCCTTTTGGACTAAGTTAAAAATAGACACTGCTTGGTATTCCAACGAAGCTACCTTTAACTCGAGAATAACATAATGAATATTAATCACTATCAATATCCTTTCTGGTTGACATTCCAATGTAGCGGTCGGGAGTTCACACACGCTGCCGTAACAGACGCAAATACCTTGCGAACATTAGGAAGTTGGAGTTGTTGATAGGAAGAACTGGATGTATGCCACCGATATTGGAAGGTCGGTAAAGAGTGTTTGGATGGTAAGCGGAGATTATAATACTTTTTCTTCTTATCAAAAGTTTTTTGTTTTAATGATTTAGAAATTGTTTTTTAATAGGTCTGTCTTTCAATTCGACACTCATGGAATTTTTGAAAACCTAGTATAGGGATACTATACCCTGTGCACTGTTTCACAGGCTTATTCTAGTAATATTCTTACGATTTTAAACGTAGCTTTTACTAAATTTTGAAATCTATAAAAGGCTAGAATATTATATTTACAAAGAAAATGTGTAGTATTTTTTTTTTTTTATTCATCATGTTACAAAAGGAAAAAAAAAAAGCAGAAGAGCTGTAATTGTAATTATCAATAATAGTAATCAAATTAAGAAGTTAAATATTTTTTTATTAGTTCTGCCTCTAATAAAAAAATATCACCGTTAGCAAATCTAACTGCTAAATAAATGCCTCTGATATATGGTTACACTATTCCCGCACTTGTGATTAAAGGCGGTTTTCATATTTCTGATCCAGTCAATAAACATATTGTAGAGAACATAAAATATGCGATAATATTTTACCTCAGGGCTTCATAAGGAGTAGTTAGAAGATAAACATACTAAAAGTCCCCGCCCCTGGGGGGTGAGCTGAGTAAGGGGGAAGGGAGAATGTCCCATTTTAAGTTTTCCGATTATATCTTAAAAGCGGTAGACTCTGCAAAACTATTTTTTCGTGTGAAAATTAAAGTTAACTACATTTCCTTCAAAATTGATTCTATACATATTTGTCGAACTTCTAACGGTTTTCGAGGTATATGTTGTAGAAAATCGATAACTTTTGCAAAAATGTTTACCTTGTTTTTTGTCTAATATTAGCTTTAATTGCTAAAAAAACGTATGTATGAAATAAAAGTACATTTAATGTTCTACAATTTTTCTGACATTTTTTATGTGAAACGATCGTGGAAGGCACTAGAAGCGAATGTTTGACAAAAAGTGAGGTATAAATTATTTTTTTGCTAAAATTTTCTATTTTCAATAACGTATATCTCGAAAACATTTGAAAGTTCGACAAACATGCATATAATTAATTTTATAGGAAATTTAATTAGCTTAAATTTTTATTTGAAAAATATTTTTCTAGAGTCCACCGTTTTCGTGATATAATCGAAAATTTTTTTTTTTGTTTTTGTTTTATATAAGTGAAAAAAAAAAATTTGAACTCCCCTCTCTCCCCACCGTAAACTAAAAAACGTACCGGCTCAGGGGCGGGGACTTTTAGTATGTTTACCTTCTAACAACTCCTAACGAAGCTATAAAGTCAAAAACTATCGCGGTTTTTGATATATTTCATGCTACCAACACCCTTCATTTTAGCACTCATTGACTGAATTACATGCATGACCTTCGAAAAAACACCAGGATTCAATATCGTGATTTCAAAATCTTATATGCCAATATTATTTCTCACTGCCCGCTACCGACATCACAGTTTAGTGAATATTCCTGAACAACTTCGTAATTTACAGCCGAACGTGGACGAACTAACTGGTCTAGTTATTCACCTTATATAACCGGTTCGTGTTTCCTTCCTTCCGCAGTCGTAATAGAAATCTTATTAAACACTTGTAAGATAGCAACTTGGTGGCTATTAAGCTGTTTTAGCATTTAAAAAAAAAAATATTTTGTTACGTCAATCCTTATTTTAGTGGTAATCCTAATTATTCTCCTTTATTTTTTTTTAAAAATTTATTTATTTATTTTTTAAATTTTTTTTTATCATTGTGGGATTGAAAATTATGCTACATTATTGGCTGCCCAAGGTGAATGACACTGCAATCATAACGTGAAACACGGATCCTACACAGACCACCCATTCACTCAACAAATCCTCAACAAGATTCGGTGTAAATAAATAGAAAATAAAATTGAATTATGACTAATAACCACATTTTACATTTGCGCTGTAGTGCAGGAGCCGACGACACTAAACCTGTCGTGATAGGTGTCCCAAAAAAATCAATGTTTATCTGAAAGATAATAAATTTTAGTCTAAGAAAAAACACTGCTGCCGTTTTCAAATACGGTCAAGATGGCGGCAAGCAAAAAAATGCTTCAGAATGCAGTTTTCTGGGAAAAACTGCTGAACTTTTTTTCTCATCGGATCTTAATGTTTTTTGGGGTGCTGAATCCGAATCTGAAGTTTTCTACCACGGCAGCCGTCGGCTTCATACCCAAAAGAGCAAAAAAAAAAAAAAACACGCCCAATTTAGCGGTTATTGTCGGTGTTTTACCTATAACAAGACAACAAAGGGTTTTTCGAAGAATGTTTTTAATAGCAATTTGTAGCAGGATTTAGCACATACGAAATAAAAAAAAAAAAAATCGGGCCAATTTTAGATGGCCTTGGGAACATTGTAGCGATTGGCTAATTTGCGGCAAGTCGTACTTTTCTGCGAAAACAAGTTTATGGCTACTCTTCTGGCGATGACTCCAGGTCTATTTGTCCGATCCAAAATTTCTTTTTTTCATATTAAAGCTAGTTGAATTTACTATGAGATTCTGTACATGAAGTTTCAATCAAGTCTCTTAAAATACACAATACACGTTAAAACCCCGTTCTGTTGTGAAATCCACGTTTTATTGAAACATTTTTTGCTATAACTTCGCATATATTTGTCCGATACCAAATTACATTTTCCTATCTTAAAGCTGGCTAAATTTAGTATTAGATCCCATATATAAAACTATGATTAAATCATGTAGAATACTCACGCCAGCATGCTTCATGTGTATGTTTCGGTAAAATATGGCAATTTTGAAATGTTCAGCTAGTTGTTCAGTGGTTGTTTCACGGAATATAATTTAAATTACATATAGTAATATAAATATTGATTACATTTATAAATGTAATATATTTGCACTATCAATTAAAAACTAAATCCAAACAGAAAAAATATATTTTTTTCTTGGTTAATTCTACAATTTAGTTTTATATTTTTTAAGATTTTATTTACTAATTAATTTATTTTACATGCATCTAACCAAAAGGGTCTTTTATTAATTTAAGCACTTTTATATTTAACGTCAATAGCCCCGTAGTCATCAATAGTTTCTTCATTCTATCTTCTAAGTGGTCTTCTGCTTTTTATCTTCGTTTGCCTTAGATTCATGCTTCAGTAATTCTTCAGCAATAGCCTGGCAACATGAGCCTTTCACTTATATTTCGATATGAGTGAATCTTTCTCTTAACGTATGACCTTATCTTGGAGGTGTATTTTCCTGTTACTTGTACATGCCCATTTTTCTATTGGGTCATCCCGGATGAAATGTTCGGTTTTTTAAATATTAATTTTTAGAGAGGATAAAATGTATATAAATTCCAAGCAAAATAATTACATTTTTATTTACATAGGCCTACTTGTCCTTTATTTACTAATAGTGGTCATTTAGGATTTTTCGAAGGATTTTTTTTTTCTAAGTAGGCATAAATGTTTTTGTTTTGTTTCAACATTGTCCAAGCAGCAAGGGACGTGAATCAAGTTATTAGTACCGTGAGATATAATTAGACAATGTAGCTTTCTTTTTTTTGTCTTTTGTTTTTTTTTTCACTATAGAGATTGTAGCGGTAGCTGCTAAGCATAACAAATATTAGTTTTACTAATTTTTTTTTTAACGGACTACTTTTATGTGTTGCGATGGCAACCAGTTTTGTATATAATTATTAATAATCTTTTAATTGTAACCTTCCCAGTTTGGTTGTTATCATTATAAAATAAAGTGTTTTTTATTTTGTGTTAAATTTTGAACACGTAGTTTTTAATGTCGAGACCTTCTGGTTTACCTTAAAAATAATCATTCTCGACAAGATAAATTAAACGATGATATGAAATTAATCGAATGCATCAAGATGTAATTAATGAACAGACTGCTTACGTGAACGAAAAATAACCTATGTTCTAGCATGAAAACGCCCGACCTCACATTTAGCTCAGTCAATGAGTGCTAAAATAAGGGATGTTGAGTACTTGAAATATGCGATTATTTTTTACCAAAGGGCTTCGTTAGTGGTTGTTAGAAGATAAACATACTAAAAGTCCCCGCATCTGGGCGGTGTGCTAAGGGTGGGGAAGGGGAGAAGGTCTCATTTTTGGGTTTTTTTAATTACGTTGGACTTTCAATTCAATGTGTTTCAAATAAAAATAAAAGCGAAATTAATTTCCTTTAAAATTGTCTATATACATGTTTGTCGAACTTCCAATCGTTTTCGAGATATACGCTACTGAAAATCTATAAATAATTTTATTCTAACTTTTGGTCTAACATTTGCTTCTGGTGCCTTCCACAATAATTTCTGAGATAAAAAGTCAGAAATCAAAGTTGTGGAACATTAAATTTACTTTAATTTCATGTATAAATTTCTGACATTTTACGCAAATGTGTGACAAAAAGTGAGGAAAATTTTTTTTTTTTATTATATTCGATTTTTCGATGGAAATGATTCTTTTTTTTCGGTATCGAAGTTCAAAAGACAATGAAAGATGTTTGGCAGCGTGATTTTCACATACATTTTAAATAAGAAAAGAGGGTTTTAATAAACTGTAGCACTTGAATTGCTTCGTTCGATTTGTTTTCGGAACCCCGAGGCGTTCCCATGTTGCACACCTGTACACTGCCTTGAAGTGGCTCTACCCATCCATCCCTAAATTATACTTCCTTTAAATTATATCCTTAAATTATACTCATTTTTCCTAACTTTGACTACGGATGCACAATATATAGAGGACTGTCTGATGAGCTCGAGATGAGATGTAAAAGAGTAATGAACTGTTTTATTAGATTTATTTTCGGGATCTCCAGACGTTCTCACATATCTCACAGGTATTCTGAAATTGGGTGGCTGTACCCCAGTTTTCGACGTCAATACTTCCTGGGTGCTCTCATATTTCAAACCTTGAAAACCAAAAAACCCACCTATATCCATGACCTCCTTACTCTGCGCTTCTCCATTCACCTCTTAAATACTAGAACCCAACCCATCAACCAATATACTCCGGCTCATCGAACTGCATCCTTCGAGAAATCTTTTATTATCCGTGCTTCCTCGTTATGGAATTCATTGCCCATCACAATTCGAAAAAGCTCCACTCTTACTTCCTTTAAACATCATTTATTCCTTTACCTCCTTCATATTCAATCTTCCGAGCTAATGTAAAGCATGGATATTTATGTTATATACATTATAATAGTATACATAAGATGTATCCTTTTACAAGATGTCTCAGTTATTTTGTAACTTATAATTTAATTATTTATCAATTTTTATTATTATCTATTGTTATTATTTATTATAATTAATTATTCAAAGCCAGATGATTGTCCTATGTACTGTAATCATATGTTATTCTTAGGGGACAAGTAGTCCCAGAATAAAGTTCATTTTCTTCTTCTTCTTCTTCCTAGGTTCATTCCTTTGTCAGGTCATTTATCACCATCGCCCATCCTACATTTATTTAAATTTAAGTCTTCCTTCTACTTCCGATTAACAACAAAATCACGTTCCTCTGACCTATACTTGCCTTTCCATCGAACATAATTATCCCAGCATTCCTCCCTAGTCCGATCTGCTACTCTCTGGATCTCTCTCCCGTTTGAAATAAGACATGCCCCTTCCTCAAGCTCATTTAAAACACTCCTATTCCAATATCTCCTCTCTTCCCAGTCAGATGCCAGTCAATATGAACAATAATTAACATTAAATTTAGTCAAATCGAAATTGAATTTAGTGAATTGGTTCATAAACTTTCTTTTATTTAATAATAATCCTTTATTTGTTCCATGGTGGTACATAGTCATTTGTTTTATAAAAATTCAAATTTCTTTTCACTTTAAATGTTTTTTCTACAGAATAAAATATTATCTATTAACTTGACAATTCGTATGTGTATGGTTGTGTGTATGGATATATGAGCAGATGTGTGCAGAATATATAAATATATATCATGGTATCTGTAAATATTTTCTTCATTCCATGTACATATAGACATAGTTCATTCTCTCTATATATTTTCTTTTTTTCTCATGGTTTTTTTTTTTTTTTTTTTTTTTTTTTAGTTTATTTCATTTCTCCTTCTTATGTTATCATATCTACTTAAGTTCTTTAAAAAATTATTTACAATTAACTGAATTTTTATGCCTCATGTTGTTCATATATAAATGCCTTTGTATGAAAATATGCAAGCCAGAGCAATATACTACCTTAAGATACAATTTTGATATTCTTAGGGGACAATACGTCCCAGAATAAAGATTTTTTTTCATTTCATTCATTCACTTATGGCTCCGAAAATAATTCTCCACTTTCCTTTACGCTGAAACACGATGATATGCATTTGGAAAATTGGATCTGTATCAATAGGGTGTTTAAATGCTTGAATTGACTCACACTTTGAATTGCGAATATTAAGCATCTTGCTCAAGCAGAAATGAAAAATGCTTTGACCTTTCTCTAAACAGGTTACATTAGAAGGGAGTGTTTATTCTGTCATCTGGGGCGTCAATGGCGTTAGGTTGTAACATTGGTATATGAATCACTTTTATGAGTTTGTTGACATATATTTCAATTTCGATTTATAATTACAAGAAGGAAATTTATAATTTAAAATTAACCTAATCGTCGCGATGAATTTAGTTGTTTCATTGGAATTGAAGTTCTTTGCTTACTCCTACTAGATATTATTATTTATGTTGTAGCACATTATGTACAGAGTAAGAAAGTCGAGGTTTATTCCTTGGACAATAATATTTTTTTTTTTTCTATGGCCACGCAAATGTCACATCCTTTTGACTTGACCTCCGCTATTTAGCCTTTTTATTTTCTTTATACTATTTCTTATGTCCTACAAATCCTTTATTCAAATGTTTTCTTCTTTTTAGTTTTATGATTTTTTTTTTTCAGTCCATGCCATCTCTATTGCTAATTCATAATGTTATTATAAAGTTTTTGCTTCGTTCTGATTACTGAGAGAATCACCATATGATTCCATCAATTCAGCACTATATGAAGCCCTCGTTGAACTAAGTTAACTATGGCAGGTATAGAGTATGTAGTCAGAGTAAATGAAGAAAAGCCTGAAGGATTTCCTTCCGCTAAAGGAGTGAGGCAAGGAGACGCCTTGGTTTGTTTATTATTTAACTTAGTCCTCGAGAAGGCCGTAAGGGAAGCAGAATTGCGGACCACGGGAAATTCGTTCAACAGACTCGTTCAAATACTGGCATATGCGAACGAAATAGATATTGTGGGACGCTCTCGCAGAACTGTGACCGAGGCATTTCTTGCCCTTGAGACAGCTATTCACCGCTTTGGTCTGGAAATTCATCTATAAAAAACGAAGTACATGGATACCAGGAAAGCCGTACTGTTGAACAGAACAAAACTACCATTTGGACCTTACGAATTCGAGCAGGTGTCTGAATTTACCAACCTCGGCTCGCAGGTCAACTCAGAAAACCATGATCCTGCTTTGTCCTCTGGAAGCAGCTTACCAGTAAGCTAGTGTCCAGGAAAACGAAGTTCGCTCTATATAAGACCTTGATCAGACCTTTCCTCACATATGCCTCTGAGACATGGACAACAACAAAGTCTGGTTATAATTTTTGAAAGGAAAGTTCTTCAGTGAATCCTTGAAGCGGTATGTGTTGGGAATGAATGGAGAGGTGTACATACTCTATGATGATCTCGATGTCGTCTTGGTCATTAACCCTTCAGTAGTTGCAACCCTAGGACTAACACCAATATTCGCAACGATCTGACAGATCACCTCTTGAAATTCAATCGTTTTACTGATTATTTCATTACTTTTATTTTTCTAATTTACTTTATTTGATTTTTAAAGGAATGCAGATAATAATACACACTAATAAAATAAGTAATAAAAATATTATTTATCTATTACAACAACTTTAAACTATTTTTCTGTTATCGCAACCTTTTAACTATTATTTTCTTCACTAGTTTTATTGATACAGCTTTGACGGGCAATTTTTGAATTTTCTAAACATAAATAAATTTTACATTGTTCACAAAAGTATTCAGTCAGCCTTCGTTTTTCACATAATTTAAATGTCGTCTTATAGAGCCGCGTCCATCATGACTTGCTTCAGGTGGAGCATCCTCTTTTCTATAATATATGAATCATAAACAAACTCTTACCTATAAATGAATTATCGGTAATGCATTTCTCATCACTAGATACATCATCTTTGTGTTCAGTATCTCAATGCTCAATTCTTTCTTTAACAACGTCTGTTTCACTTTCAGGATCTGCCTTACTTTCATCAAAATTTTCTACGTCACTATTATCTCCGTATAACATAAAGTGATTTTACGAATCATTTCAATATCAATTGAATCTGGGTTTTCTAAATCGAAGGTGCGCTTACGATTCATAATGTAATAATGATAGAATAAAATCTGTCACGTCAGTAGTCGCAATGAGCTTAATAGATCTTGTCCAGGTAACAGCGGAATAGAAACTAAATAACTAAAAATCTAGAGAGAATATTGAGGATTTGACGATACTAACGCATTCGAGGAATGTTAATTAAAGTTACTGGGTCGCTTATCTCATTATGAAAATCCTACTCGGAATACTGTGCAAATAATACCTTGGGTTATCTCTCAGATCGGTTGCGACTCCGGCGGGCTGGACACGTGGCGCATAAGTCTAAAGAAGACATTCCCAAGAGTGTACTAACCATCCAAATACATGGAAAGAGAAGAATTGGAAAGCCCAGACTACGATGGACGGACTGCGTGGCTGACGATGCAGGATCCCTCGGCGTCAGGAACTGGATGGTATTAGCACAGGACAGGAACGCATGGCGCTTGTTTTTGGTGGAAATCAGGACTAGTGCGCGGGTTGTAGAATTTAGTTTAAAAAACAAAAAAAAAAATTGATTACTGAAAAAATAATTTATGTTTTATACGCTTCAAAAAATAAAAGTAATATAATTTTGTGTGGTTAATGATGTTGAGTTGTGAAAGATAACTTCTCTTGGAGTGTACCGAATAGTTTTACGAGAGTTTTCTTCTTTCAAAGCCCTCAGATGGTCGTGACCAACAACAGAAGGCTTAGAGCGACCTTCCCTGTCTTCGAGAGGTTTTGGAACCATCGCGGCATTGTACATTCACTGATGCTTCCTTCATCCCAAATAACATTGGTGTTACGCGCGGTTGGGGCCGTACTTTGAACAAGTTTGAACTCATAAATATAAATTTGACGAAATTATTGTTTTGGTAAGTTGAATTTCAGAGGTTCTTACTTATAAAAATGTAACTCAAACTAAAATAATCTTTGAGGAAAAACAACATTAATAGCCATTGTTTCTAATTTATTAATTAGACTGGAGAATTATCTTGATTTATTTGGAAAACACTGGCCTAAATAAAATAAATATTTAAAACATGCATCATTTTTGCGCTAATTCAATATTTTATTGAACCTCCTAGACGTTTTATATGGAGTATGTTTTCAAAAAATTGTTGAGCCTACAACGATTCATTCTTATCATATTTCTGCCTTCTATTCCGTATTATTTTTTTTTATTATTTCATTTTCCTGTAGACCCTTGTCTGGTAATTGAATATGGCGAGTTTCTCGATTCCAAGCATAATTAGTGGTTTGATCACACAGTTTTAGTGTTTGATAGAAATATTTTTCTTGTCTGACAAAAAACTTTTTGTTACAAAATTCTATCTATCTTGTATCATTTCCCTTGAATTGATTGCCAGTTTGTCTCCACTGAACTTCAAGCTTTCAACTAAATACAGAACTGCTTTGCCAGCCTGATTTTCGTATATTCTGTTTGTTTTTTCACAAAAAGGCCATAGGGAGCACGTGAATATTACGAAGATGGAATTTTTAGAAATTGATTGAAAAATTAGTCGAGTAAACATATTGTAGAGTGCATGAAATATGCGATAATTTTTGACTTCATAGCTGCGTTAGAAGTAATTAGAAGGTAAACATACTAAAAGTCCCCGCACCTGGGGGGTGAGCTTACGGTGGAGTGGAATGAAGAAGGTCCCATTTTCGGGTTTTTCGATTACATCTCGAAAACGGTGAACTCTAGGGGAATATGCTGCGGATCAAAATGAAAGCCAATTAATTTTCCTATAAAATGTATTCTACACATATTTGTTGAACTTCCAACAGTTTTTGAGATTAACGTTATTGAAAATGAATAATTAAAAAAAAAAATAATAATAATCATTTTTACCTCACGTTTTGGTAAACATTTGCTTATAGCGCCATCCACTATCGCTTCTTAGAAAAAAAAAATTGAGAATCAATGTTGTAGACTATTTAATTTACATTAATTTCATATATACGTTTCTGGCACTTGAAGCAAATGTTTAACAAAAAAAGGTAAAACATATTAAAAGTCCCTACCCCTTACGGTGGGGGCAGGGTTGCCATTTGTCCGGCTTTTTACGGCCATGTCCGGCCAAATATTTGTGTGTCCGGCCTGTCCGGCATTTGTTAGGCTTTTTCGTCTTCTCGTTGAAAGTAGCAATCTTATAGCGTGGCGGAAACGCGACTGCTCAGATCTTGGAAACTCCTACTCTTACCTTTTTGACTAATTTAGTAAACTTTTTGACCAATGGCAGTATTTCATAAAAGATTTAAAAAAAAACTTTCGGCACATAAAAAGTGGACTGCTTATTTTAGATCATTTCATAATGAAGAATTTAATTCTGAACTACTAAAATTGGAAGAATACTATTTAGCGATTCTATACCATAACGTCAACGTTGAATGAGTTTTCTCTTCGATTAATGCCCAGTGGACAAAGGAACGCAATAAATTGCAAACAGAGACAATTGAACAGATGATGTTTATATTATGCAATTTAAAATTAACATGTGCAGAGTTTTATGATATGATTTCTAAGGAAAACGATGTTTTGGATAAAGTTGGTGAAAAAGCAAAATACAACTAAGAATTTATGGATTTTTATTATTTTTTGAAACATTTGAGATTTCTTAATAATTGGCTATTCAATTGTAATCTTTTTGTTTTCTCCTTAGAATAGTGCATATATTTTTATATTTGTATAATCAAAACTATTAGCTTACTGCCAAAGTGGAACTGTAATTTATTTATTTTTGTTTTTATTTTATATAAGTGAAGTCTATAGAAGATTGAAAATGTTTCAGGTAGTTATCAATTTTAATGTCATACATAAAGATCAAAAGATTAAGGATAGGACTATAAATAAGTGGTTAATGTTATAACTAAAAACTTAAACCTGTAATATAAATTATGTAACATAGCTTTGATTAATTAAAAATTATATGGAACAGTAAATTCCAATTTTAAATACGTACATCCGGCTTTATATAAAGTATGTTTGGCTTTTAAAGATAATGTCCGGCTTAATACCAATAGCCAAGTCCGGATTTTGTATTTTAGGAGTTGGCGACCCTAGGTGGGGGTAGAAGGTCCCATTTTTAGGAATTTCGATTATATCTCGAAAAGGGTGGGCTCTAGGAAACTGTAATGCAGAACAATATTAAAGCTAATTAAATTTCCCATAAAATTGTTTCTAGACATATTTATCGAAATTCTAGCGGTTTAAAAATCGATAATTTAAAGAGAAAAAAAATGTTTACCTCACTTTTTGTTAACCATTTGGGTCAAGTGCCAGAAACGTATGTATGAAATTAAAGTAAATTCAATGTTCTACAACTTAGATTCTGACATTTTTTCTCAGAAAGGCACTAGAAGTAAATGTTTGACAAAAAAAAAAAAAAAAAAAAAAAAAAAAAAAAAATGAGGTAAAAATTATGTTTTTATTGTTTAAAATATCGATTTTCAATAACTTATATCTCGAGAACCATTGGAATTTCAAGAAACATGTACAGAATAAAGTTTATAGGAAATGTAATTAGCTTTAATTTTCATTTGAAACGTAATTTTCTTGTCTACTGTGTTCGAGATATAACCTAATAACCCAAATATGAGACCTTCTCCCCTTCCTCCACTTTAAGCTCATTCCTCAGGGGCAGGGACTTTTAGTATCTCTACCTCCTAACTACTCCTAACAAAGCTATAAAGTCAACAATAATCTCATATTTCATGAATTCTGCAATATGTTGACTGGACTAATTTTTTGTTTAATGATATTTGTAGCTAGGTTTAAATGAAAAAAAAAACAATCATGTTATCCTACATTTTTTAAGTGTTGGGACTTAGTTGGGAAGCTCTACGTCTGTGATGGTCGTATCGAAATTTTGACTGCAGTTTCCTAATCAGAAATTTAATGGAAGATAGTTTTAAAATAAAACTTGAAAATAAAATTTGTCTCTAAGACCTACCGTTTAGGATTTATAATGGTTCGAACGAAAAAAAACAATCTTTGAAACCCTTATCATCTCTATATTTTTTTTTTATTTCGAATAATAATCAATCTTTAATTGAATTTAATTAATAATTTAAGTAATTTGATCATTTTAATTATAAAACGTAAATTGGGAAAAGAAGTAGGTTATAGATATATATATCTATTATCTTTTGTTTTGTTTTTTTATGGAGAAATACGAAATGCATTTTTTTACAATAAAATATTTCTTCGTATTATAATTTTTACTATCGATTGTCTAACTATAATGTGGCAATAATCATCATTATATTTGTTTAATGTTCGATAATTGCTTTCTCTGCTACATTATTCAACATCAAACTATCATTGATATTCTTGTAGTGTACGAATTATTTCATTCATTGACAGCTTTCCACTCGCTACCTTATTAATGGGCGTTGTATATTGTATCCATTATGTATTTTTATTGATTATGTCTATAGCGTGATGTTAATAAAAACGAAGATCGAATTTTAATATTTTCAAAGGTAATGATGGGACGTTTACTAGTAATGAGAGGTCGAAGGTCTTAAAGTTATCATATTACTGTTTGTTTTTTTTTCATTTATTGATATTTACAACTGCAAAAAACAACAACATATACATTAAGTAAATGTGTTGATAGTGAATACAATGGCATGCAAATAACTTGTGAAGAACTACTCACTAGTAGCACTTCAATAAAATCTACACTAAAAGGTCTCTAGACCATCTTCTTTTCAGACGCCTCGGAGGATTATCAGGAATGGAGTGGGAAGCAAGTTAGGAGACTAGTGGATTGGAGTGGTTATGGAGCTTACAATGGAAGGATATGTATCTGGCGTGGGCTAAATCAGTAACATAAGGAACATTAAGGTCTTTATGGATAAGTTTATTGGTGAAATAGTAACGGGCATTAAGGATTTTTCGAAGGATTTTGGATTGTAAGGATTGAATACGAGATGAATTGGATGGTTTAGTGGAGCCCCAAAGCTCAACTCCCTACGTCCAAATAGGTCTAATCACAGTCATGTAAATGAGTCTTTTATAATTAATTGGGAGCTATGAACGTTTGTCTAGTAAATGTTGAAGTAGTCTGTAACGACGAGCAGTTTCTTGTCGTTTTAGTCTTGTATGTGGATATCGTTATACTAAATGTCAAGTTTTTTGTCGTATTGGATATAAGAGTGTTTGTCTTTTGTTTGAAGTGAAATGCTTTTGTTTTATATGTGGACTTCAGATCATTCTTCTATCGAATTTAAGTCCTAAATAATAAAAATCGTTTGTTAGTGAAATTGGTTGATTGTCAATGAAAACATTTAGAGGGAGTCCATGCCTGAAGCCCACTCGTAAAACAAAAGACCATCGCAGTTGTAACAAATGATGAATTAATTGCCACTTCTATTGGAACCATTTTATTTAAATACTAGTTTCGAATTTTAAACATCAGTTATAAAAACATACGAAACATCAGCACTTTGCTAAATAGATTATATATATTAACGTTTTTTGAAAATTTAAGACAAGAAATTAAATGTATTGATACTAACTTAAGGAGGCAAAACGGACTTACGACTGTTAAGCTAAGTACCCGGGAAAAACTGGGACAATCAGTACATGAAATATTAAAAAAAAAAAAATAATAAGACCCAGAATTCCAATATCGCTATCTATTTAAATGAGTATAACTATAAATTCAACGAAGACCCTGGAATCTAACTAATACATGACGTAGAAAATAGCCTATAATTAAATATTTTATATCGTTTAACGTCACTTTATGCTGCTATGGCTAATCGGACGATGCTGCGGTGGGAGTCCTAAATTTTGCCTATTCAGGTATAATTAGGATAGGGATCTTTAACGAGTACCTGACATCGCACAGGCTCGGGACCCTCATTTTACGTCTTCCGAAGGACGGCATAGCTAAGGATTTTTTACACCCTTTAAAAAATCCTGAGGTCATCTGCCGGTCTGCGAACCCGCGCTCTTGGGTTTAGTAGGTTGCTATGCTAACCACTCATTTATTTGTTTCATTCCAAAAGGAGTAAATAAAAAAAATGATAGACAAGGAAAAATACTTTAGAACATAGGTTTTTATTAAAGTCCTTGTGTATTGAACAAAACCCTTTAATTCCAACTGGCATAACTAAATCAAGAATGGTTTTATTTTCACTAAAACAATTACACTTTAAATTAACAATTTAAATAGACACATTTAATGTCAGACCAAAAATTCGGATTCGTGGTCTTTTGAGCCACTATTGGAAAAAAAGTCTAAGCGCAAATGCTGCTGGCGAAGAAATTAGTGTGATGGAAGGAATCAGAAAAGCTATTTAAAATTTATTTTTAAGTTTGAACTGAAACATGAAACAGTTGATTGTTTTTTGTTTTTTTCTTAAAATAACCTGCGTTTTTTTTACGTTTGATATTCACGACTATTATATGTTTTCCTCACTCTAGAATTTTTTTTACGCTGAAATTAAATATTGAATGTGGATATTTTAAAGTCTAAATAAACTCGTTATTAAAAGTAATTTCATCTGCTTTCTGATGAGCATATTGAAATTTGCTCTATTCTTAGCAGTTATATCGAGAATTATAAGGAAATATAGACAATTATATGTCTAAAAGTAATAATTTCTCGAAAATAATCAAAAATATATATAAAACACATGAGAATCGAGCCATTGTTCATATAAATGTTTTGTTGTTGAAATCATACCCAAATTCACTGCATTCTTAAACTGAACTCCAAGTACATTTTTTTAAATAAACGAAGGTGAAACCGCGTGCACAGATTGCATAGATAAAACAAATATTATCATTCTTCTAATTCTAAAAATAAGTTGGAGAAATATCCATAAAGCTTAAAAAAATTAAATTAAAAAAAAATTATGTTTGTTAATACATTTTTTCAATATTTTAAATTTTTTAATATGTTATTTCTTTGGCGATCGTTATCAGTGACTTGAACGGTGGACATGGTTGAATTTCCTGATCTAGTATTTTTAATTTTCCTGATTAGTTCTAATTCCTTAATAATCAGATGATTTATAAAAATAATGATATATTTGTTTGTATAATTTTATAAGAAATTTCACAACCTGGTTCATTACAGTTATTGTTTAGATTTAGATATACATATATAGTACTCGAATAATAAAAATTAAAGCACAAATTTCAAATGACCTAGTTTGAGAACTTCAATAAAAAAAAAAAATCGTTTGAAACGGACAATACATCATTACCCGTGATATAACGCCTGTGTCGCAAGGAACCTTTTGTACGTCTGTTTGTAGCAGTTTCGTCACATCTATTCTCTCCGGGGGCGAAGAAAGGAGTACAACTCACAAGATATGGTGTCATATGATTATGGTTATGGGTACTTACGGGTCGAGTTGACGTGAAGCACTCCGGAAGCAGATCCGAAGACGGACAAAGCAGATAAGACGACCACCAACATGTCTGCTGTGAGCTCTAGTCCATGGCACGAATGCAGACTGTGCCTTGGGCAGCTTATGTAAGGGCCCCCTCTACTTCTGGCCCGCCGAGCCCCCACTTTGGGGTGGTTTAAGCCCCTCTCTGGGAACATCTTCTTGTATATAGGATGTCATCTCCAAGTGCGACCTGGAGGATTCCTTGGAAACGAGTGTACTTTGTCCTTATTACAGAAGTTGGATTATACGTGAAAGTCTTGTAACCATATCACCTTTAACCAGAGGAAATGTTATTACAATTTGATACTCTATAGTTTTTATCAACATTGACGAATCAGATCTCATGATAAGAGAATGCATTTGCGGGAAAATTTGATTTTGTGCATCGCCATGAAATCTCTTATTTAAAAGTACAAGCCCTTTTTCGTTTGTGATCACTAGGGCTGTATAATAAATGCATTTGCATATTTCTCCTAGCCAACTAAAATATCTAATATTATCAAAATATACATGCTTTGAGGCATTTGGAATAAATTTGGGCTATTTTTAATTTTCATATTTGTGCATATTTTGAACTAGGCTTGCATATTTGTATACATATCCGGCATATCAGCATTTGAAATTAGAATTTTTTTATGTTTCCGAGCAGGGAAAAAAAATATATATAGATAAAAACCGAAAAATAGCTATAAGAACTCCTCCCATATTTTTTTGGTCTAATCAATGCATTTGTATGTGTCGAAGTACTGATTTTTCGGTTTCAGCGAACTTTCGATGTTATTTGCTTCTTTTAGAATTGTTTAATCCGATTAATTTCTCGTTTATACTTCCCTCAAATACGTGGAATATTATGACTTCACTTTTCATCACACCCTTCTCCCTTCCGTCCATTACACAGTCTCACAGACAGTGTTCACCGAGACATATCATTCGTAAACTATCCTCCTTCAAAGACAAAAGATCTTGTTGGGAAGTACGTTGGTGAGCTTTCATATGAGACTTTCAAGAGTGATGGAGACGTTTTATATTTATATGATGTTGAGCAGTCGTTTAGTGTAGAGCGTTTCAAATCTATTTTGAGACTCGATAAACGATCTATTTTGTTCGAAAACCTGAAAAAGTGATTGTCTGCAATTCAAATCTACAACAGTGAAAAGTGGCATGAATAAGTCGGGAGAGTTTCTTTATGGTTGTTGCTTTATTGTTTTTGATGTACATTGTTCTGTTTTAAGGTATAAGTGTTTTGGTTGTGATTATTGTTTATGTTTTATGGACTATTTTTTTTTGATTAATTACATGCTGCCTAACTCAAGGGCAATGAGTAATATTGATGACAGTGACTCATTCATTCAATTTGTACACTGATATAAAATAATGTAAAAGAAATAAAGTAAGAAAATTTAAAATAAACAACCTAATATACAAGAAATAAGATAAAATGTACAAGAAATTGAAAATAATAAAATAAAATAAGAATTAAGAAAGAAAAGAAAGAGTCATAACTACAGTCTGGAAATTAATGTCATGATTTTTCTTTTGTCTTTTAATGTTCCCTATTTAATGAGTTTTATTTATCTTTAATAAAGGGTTTTAACATTTGTTTTTGTTCTTTAATATTAGCTTTTTAATATTTTTCTTCCTAATGTTCCCCTTTTCAACACAATTACTTATTTAAACTTGAGTTTGTATTTAAGTATAGGTTTGTATTGCGATTTTTTTATTTTTCTAACAATGCAGATAGTTGCTTATTTTCGGTATTTAACTATTTTTTTTACCCAATATCTATGCATATATATGTGCATATTTTTCAGGTTTTATTGCATATAATTCACAGTCATAGTGATCGCTAACCACGAAAACTAGTAAACCAATCTGCACCAAATTTTAACCACATCATCTTCATTGTTCTATGAAGATTTAGCATGATAAAATTTTCAGATTTTCAATTGATTCGTTATTCAAAAAGCAATAATAGGCGGCATCATTCTACATGAGAGGTTACAAAGGTATGGTGTTATATAGAATTTGAAATTGATAATAAAATTTGCTTGTATTCAATTAAGTAATAGAAAAGCTTTAAATGCGTGGTGTGACATGTGAATTCCAGTGAAGTTCAAAAATCAACTAACATGTTAGCAACATTCTGCATTAGAGTTAGAATTATAAAACTACGGAAGCAATCTGCAACATACTTTAGCTACATCATCTTAATAGTCCAAGGAAGGTTTAGCAATGATAAAATTTACTGATTTTCAATTATTTTAAGTTATTTAAAAAGTAATAATAGGGGGCATCCATTCTACCGGTGAAGTTTGTTTATTTGTTTATTTCGATTAACGTCACTTTATGCTGCTATGGCTAATCGGACGATGCTACGGTAGGAGTCCTAAATTTTGCCTATCCAGGTATAATTAGGGTATGGATCTTTAACGAGTACCTTACATCGCACATGCTCGGGATCCCCATTTTACGTCCCTTCCGAAGGACGGCATAGCTAAGGATTTTTTACTCCCTTTAAAAAATCCTAAGGTCATCTGCCGGGCTGCGAACCCATGATCTTGGGTTTAGTAGGTTGCTATGCTAACCACTACACCACAGGTCACCCCTACCGGAGAAGTTACAAAGGTACTGTGTTATATAGAACTAGAAATTGATAATAAAATTTGCTTACATTCTTTTTCTTCTTTGAAAGGATTTTAATTCGCTATTCGAAGTTTCCTTCAACCAAACTCCTCCCTCAGCCGGTTCCTCCATTCCTCTCTATCCATCGCTTCTTTTTCCGTTAGTCCCCACCGCACCATACTTTCAGCCCCAACATTTCTCCACCTGATGCGAGGCCTGCCTCTCCTTCTCCCCTCCTCTGCTTCCCATTCATAAGCCATTTTGGGGATTCTTCTATTCTCCATTCTTTTAATATAGCCGAACGATTTCAGTCTCCTTCCATCCATTTCTTCCAGAATATTCCTGCTAACTTCCGCTCTTTCTCTTGTGATCTCATTCCGGAATTCGTTGATACCCTTGCTGATCTCCTCCAAAAACCCATCAACACAGGCAGAAATCTTTTGCCTTGCAATTTTTCTAGAGGCCATATTTCTGAGCTGTGTAGCATCATGTTTTCTACCAGGGCCTTACATATTATTTTTTTGACATTGGTACATATGTTGGCACTCCAGAGGACTGAATTTAACATTCTGATAGCTTTCCGTCCATCTGTTATTTTACTGTCCTATAAATTGCTGATTTGGCTCAAATCAGATTCCCATCCTTCCATGATAAGCTCTATACCTTGTCGAATCCACTATACTACTAACTTGCTTCACACTCGATTCCTGATAACCCACCGAGGCGTCTAAAAAGAAGATGGTTAAGCGATCTTCTAGTTTAGAACTAAACTTTTATTCGTTATTCTGTAGCATTTCATCCACTGGATCTTTTAGGTTATTTTTTTCTTGATAATAGAGGTAACCTGTGGACAATCGCGGTGGGATTTTTTCTTAATACAGTAAACATAATAAATCAATCGAAAAAAAGAAAGAAAAAAAGTGTACTGAAGATTTGAACAAGAATTGTAAGGTAAATTTTTATATGACTCGTTGAACGACTTGTGACTCCTTCAAATTGATGCAAGTCATAGAAAAGAAAAATAAATATCAGATATTGCCAATCAACACCTCATTGAACCTCTTAAGCAAGACCTGACGACAATAAGCCGCGTGCGGAGCGGAGAGGTTGTAACCTGGGAAATCCAGGCGGTGGAGGTGAGAGCTGCCTCCTGGAACTGGTGAAGAAACTGGAGGCGTGTACTGGAGTCTTGTACTGTCGCGGTCTGCGATCACTTATTCTCTGCAATAAAGCATATCATGAATAACATGATTCGCTCCAGAAAGAAAACGCAGAATTAGCGTACAACCGTACAACTCCACCTTACATTTTAATGATAAATTCATTCAATACTCGGCAGTGAAATTAATATATTCGTAGGAATTCGTTTTCGATTTAATATCAAAAAATTAGGATTAGGAATATTAATTAGTTTAAATATAATACTTTTTTTGACACTGTTTTACAGATCTGCCAGGATCTGACGTTTTTTCGAGGCCGAAGGACATCCTTGGCCACGCTCTCCATCCACAATTAGAATTAGCTTTTTCGTCCTTAAGGATTGCTGTTTTAACTGTTTACTGTTTATCTGGTAATTTAAACAAAAATCTGGATCGTGTTTAACCGGTTTTATCATCTATAATGATTCATAAATATTTAATTTTAGGCTATTTTCTATTTTTTGAGAGAGAGAGAGAGAGAGAATGAACTTTATTCTGGGACTACTTGTCCCCTAAGAATAACATATGATTACAGTATATAGGACAATCGTCTGGCTTTGATAATTAATTATAATAAATAATAACAATAGATAATAATAAAAATTGATAAAGAATTAAATTATATGTTACAAGATAACTGTGACATCTAGTGAAATGATACATCTTATGTATACTATTATAATGTATATTACATAAATGTTTACGTTTTACATTAGCTCGGAAGATTGAAGATCCAGGAGGTAAAGGAATAAATGATGTTTAAAGGAAGTAAGAGTGGATATTTTTCGAATTGTGATGGGCAATGAATTCCATAACGAGGAAGCACGGATAATAAAGGATTTCTCGAAGGATGCAGTTCGATGCGCCGGAGTGCATAGGTTGTTGGGTTGGGTTCTAGTATTTAAGAGGTGAATGGAGGAGCGCAGAGTAAGGAGGTCATGGATATAGGTGGGTTTTTTGGTTTTCAAGGTTTGAAATATGAGAGCACCCAGGAAGTATTGACGTTGAAAACCGGGGTACAGCCACCCAATTTCAGAATACCTGTGAGATATGTGAGAACCTCTGGAGATCCCGAAAATAAATCTAATAAAACAGTTCATTAATCTTTTACATCTCATCTCGAGCTCATCAGACAGTCCTCCATATACTACGCATCCATAGTCAAAGTTAGGAAAAATAAGTGATGATACTAAAAGTTTTCGAGTACTTAATGGTAATGAATCACGGTAATGTGAAAGTTGCTTAAGAATAAAAATAGATTTTCTCGTGATTTGAGAGATATGGCTATTCCATGCAAGATGTTTATCGAAAGTTATTCCCAGATTTTTAATGGAATTTTGGAAATGAATTGGACGGTATTTGATGTATCATTTCAAAACGCTAACAGTTCAAGGAATAAACCATTAAACAAAATATATTATTTATTATCTTTTTTTTAGTTTTACTTTTTATTAGAATAATTACAAGCAGCCTCACTCAAGGGCAATGATTAATATTGATGACAGAGACTCATTCGCTTGGAGTCTCTACTTCTCTGGAGTAACGTTTCTTTAACACTAAATAAAAAATTATAGTATAAAAAACTAAAAAAAAAAACACTCTTTAATAGCAAACCGAACTAAATCTATCTTAGACAAAATCTAATGATCTACAACTAGTAATATATAGTATTTTGTTATATATGACATTTGATTGGATTAGCCATTATAGACTGTGCTAGAGACTCTTTAAAGACGACCAAAACTAACTTTTTAAAGTTGGCATAATTCGTCGATTTTTGACAATCGATTGTGGCTAAACGCCTAAATCAAATTCAGCTTAAGAGATTTCAATGAACGCACAATTTAATAAAATTTTATTTTGTAACTACATATTTTTCGATTTAAAGCATTTTTGTATATGTTTTATGCAAAAATCTGAAAAAATGTAAGGTTTTTTTCCCCCAAAAAATTTTCCCTTATCAAATATAGTCAAATTTTTGATATTTTACCAGGTATGCAAGTTTAAAATGTCGTTTATTTCTTAAAATATATACACAGTAATTTAAAAAAAAGTATAATATATTTTATTCAAAGTACTGACCCTCGCTTTCTACACATTTTGTCCATCTCTCGGGCAATATAGGGATACCATTCCAAAAGAATGCTTCATCTTTATTTGAAATCCATTCATCGAGCCATTTTCGTACGTTTTCGAAATTGTTGAAGTGTTGCTCCGCCAATGAGTGTCCCATCGATGAGAAGAGGTGATAATCAGAAGGCGCCAGGTCAGGTGAATACGGCGGGTGGGGTAGGAGTTCCCAACCAAGCGAAGAAATCGTTTCCTTAGTCAATCTGGCTGAATGTGCAGGAGCGTTATCATGCTGAAGAATGACTTTGGCGTGCCTGTGAGCCCATTCTGGGCGTTTTTCGATCAATGCGTGACTCAAATTGATCATTTGTTGTCGGTAGCGCTCGGTATTGACTGTTTCGCCGGGTTTGAGAAGCTCGTAGTAGACTACTCCCATCTGATCCCACCACACACACAGCATTGTCTTCTTCCCAAAACGATCCGGTCTTGCACTCGATGTGGATGGTTGTCCTGGCGTTACCCATGATTTTTTTTCGTTTGGGATTCTGAAAATAAATCCATTTTTCATCGCCAGTTACAACTCGATGCAAAAATCCCTTTCTTTCGTGGCGTAAAAGCAGCATTTCGCACACAGTTTTTCGTTTTTCCATCTGTCGTTCGTCCAATTCATGTGGAACCCATTTTCCAACCTTTTGAATCTTTCCCATAGCTCTCAGGCGATCGGAAATGGCTTGCCTAGTGACATTCAACTGTTCTGCCATCATTTGTTGGGTTTGGGTATTGTCTTCGTCTAATAAAGATTGCAATTCGAAGTCCTCAAACTTTTTTGGTCTATTTTCTCGTTTTTGATCAGTAACATCAAAATCACCACGTTTGAAACTTTGAAACCAACGTTCACATGCCCTGACGGTTGGAGCAACATCGCCATAAGTCTCAACAAGAATTCGATGACATTCAGATGCCTTTTTCTTTTGATTAAATAAGAAAATCATGACATGCCGCAAATGCTCTTTATTTGGCTTAAAATTAGACATTTTTAACACCAAAGAAAGGTATGATACGTCCACGTAAACGACTTAAAAACAACTGACTTTTGTAAACAAATGACTAACAAACAAAATAGCGTTTAGAGATAAGCAAATCCTTCAATAGGCTAAGAGCGCATTCTATTGGAATTAAAACGACATTTTAAACTTGCATACCTGGTATTCTCAGGACCCATCTGGACCACACTGAATCATAAATCCTACTAATCCACCTTTTGCAAGGCAGAGCCCCTGTTTGGGGGTATTTCGTCTGGACTAAGTTAGGATATTAAAACGAAGTTGTGCAATTATTGTACTGTCATTGGACCTTGACACGTGTGCTAATTTCCAAGATAATCAGATTACTGCAAATCGGTGAAAATTACGATGCAATATTCCGTTACATACAGGATGAAGTTAATAAAACCTTATTAAAAAATGTAACATTTTGATACGCTATAGTTGTGTCGGTGTATCTCGGATGGAAAATTCGCCGAAATTTAATGATGAATATTTTTTGTTTTATAAAATTTATCGCTGAGACCTACCGTTCGGGAATAATATTGGTTTGAATGAGAAAAGTCACGTACATTTTTTAAGTGTTGGGCCTTTTTTCACATACTTTATCTCTGTTGGTGTTGTTCGGATCGTAAGTCCGCCGACATTTTCCTTATCAGGAGCAATATATATGAGAATGGTGGACTATAGATAGACATATCCATCATGTCTTGTTTGTTTTTCTCAACTCGTCTGTTTTGTTTTTTTTTGTGTGTGTGTGTATGTTACGCGATTACTCTCTCAATTCTGAAAAAATTTTGATGATTTTCTTTTAGATCGGTAGGGCATAGTTCAGAGGTGGTCCCATAGAAAATATTTTAAAATCAATGCAGTACTTTTTAAGAAAAAAAAAACAGTTCATAAAATCACATTAAAAAATAAATAAAGTGAAATTTAAGTGTAATGTACTACCGAACGCAGATTTTGTTCGACTTATTTAAGAATTCAGCTTATCGAAGTACAACACATCGAGAGTTGACTGTATATGTAAACTAGCTGAAAATACCCCGCTCCGCTACGGTTTAATATCATTAGGATGAAGACAACTTAAATTAGTAAAAGTTAAGCTTAACGTTGATAATTATTATTACTTAAATAACCCTGAACAATTCCATTCTTAGAATAATTTCAATAAGTAAATTTGACAATTTGCAAAAGTTAATTTAATATTATTTTGATAGCCCTCCAGTGAAGCTTCGAGGCTGCACTACCATCTTACCCAGCTCTGATACCAGACCATCAGCTTTTCTTATGGCATACTTTAAGTGAATATAGTCTTAACTTCTCAACTTTTTTGAAGAAAGTTTAGTTTTTCTGTTTCTATTTTTGCGTACACATCAAGCATAAATTGGTTCAGGAGATTACGAAATTAAAGTAAATAAGGTTCTTCACCTCCTCGCTCCACAAACATTTAGGCGTAAAAATCAGCTGTAGGCACAGTTTTCATAAGTGATGTATTGGAGTTTGGGTCACGCTGAGGGATGTTAATACTGTACCTTACTTCTCCATGGTAGAACATGATACGATACTAAAGAGAATCATACACTTGGTAGAACTATTGATTCTTATCTGTTTTTTGTCCCTACATCGAACTGGCCTTACATGTCATCACCAGAGAACATAAGTCTTTTAACCTCCTTTTTAACATAAGTCTTTTAATAGCTTCTCTTCATGAAACAACTCAAACTTGTAAGTTGTAAGTAACCTCTGCAGCCTCCATGGGTTCACAGAAAGTACCAATATTATAAGGATTCGACATCGATCGTATTTTTGTTTGTTTAAAACTATAAGGAACTTAAACGGTGGTCAAAGTTTGCGGCTTAAAGATCTAACCTATTTTTTAACTTAGCTTATCTCCAAATACCATATGATAATTAATCTTTTATTATTCACCCAATAAAAATTGAAATCGCATTTTTTAAAATTCCTTTCTTAGCGAGTACCTACGGCCCTAGAGGAAGCTACATATCGAATTTCATTCCAATCCGTTCGATGGTTTCTGAGATTTCGTGTTAAGTGAGTGAGTGGTATTTGACAAATATATAATAGATTATTTTTGTTAATAATTTATATTTAGTTACCATGGAGATTTTAGATAATCATAATCATAAATATTTTTAAAATGTAAGGTTATATAAAAGTGATTTTTATTAACTGGTTTTTTGATTTTTCTAAAAAGCGCTGCGTTGATTTCAAAATATTTTTTATGGGACTACCTCTGAAGTAGGCCCTACCGATATAAAAAAGAATAATCAAAATTGATTCAGAATTGACGGAGTAATCACGTAACATAAAAAAAAAAAAAAATAAAATAAAAATAAAGACGAGTTGAGAACTTTCGTCAATTCTGATGATTCTATTTTATATCGGTACGGCCTACTTCAGAGGTGGTCCCATAAAAAATATTTTGAAATCAACGCAACACTTTTTAAGAAAAAAAAAAAAACAGTTAATAAAAATCACTGTTATATAACCTTACATTTTAAGCATATTTATGATTATGATTATCTAAAATCTCCATGGTAACTAAATATAAATTATTAGCAAAAATAATTTACATATACAGTCAACTCTCGATGTGTTGTACTTCGATAAGCTGAATTCTTAAATAAGTCGAACAAAATCTGCGTTCGGAAGTACATTACACTTAAATTTCACCTCAATGAGACGATTTCAGACAAAAACGTGAAAAATTGTGTCGAAAATAAGTAGAACTGAAAATATGGTTCAAAAGAGAGAACTCCTAGGACCACCTCTATAAAAAGAACTATTATAAAACTTTCTGTTTTCTGTCATTGTTTGTCTTTTCAGTTCATAGTTACACCAGTCACTCATTATTAGTTATTCACTCGAGTGGTTTTACAGTGGCTATTGAAAATGCTTCCAATTAACGAAAAGTTAAAATTGATTTGCAAAGTGCAGAAAGGAGAAAGAAGTTATCATTTTTCAGGGAAGCTTGAAGATCGAGAATGGACTGTATAAACGAAAATACACTCACCACTAAAAAGTGAAAAATAAAAATAATTTTTAGAGAAAAAAACAAAACCGACTTCAAGATTAAACCTACATATACAAACTTGAACTAAAAAATAAAAAATAATATTTTAATTGCTTCAAAACAAGAACCATTAAATGAAAATCAATGCAGTACTTTTTAAGAAAAAAAAAAACAGTTCATAAAATCACATTAAAAAATAAATAAAGTGAAATTTAAGTGTAATGTACTACCGAACGCAGATTTTGTTCGACTTATTTAAGAATTCAGCTTATCGAAGTACAACACATCGAGAGTTGACTGTATATGTAAACTGTATATGGAAAAAAACAAAACCGACTTCAAGATTAAACCTACATATACAAACTTGAACTAAAAAATAAAAAATAATATTTTAATTGCTTCAAAACAAGAACCATTAAATGAAAATCAATGAAATTATCGATACTTATAAACCTATTTACAATTTATAATCAGTTATTTTTGGAGTCGGTGACAACCAAAACAAACAGAATTTGAAAAGAAATTGTAATCGTAAAGATCCTCCCACTGTTTTATCACCGCCACACCGCTGTCTCCGGCCCTTCGACAGTTTATTTATTGTAAAGGGAGGATTAAACTTCCCTTCTTGGCTGGCACCGAATCCAAAGATAATTAGTCATAAATTGTAAATAGGTATATAAGTATCGATAAGTTCGTTGATTTTCATGTAATGGTTTTTGTTTTGAAGCAATTAAAATGTTATTTTTTATTTTTTAGTTCAAGTTTGTATATGTAGGTTTAATCTTTAAGTCGGTTTTGTTTTTTTCTCTAAAAATTATTTTTTTTTAAATTTGTACATGGCCAACCACCGTGACATTCTTTGGTAGCACGAAAATAAAATAAAGTTACCAATAACATCATCCAAAGCTTTGAAATTCACCTCAAGTTCTGTGGGAATGGATTATAGTGTTACGTTGTTCATTCAAAAATTTTTAATCCATATTTACAATTGCTATTTGTGTTGGGTATTTTGACACATTTTTGTTGGTGTTCGTCGGATTGAAAATTTTCCGACAGTTTCCTAAAAAGAAATTTAATGGAAAATGTTTTCGTTCTATAACGTTTGTCACTAAGACGCACTGTTTAGGAACTATGTTGATTTTAATTTTTAAAAAGTCAGATTTTAAACCCCTACTGTTTGTTTATTTCGTTTAACGTCACTTTATGCTGCTATGGCTAATCGGACGATGCTACGGTAAGAGTCATAAATTTTGCCTATCCAGGTATAATTAGGATAGGGATCTTTAACGAGTACCTGACATCGCACAGGCTCAGGAATCCCATTTTACGTCCCTTCCGAAGGACGGCATACCTAAGGATTTCTTACTCCCTTTAGAAAATCCTAAGGTCATTTGCCGGGCTGCGAACCCGTGATCATGGGTTCATTAGGTTGCTATGCTAACCACTAACCACTTATTTATTTCTGTTGCATTCCAAAAGGAGTAAATAAAAAAAATGACAGAAAAGGAAAAAATACTTTAGAACATATGTTGTTACTAAAGTCCTTGTGTATTGAATAAAACCCTTTAAATTCAACTTGCATAACTAAATCAAGAATGGTTTTACTTTCACTAAAATAATTACACTTTAAATTAACAATTTAGATAGACACATTTAATGTCAGATGAAAAATTCGGATTCGTCGTCTTTTCAGCCACTACTGGAAAAAAAGTTTAAGCGCAATAGTCCAGTCAATAAACACATTGTAGAGTGCATGGAATATGCAATAATTTTTGTCCTCATCGCTTCGTTAGGAGTAGTTAGAAGGTAAACATACTAAAAGTCCCCGCCTCTGGGGGGTGAGCAAACGGTGGGGGGGGGGGAGGAGAGAAGTTCCATTTCTTTGGTTTTTCCATAATATATCGAAAACTGTACATAATAATATACATAATAAAATCTACTCTAAAAGGTCTTCTTTTCAGACGCCTGGGAGGATTATACGGGATGGAGAGGGAAGCAAGTTGGGAGACTAGTGGATTAGAGTGGTTATGGAGCTTACTATGGAAGGATGCATATCTGGTTTGGGCTAAATCAGCAACATATGGAACATTAAGATCTTTATTGATTAGTTTATTAATCACAAAATAAGGAGCATTGAGGATTTTTCGAAGGATTTTGAATTGCAAGGATTGGATACGAGATGAATTGGATGGTTTAGTGGAGCCCCAAAGCTCAACTCCATAGGTCCAAATAGGTCTAATCACCATCATGTAAATCATTCTTTTGTAATTTATTGGAAGCTTTGAACGTTTGTCTACTAAATGTTGAAGCAGTCTGTAACGACGAGCAGTTTCTTGTCGTTTTAGTCTTGTATGTGGATTCCAAGTAAGACGTTTGTCCAAGTGGAGTCCTAGGTAGCGGATCTGATCAATAGGGATTAGTGGAATATCATTAAAGGTTACTGTAGGACAGGAAGTCGTAGGTTTACGACGAACGGGATAGTTAATTTAATTTAATTATTGGTAGTTTGATCCTTTTCCCCAAATTTTAAAATTTAAATTGTAAAAAGCAGTAGATGATATCCATGATCTATTGTTTTTCCCAGTCGAAGAGAAATTGATTTTTTTTTTTTTTTTACATTTTTAAATGTATTCATATTCACATATTCAGAAAATGTTAAGGATTATGTTTATAATAACATGTAACTGCTTTGTACAACTATTCATTGGTAGGAATCATTAATACATTACTATAGTACCTACTAAAGTTGCTAAATTCGAAGGTCCCGAAGCTTCAGAGGCTAATTGGGAATAAAAGGGAAGCAAGTTAAGAGACTAATGGCTTTAATTTGAAAATCCTAATAGAACAGATGTTCTTCTGGTGCAGAGCTGGGAGAATTAAGTTACGGTGGTCTGACTGTGTGGTTGAAGATTCTAGGTTAATCGGAGTAAGAGATGGATGACAGCATCCCAGGAAAAAGGCGAGCGAAAAAAAAAAAAAAAAAAAAAAAATAAAAAGAAAACATATAAGCATCAAAGATCAAGATGACAACCCCTAAAACATGTTCCATGTTATTCTTTCTTTAGCAGATAGGCTTTATACAGGATAAGTATCTCTTAGTGTAAAAAAAAAATTGGGTTAAACTAGATCAAAAATGTAGCTAAATGCTGCAAATCTCACCTTTCTATTCCAATCCGTTGCAGATATACGATAAATCAAAGACTTTTTTGAGGAAATCACGTTTTTTCCCATAAAAACTGTATTATCTCCATTTTGTCTAAATATTTTTCAAATTTTGGCCACATTTTCAGATTTAGCATTAAATTTCCTATAAGAACAGAGTACACGTAACCTTGAATTTTACAAACTTGGTATCTAAAGAACAGCTTGATCTTCACCTTATTTGGGGAATTCACAATGTCTTATTTACTTCAACGTTCACCGTTTTTCGTAAAAACTATCCACAAAACGTCAGATCTCACAAAAACTTGCAAATTTAATCAGCTTTCGAATATGTTAAACGTAATGATTTTGTTTCAATTTCATGGAGATATTTACTTTTGAAACCGAAAAACCATGGTGTTCTCATTTCGTATACAAATCAGTTACTTGGGTAAATAAAACATTATGGCAATCCCTTAATGGAAATGTGCATTTTAAACATAATAAACTCTTCATTGGAATAAAAAGCAAAGGAAAAAATGATTGTTTAATAGAAAATAAAGGAAAACTGTCAATAAAGCGACACTACATCAGAGGATATGATATTATTACATTTATTTATTATTATTATTTAGGATTTATTTTCAATTAGATTTTCAATGTAATGTTTAAAATCCAGTGATAATGAACATAGACCTTAATTTTGTCGTTAGCTTCTAAATGCAGATTACGTCTAAGAATACTACTTTTTGAAGTGAATTTTATGGGCAGATGAGTCTGTTTTTACAGGGGATGGCATTTCTACCAATCCATGTATATCGTTATTATGAATGGTCGAAATGCCTTCCCCTGTAAAAATGAGACTCATCTAGCCATAAATCACATAATAAATAAATAAATGTAATAACATAAGATCCTCCGATCTGGTGTCGCTTTATTGACAGTTTTCCTTTATTTTCTATTAAACAATCATTTTTTCCTTTGCTTTTTATTCCAATGAAGAGTTTATTATGTTTAAAATGCACATTTCTACTAAGGGATTGTCATAATGTTTTATTAACCCAAGTAACTGATTTGTATACCAAATGAGAACACCATGTTTTTTCGGTTTCAAAAGTAAATATCTCCATGAAATTGAAACAAAATCATTACGTTTAACACTTCACTTGAGGTACGCATGATGATATAGAAGGATCAATACAATTAGGATTGATGAATTAAATGCCACTTCTATTGAGATTATTTTATTTGAAAACTAGTTTCGAATGCTAAACATTCATCTTCAGTTCTAAAACATACAATAAAATTTTCAACACATCAGTACTATGTTACATAGATTAAATATACTAAGGTTTTGTCCCTTTACCGAAGGACAAAATAGACCCTTTCCAAAAAAGCGGCGTATACGAATTAAAATGTAATGACTGTGAAGCAAAATACACGGGAAAAACCGGACGATCAGTAAATCAAAGAGTAAATGAACATATAAGAGCATACACTAATAAGACCCAAAATTCCAATTTCGCTATCCATCTAAATGAAAATAACCACAAATTTAATAAAGACTCGGGAGTAAAAATATTACATCAAGTAGAAAATAGCCTAAAATTAAATACTTTTGAATCACTAGAAATAATAAAATCGTTTAAAACCGATCCAGATTTTTGTTTAAATGATCAGATTAACATATCCAATAGCCCCATTTTAAATTTATTTCCCATAGGAACGAAAAAACCCAATGAGTCATAAGGGAAACCCCGTTGTAAATCTAAAACTTAACCTACCTGCCCCCCCCCTTTTACTTCTCACAAATTCAGTGTTTTAGTTACCTCGAAGGTGAGTGCCTGTGCTTGATTTCTTGTCTTATCTTTTTAAAACCTTAGTATATTTAATCTATGTAACATAGTACTGATGTGTTGAAAATTTTATTGTATGTTTTAGAACTGAAGATGAATGTTTAGCATTCGAAACTAGTTTTCAAATAAAATAATCTCAATAGAAGTGGCATTTAATTCATCAATCCTAATCATTACGTTTAACATATCATTCGAAAGCTTATTAAATTTGCAAGTTTTTGTGAGATTTGACGTTTTGTGGGATAGTTTTTACGAAAAACGGTGAGCGTTGAAGTAAATAAGACATTGTGACTTCCCCAAATAAGGTGAAGATCAAGCTGTTCTTTAGATACCAAGTTTGTGAAATTCAAGGTTACAGGTACTCAGCTTTTATAGAAAAGTAAATGCTAAATCCGAAAATGTAATCAAAATTTGAAAAATATTTAAACGAAATGGAAATATTACAGTTTATTTGGAAAAAAACGTGATTTCCTCAAAAAAATCTTCGATTTATTGTATATCTGCAACGGATTGGAATAGAAAGGTGAGATTTGCGGCATTTAGCTACATTTTTGATCTAGTTTAACCCGATTTTTTTACACTAAGAGATACTCACCCTGTATATATATATATATATATATATATATATATATATATATATATATATATATATATATATATATATATATATATTATAATATTATAATTTAAATTGTAAAAAGCAGTAGATGGTATCCATGATCTATTGTTTTTCCCAGTCGAAGAGAAATTGATTTCTTTTTTTTTACATTTTTAAGTGAAATTTAGAACAGTACAAAGAAATGTATTCAGAAAATGTTAAGGATCATGTTTATAACATTATAGTCTTCACTACAACTAATCATTGGTAGGAATCATTAATACATTACTATAGTACCTACTAAAGTTGTAAAATTCGAAGGTCCCGAGGTTTCGGAGGCTAATTGTTAATAAAAGGGAAGCAAGTTAAGGGACTAATGGCTTTAATTTGAATATCCTAATAGAACAGATGTTCTTCTGGTGCAGAGCTGGGAGAATTAAGTTACGGTGGTCTGACTGTGTGGTTGAAGATTCTAGGTTAATCGAAGTAAGAGATGGATGACAGCATCCCAGGAAAAAGGTGAGAGAAAAAAAAAAAAAACAAAAAAAAAAAAAAACATATAAGCATCAAAGATCAAGATGGCAACCCCTAAAACATGTTCCATGTTATTCTTTCTGTAGCAGATAGGCTTTAGACAGGGTGAGTATCTGTTAGTGTAAAAAAAAAAAATTGGGTTAAACTAGATCAAAAATGTAACTAAATGCCGCAAATCTCACCTTTCTATTCCAATCCGTTGCAGATATACGATAAATCAAAGACTTTTTTGAGGAAATCACGTTTTTTCCCATAAAAACTGTAATATCTCCACACATAATAACATAAGATCCTCCGATCTGGTGTCGCTTTATTGAAAGTTTTCCTTTATTTTCTATTAAACAATCATTTTTTCCTTTGCTTTTTATTCCAATGAAGAGTTTATTATGTTTAAAATGCACATTTCCATTAAGGGATTGTCATCATGTTTTAGTTACCCTAGTAACTGATTTGTATACCAAATGAGAACACCATGTTTTTTCGGTTTCAAAAGTAAATATCTCCATGATATTAAAACAAAATCATTACGTTTAACATATCATTCAAAAGCTTATTAAATTTGCAAGTTTTTGTAAGATTTGACGTTTTGTGGGATAGTTTTTACGAAAAACGGTGAGCGTTGAAGTAAATAAGACATTGTGACTTCCCCAAATAAGGTGAAGGTCAAGCTGTTCTTTAGATACCAAGTTTGTAAAATTCAAGGTTACGTGTACTCTGTTCTTATAGGAAATTTAATGCTAAATCTGAAAATGTGGCCAAAATTTGAAGTATATTTAAACAAAATGGAGATAGTACAGATTTTATGGGAAAAAACGTGATTTCCTCACAAGTAGCACTTCAATAAAAATTATACCCTAGAAGATCTCTAGGCCATCCTCTTTCAGACGCCTCGGAGGATTATCGGGAATAGAGTGGGAATAGAGAAACTAGTGGATTTAAGTAGTTATGGAGTTTACTATGAAAGGATTGGTATCTGGTGTGGAATAAATTAGCAACATATGGAACATTAAGATCTTTATAGACAAGTTTATTTGTGACGGAATTTAAAAGGCTTTTGGATATAATTGGATACGACATTGATTATATAGTTAAATGGAGCCTCAAAACTCAACTCCGTTTGTCCAAATAGGTCTTTTTCCTATTAAGTAAATTATTGTTTTGTAATCAATCGAAAACGAAGGGCAGTTGTCCTGGAATCTTAAATCAAAATTGCTTCTTGAAATTATATTATAAAATTTTTGTACAAAAAATAAATTTTGGATCTACGGAGTTTAGGTTTAAGGCTCTCCTAAACCTTACAATTCTTTTCGTATGCAATCCTTAACTTGCTTCACATTCTATTCATATAACAATCCGAGGTGTTTGAAAAGAAAATTGCTTAGGACCGTCTAATTTAGAACTTTTTTGAAGTTATGATGATACTTGTCGTTAGAACCTACTGTTTAGGAGCTATCTTAGTGATTTAAATGAAAATATATCACGTTTAAACCCCTATTTTTCTCAACTTTGTATATAACGAACAATCATTAGTTGTTAATTAAATTTAAATAATTTAAAACTATACATGTAAGCGGAAAAAAATAAAGAACATAAGGGCATAGTCTATCAGCAAGATTAAGCTTTTTAATTTGAAAATTTATCTCCTACAGAAAACTGAATCACAGGTAAGCGGGAAAAAAATCGAAAACATATTAGCATCGACGATCAAGGAGCAACCCCTAAGACATGTTCAGACATGTTTATAGCTTTATTTTAAAAACTTGAACCAGCATCAATTTTCAAACAATTCAGTATTTCTCTTTATGGAATTTCTTAACTCCAGAGGAATTTTGTGGTATTTTGTTTAATGAAACTCTAGATTCCTGTGTAATAACGTTCAAAAGAACAATATCAGGCGTAAGGTCATATTTCTTTAAGATGAAGTAATAATTGGTTCTCTAGAAGAGTAATTATGAAAGGTATTGTCCTCATACAATTCCATTGTTCTCTTCTAGAAGTGAGCTGTTGCACTTGATTTTAGCAATCGGAAGATCCTGATCGGGATGTGTAAGCCTTGAGTGACCTCGCTGATAATTTTTGAGAATCATCGTTGCACCATCTCCAGTAGATCCTTTTGTAGGTCCCTGGAGGAGGGGGTGCAGAAGAAACAGTGGCTTGTATATGATGAGGAATAAAATAATATGGAATGTAGACCCTGTTTTTGAACTAACAATTATATATATTTTTTTTTGAAAAAAATAATCTTTTTTCTGGGACGTATTGTCCCCTAAGAATAACAAAATTGTGTCGTAAAATAGTACAATGGTCTGGCATATATATTTTCATACAAAGGTATTTATATATGAGGAACAATAGACATGCAAATACAGTTCATTACATAATTGCCTAAATAACTTTAGTAAATAAGATAACATAAGAAGGATAAATGAAATAATACTAAAAAAAAAATAAAATAAAATAAATAACCCTGAAAAAATGAGAAAAGGGGATGAACTATGTCTATATGTACATTGGATGAAGAAAATATTTACAGAGATTACGATATATACTTATATATACTGCACTCATTCACTTATACACCTATATACACAACTATACACTTATGAATTGTCGATAGATAAAATTTCTTTGTTTAGGAAAAACATTTAAAGTAAAAAAAAAAAAAAATAAAAAAAAATAAAAATTAAAATAAGAAAAAAGAATTTTTATAAAAAAATAAATAAAATGATACTATACAATAAATTAATTACCAAGGAGAAATTAATATTAAGGTGTAATTTACAACAGCAATTATTCTCCCATATTTATTTATTAAAAATCATATAATGTTACATGATTGTCCAAAAATAATTTTTTCTTATTTCATTTTTTTGCGACGTTACATGGTCATTGCCACATTTTCAAGCTCTGAAACATACAAAAACAAACATGCATGGCAAATTGCGAATAAGGTATATTATGTGCATCTATACTCGACCATGTACATTATATATACTTAATGAATTACCTTACAATGTCCAAAAGTACAAGATCCATTTCCAATATCTACATACATTAAAACTTAATTAATAACAAATAAAATCAATATAAATATAAAAATCGTAGTAAATAAAAATATGAAAAAAGTACAATGTTCAACTGCACATCTATGATTTTGCAAAATTTACTATTATCGTATAGCTATTGTTAATTAATATAATTACCTTAAAATTACGAAAAAAAAACAAAAAAAAAAACTATTTGAACTAAAATTTTTGTTCACTTTTCCACATTCATTATCACTGTCTATTACTGCAATAGGTCCAAAGGTTAACATTTAGATATTCAGTTGTTATATTGATTTTATTTGTTATTCATTAAGTTTTAATGTATGTAGATATTGACATGATACCAGTGACAAGACTTTTAGTCGATTAAAGATTATATTGGAAATGGATCATGTACTTTTGGACATTGTAAGGTAATTCATTAAGTATATATAATGTACATGGTCGAGTATAGATGCACATAATATACCTTATTCGCAATTTGCCATGCATGTGTGTTTTTGCATGTTTCAGAGCTTGAAAATGTGGCAATGACCCTGAAACGTCGCAAAAAAATGAAATAAGAAAAAATTATTTTTGGACAATCATGTAACATTATATGATTTTTAATAAATAAATATGGGAGAATAATTGCTGTTGTAAATTACACCTAAATAAAATGATTATTTACCTATGTGGAACAAATAAAAGATTATTATTATATGAAAGAAAATTTATGAGTCAATTCACCGGTATCAAATTTATTAGATTTGATCATATTTAATAATAATTACTGTTCATATTGACTGGCATCTGACTGGGATAAGAGGAGATATTGGAAAAGGAGTGTTTTAAATAAGCTTAAGGAAGGGGCATGTCTTATTTCAGGAGGGAGGGTGTTCCAGAGGGTAGTGTGGATCGGGCTAGGAAGGAATGCGTGTATAACGTTGTTCGATGGAAAGGCAAGTATAGGTCAGAGGATCGTGATCTTGTTGTGAATCGGGATATATTTTACACTTATTGATTGAAATTTACTAATTATTTAAGAAATACTTCCAAATTTGAAGGATTGTGTACACAGGATAAGATATAGGATAACACTGCAGCAGCTTCGGAAGTTCTATTTTGCTTTTTCCTATGGCGTCCTCTCTTTCGTTTTCCTGGGAAGTTCTCTTTCATAATTCTCTTCACCATTCTCTTAATAGTCATCCTCTCGACGTGCCTAAGCCAGCTGATTCTTCTTGAATTTATAAACTGCACCTTATCCCCATGGTTGATTAATTCGTCCCGATTCCTGGTTATTTCTTAGGCACCAATCACCTTGTTCGCTGATTGGCGATATATATTCGCCGCATTACTTTCCTCTTGAAGACTTGACTACTTTTTTGAGTGTCCATGTTTCAGCACCATAACAAACTTTGTAACTGATTAATGATTTATACAGATTTAATTTGGAGGTTTTAAAGAATAGAGTCGATTTCATAAAGTTTACCAAAGTACGCTTTATTGCCAAGTTCTGATACCGTTATAAAGGTTTTGCCATGTCCTGGAAGGGCTAGAGCTTCTTTCGCTGCTTTATCAGACATTTCGTTACCTCTTATTCCGATATCACTTGGCGACCAAATTAAGTATACCGATTTTCCTCCTCTATGAAACCTCTTGACCAGATCTAGAATGCAATGTATTCCTAAGTGATCTGAATACATGTTCTACATAGAGTTTAAAGTGCTAAGTGAATCTGATACCAGGGCAACATATTCAATGGCCGAGCTCAAAAATAATCGTAAAGGCATGGCGATGGCATTAAATTAATTAGTTTTAAAGGTATATTGAAATATTTTAAGTCCTTAAATAGTTTGAATCTGTATATATTTACCGATTACTTAATTACTGATTATTCTATGTATTCTTTGACTGGATATTGTTTATTGAAATCGAGAGTGGTAAAATTTCATATTTTGTCAATATACAGAGTGAGTATCTCTTAGTGTAAAAAAAAAAAAAAAATTGGGTGAAATTAGATCAAAAATGTAGCAAAATGCTGATAAATCAAAGACTTTTTTTTTTCCATAAAAGCTGTAAAATCTCCATTTTGAATAAATATTTGTCAAGCTTTGGCCACATTTTCGAATTAAGCATTACATTTTCTATAATAGTTGAGTACACGTAACCTTAAATTTTACAAACTTGGTATCTAAAGAACAGCTTGATCTTCACCTTATTTTGGAAAGTCACAATGTCTTATATTACTTCAACGCTCACCTTTTTTCGAAAAAAACTATCCACAAAACGTCAAATCTCATTAAAACTTGCAAATTTAATAAGCTTTCGAATGATATGTTAAACGTAATGATTTTGTTTCAATTTCATTGAAAAATTTACTTTTGAAACCGAAAAAACAAGGTGTTCTCATTTGGCATTCAAATCAGTTACTTGTGTAAATAAAACATTATGACAATCTCTTAATGAAAATATGCATTTTAAACATAATAAACTCTTCATTGGAATAAAAAGTAAAGAAAAAAAAATATTGTTTAATAGAAAATAAAGGAAAACTGTCAATAAAGTGACGCCAGATCAGACGATATTATGTTATAACATTTATATTTATTTAATGATTATATACTTCAATTTTGCCGTTAGCTTCTGAATGCAGATTGTGTACGAACTAACGATATTCCACATGGAATGGTAGAAACGCCTTCCCCTGTAAAAACAGACTCATCTGCCCATAAAATTCACCTCAAAAAGTTGTATTCTTCAACACAATATGCAATCAGAAGCTGTCTGCAAAATTGAGGTTTATGTCCATTATCATTGAGTTTTAAACCTTACATTGAAAATTTAATAAAATAAAATCCTTAATAATAATAATAAATAAATAAATGTAATAACATAAGATCCTCTAATATGGTGTCGCTTTATTGAAAGTTTTCCTTTATTTTCTATTAAACAATAATTTTTTTCTTTGCTTTTTAATGCAATGAAGAGTTTATTATGTTTAAAATTCACATTTTCATTAAGGGATTGTCACAATGTTTTATTTACACAAGTAACTGATTTGTATGCCAAATGAGAACACCATGTTTTTTTTCGGTTTCAAAAGTAAATTTCTCCATGAAATCGAAACAAAATCATTACGTTTAACATATCATTCGAAAGCTTATTAAATTTTCAAGATTTTGTGAGAGTTGGCGTTTTGTGGATAGTTTTTTTTTTTCAAAAAACGGTGAGCGTTGAAGTAATATAAGACATTGTGACTTTCCCAAATAAGGTGAAGATCAAGCTGTTATTACCTGTACTCAGCTATTATAGAAAATTTAAATTTATATTTATTATGCTAAATCCAAAAATGTGGTCAAAATTTGGAAAATATTTAAGCAAAATGGAGATATTACAGCTGTTATAAACAAAAACGTGGTTTCCTCAAAAAAGTCTTTGTTTTATCATATATCTGCGACGGATTGGAATAGGAAGGTGAGACCTGCGGCATTTTGCTACATTTTTGATCTAGTTTCACCCAATTTTTTTTTATACACTAAGAGATACTCACCCTGTATACACTAGAAAAAAAATATATCTGCTGCCTAATCCTTAATAGATAATTCCTACAAGATAATTTTCCCTTAATGTATGAATAGCTGGTGCGATGCTTATAATGGCTAAGAGAAACTTGACCTTCTGTAGTAAGATACGGTTGGCACAAGAATGATCGTGTTTTCATCTTCTTCCTGGTTCGTAGTGAATTAGCTACCATAGAAATGAATATTTCATGATGAGTTTCTGATATATACTGAGAATATTGATTATGCGTTCGATGGTGTTTTTTCATTCCTACAATTACACCTGTTTTTACATTCATGGACCGAGAGTTCTCCAAGATGGATCCTACAGACTAAAGGGGAATCACGAATTGTACCGACAATTGGAAACATCCGACACTAGTATCCAGGCGGCTGGAGTACTATGGGCACCGTCTGAGAATGGACATCAACAGGCTTACATAGAAGATCTTATTACTGATTATAAGTTATGACTCCAAGTATGTGGCTTAATGGAGTCCAAAAAGACTTTGCCTCTGTTGGAATTTCTGAACTTGATGTGTTGGATCGGTCGAAATTTAGAGGTATGGTCGAAATTTAGGAGTTACCTTTGATCACCACCTTTCCTGGAATAACCATATCGCCCAAATTTCTAAAAAGTCCATAATAATCCTTAAACAACTGTATAGATCCCGAGATTTCTTTTCCCAGAGTACCCGTCAACTTTTAGTGTCCTCTCTTGTTTTCCCTTGCTTTGATTACTGTTGTTTGGTTTATGGGGGACTGTCTGGGGATCTCGAGATGAAGCTGAAGAGACTGATGAACTGTTTCATTAGATTTATCTACGGGATCCCTAGGCGGTCACACGTTACTTGCCGATACTCTGAGCTTTGAGATTGAGAAGGCTGTGGATTTTCGTGCTGTTGTGTTTTGTGCAATTGAATCTAGTTTTTGGTGTTTTGTTTATTTCGTTTCTTTTATTTTATGTTAATTCATTGTTTGCTATTATTGTTTACAACAAAGTTTGAAGTTCCAATAACTTTAGAACATATTTTTGTTGTTTTAAGCGAATATTAGTGAAAGTAGGTCAAACTGTAAGGTTAGGTTATACTAGATTTGAGATTTCTAGAGATTAGCCTTTCAGAAAATGGAGGAGGAGCCTCCTGGATGTACAGTCCTTAAGGACCCACGCCCATCCGCAAAAAGACCTAGGAATGGGTCTGATGTTGAAGAAGAAAATGAAGAAATTTATAGTGGTGGCTGTTTGAATGAAGCAAAGAAAATTCAGGAGAGCTTACGTAAATTCATTCGAGATTTTGATAAAAAGATGAACAACGTAACTAGAAAAACATATCAATGGAGAAATTGATCGATTAATCGGTATATTGGAAACCTTAAACTCCAAGGTCAAGCAAAGTGAAGACAAAAAGAAAGAAGATTCAGTCTCGTCGCTTGTCCAAAGAGTGGTGAAGGAAACATTGGAGTCTCCCATAGTAGTCGATACAATAATAAGCAAAATCATGGAAAGGTCACATCCAAAGGTTATTCACAGCCATTCAGGGGTAAACATAGCAACCTCCGGCCCTCAATTTGCCAAGGCCGAATCCTCTGAAGGGAAGCTAATGTCGACTAATGAAGATGCAAATTTAAAGGAAGCTGAAACTTTTGAGATATACAAGAGCAAAAGAAATAGGAGAAAGGCAAAATCGCAAGAAAAGAAAACTAATGAAGAACGGAGCGAAACTGAGGACAAAATTGTTGAGATTTCTCCAAATGATAAATCTACACCAAAGAATAAACCTAAGACGTTGGCAGATATTGTTAAATCGCTGCCATTAAAGCCGTCCCTGACGTCAAGACCAGCATACTTAACAATCAGCGGCTCTGGAAAAAGCCCAGTGGATATCATAAATGGGCTCCCGTCGCCCACAAATATAGGTGTAAACGCTTCTATAGTTAGAGCGACCAAGGCGGGCTCGATTCTAGTTCGGTTAGAAGAAGAATCCCATGCAACTAAAGTCATTGGATGGCAGGAGCTGCGCCAAAATGGGCTACATGCTAAGCTAGCACTGAGGAAAAAACCTAAACTTGAAGTGAGGGGTGTGCCTCACGCATGGAACTCAGCAGACCTAGTTAGGTTTCTGTGGCAAAGAATACCTGAAAAATCGGTTCCAACTCTCCTTGTTATTGAAGATCTTCGCCCACTATTTGCTTCAGTCGCCAGGAACGGCTTAACTAAGAACTGGGTATTGGAAGTGCACCCAATGATCCGTTTTCAGCTGTTGGAAATAGGAAGTCTAGATGGAGGATGGTGGTCCATGACTTTTAAGGATTACCTGGATGCCCCTCGCTGCACCAAGTGCCAGGGCTATGAAACACACCAAGGCCACTTGCACTGCAAACTCAGTGGTTTGCATTTGGTGCGCAGGAAGTGGCCATCTAATGAAAGAATGTCCAAAGAAGAAAGTATTGGCCGACCCAACCTGCATTAATTGTAAACGGGCGAATGCAGATCATAGTAAAACAAAGCACAAGGCTGGCAGTCGGGAGTGCCCTGTGCACTTAACATGGTGCAAGGAAATAGCGAAACGTACCTATTATGAATAGAATTACCATCCTTCAGCTCAACATGGGTCGCCGAAGAGTAGTGGCAGACGAGTTGCGAGCTCTTTCTCGACGCTACGACATGATGGTAATTCAGGAACCGACCAGCCATAGGAACTTGGTCACGGGGTTTGGTCTCACGTCAAGAGTTATAGCTCTGAGCAGTGGAGAGAGGAGGCCTAGGGCTGCTATAGTGGTCAACAATCCAAATCTTGACGTGATGTATCTTAGACAATATTCTACGGCTGATTGTGTCGCATGCTACGTAAAGTGGGGCAGTTTATCTTTTACGATGATCTCGGCTTACCTGCCTAACGGAAGTAATATAGAGGAAAGTATTTCTGTCATGGAAACGATCACATCTAGTTGCAGGAATGTGATCTTATGCTCGGATACTAACGCTTGGAACACGGTTTGGGGTTCCAATCGAACAGACCGACGAGGGGCTAAGCTTGGTGATTTTATAGCAAGGAGCCAGTTAGTAGTAGTCAACAACATCTCTTCCACTCCCACTTTCTCAGGGCCAATGGGTGAAAGTTCGATTGATGTGACATTGGCATCAACGACATTAGTACGACACATTGTTGACTGGAACCTCAGATCTGAAACTAGTTCTGACCACAAAGTCCTGGAATTCAGTCTAGTGCAGGATATGCCAGATTTTCACGATATTGACAAGGGTTACGTAACTCGAAGGAATGACTGGAGCGTCTTCAAATGCATGCTGGAGGGAGAAATTGCCGACGAAGAATGGGAATCGGTGGAAACGGAATGTGCTGACGATCTGGACTATAGAGTCTCTAAAATAACTAATACAATTCTTGACGCAGCTGAAAATTCTCTCCAACGGCGAAAGGCCAGAACTCGACTAGTTCCATGGTGGACACCGGCCTTAACAACAATGAAGAGGGAAGTCTACAAGGCACGAAGGTTGTACCAGCGATGCAGATATGAAGAGAGGCGTATTGCACTTCGTAATCAGTACAAGGCCAAAGCTAAAGAATATCGAAACGAAGTGCGTTTACAAAAGCGGAGGTCCTGGGATGAATTCATTGTCGAAGAATCAAAGAAGAATCCATGGGGAATTCCATACAGAGTTGCTCTAGGAAAACTAACTCCTTTGCAAACATTAGCAGCCCTCAAGCATGTAGATGTTCAGGCGACTACCCTCGAAGAAGCAGCGACCATTTTTATTGAGGCTACATATCCTAAAGATGATCCGTCGGAAGACAATGAAGAGGAAGAATTAGTTAGACGCACAACTACTTACCCACCTGGAACAGACTTCTGCCCTCCATGGGATATTTACGATCTTCGTATTGCTGTTGATAGGCAGAAAACCGGTCGTGCCCCGGGGCTCGATTCTATAGACGCTGCGATCTTGAAAAATAGTATCCCCTACATGGAAGATATATTATTAGGAATTTTCAATGACTGCCTAGATAGGGGGTATTTTCCGAGAAGCTGGAAGGTGGCAGATTTGAGACTACTCTACAAGGGAGGGAACAAGGATAAGCAGCTTCCTAAGTCGTATAGACCTATATGTCTTCTTCCCGTAATGAGTAAGGTACTGGAGAATCTTATTATGATAAGACTACAGCCGATACTTAGAAAGGCAAGCCATCCACGGCAATTTGGCTCTACAAAAGGTAAGGGAACTACAGATGCTATACTCAGAATTCGCGCCGATGTCGAACAGAGGAATGAACGGTATGTTATGTTGGTGCTCTTTGATATATCCTCTGCCTTTGACAGCGTTTGGTGGCCACGTGTACTCCAACAACTACAGAAATACGAAGCCCCCAGTAACTTATATACTCTCATAAGCAGCTACCTTCAGAACAGGACTGTAAAGGTCCGAGGAAGTTCTTATGAGAAAGAAGCTTCTATAGAGAGGGGATGCCCACAAGGATCAGTTCTTGGCCCAGCTTTATGGAAGCTGGTTTTTGATGAAATACTGGGTGTGCTCGAGGAACAGCATTTCTCTGCCACGGCCTACGTCGACGATTTAGCTGCTATAGTGGCCTCCAACAGTAGGTCTGGAATAAAAGAAGAGGCACAACGGTGCGCCACCCTGGTAGGACAATGGTGTAAAAGTAAGAAGCTGAGAATGGCAGTTTCAAAGACACAGGCTATTCTACTTAGAGGAAAAACGGATAGGGCACATCCTATAAACATATGTATAGAAGGCATCAGAATCCGTCCCAGTGAGGAAGTCACCTATCTGGGAATAAGAATCGGAAGAGGATTTAATGTGACCCCTCATTTGGAATACTTAAGAAATAGGGTGGCACTAGCCTTAAACGGTCTTAGCCGCGTCGGGGGTGCATTTTGGGGCCTTAGATACCCGGCTACGATGACGATATATAATGGAGTGATTTTGGGTATCCTAAGATACGCAACACCCGCCTGGTACCAGAACCTTTCACAGCGGCAAAAGAGCAGATTGGCAACCATCCAGCGAACGGCTCTGCTCAGGGTAACCAAGTCTTACAGGAGTGTGTCTCACGAGGCGGCACAAGTTTTAGCTGGAGGAATACCTATCGACCTCTTCTTACGAGAAGAAGTGTTGAAGGATAAGTTCAAGAGAGGGGACTCAGCTGGTCTTCCGGAGAACATACGAGCGAGAATCACAGAAGAACCCAGAAAATGGAAAAAGATTATCCGAGATCATTCTATAGATACGTGGAATCGGCGGTGGGTGGCAACTTCGAAAGGTGCTACCTTGAGAAAATACTTTCCCAGCGTTCAGGCACGTTTACATGCAACATGGGTAATCCCGGATTACTGGATATCGCAATTTCTCACAGGACATGGGGGTTTCCGGGCTAAACTCCATAGCCTTGGTGTAGACATAGATCCCTTATGTTCTAGATGTGGAATTCCAGAAACTGCTGAGCACATCATTATGAATTGCACAGCCTTTGAAGCTCTAAGGGTCAAACTACTGAGGGAAACCGGACTATATGTTCTCTCGGAGAATGATTTCCCTCAGCTGATCACAGAAGAAAACTACCCGTACTACAAAGCTTTTGTATACGGGTGGAAGACTGCGATTGGCTCATCCCATTTCAATCTCAGTAGAAGAGGACATATTCCTGGGAGGCCGCCTGACAGCGGAGGAGCTGAGGAAAAAGATGACAGCCTTGGAGCAGCCTAAGGTTAGATTTCTCAGTTACCTTGATAAATTGTTATGGTGTTCATTGCTATTATGTTTATTGTTATTATAGTTTTTGGTATCGTGGTTATTGTTATTGTAGTTATTGTTATTGTGTATATGTTGTATTTATATATTGTTTATATATTGTTATTGTGTATAATGTTACATTGTAATTATATGGATATGTTTTGATATTTTGGCAATATTAAAAGTTAGTATTGCCTAAACCTGTATTGCCTGAAGGCAAGGAAGGGCGAACAATAAATAAATAAAATAAAAAGATACTCTGAGCTTGGGTGGCTATTTCCTAAATTTCGACGGAAATACTTTTTGGGTACTTTCATATTCCAATGTCTAAAAACCAAAAACCCTCCCTATATTCTTGACTTATTAATTCTGCGTTCTTCTATCCACCACCTAAACACTAGATCCCGACCTTTTAACCTATATATACCCTCACATAAAACTGCTTCCTTTGACAAATCCTTCATCATTCGTGCTACCTCCTTCTGGAATTCCTTACCCACTTCTATTCGTAAAGCAGCTTCCATAACCTCCTTTAAAAATAACCTATTCCAGTACCTTTTAGACAATCAATCTTCCGCAAAGATGTCAATAACCAAATGAATACTTTTTTTTTTTTTTTTTTTTTTTTTTTTTTTTTTTTTTTTTTTTTTTTTTTTTTTTTTTTTTTTTTTTTTTATGCGTTCATATATATATATATATATATGAACGCATAAAAAAAAAAAATATATATATATATATATATATATATATATATGTATATGTGTGTATGCATATATATATATATATATATATATATATATATATATATATATATATATATATATATATATATATATATATATACGATTGTATTTTATGTTATAATTATTATTTCATATATTTATCTATTTTTATTTTTTATTCAATTTAATTTTTTTTTTTCCTGTAAAAAAATGTATGCTTTAATTACTGGAACATCTAATTTGTAAATAATTGGCCACACAATTGTACTCTTAATTGTGCATTATTTTTATTCTTAGGGGACAATAAGTCCCAGAATAAAGTTTATTTTTTCATTTCATTTTCATTTCATTTATGGTGAAATCTTGGTCCTCACCACCAAAAGATAAAACTATTCGAAAACCCATGACGGAAGAGAAAAAGGAAAAACGATTGGATGGTCTCAGGAAGTATTGGAACAAAATAAGTCATCCAAAGGAAATGGTCATCAGCGCTCCTAGATAGGCTTAAATTAAATAATAGACTGTTTTTACACTGCTGTCAAGTTGAAAATTGGGAAAATTAGGTACTGTGATAATTTTTCTAAATTTGTGACACTGCCAAATAAAAGCAATTACCTAATCAAAATGTCAACCCTTTGCTTTTTGATATTGTGTGTAAAAATATAACCCGTGGGTCTATAGTCGTAAGCACTGATATCACAGTCAATTATCCGCAATAGTTTCTTAATAGTATCTGTCCATCTGGATTACCAACTCTTACATTAAAATTAAAAATGGGATATTTTTACACATTCATCTTAATACCTAATCAATACAATTTTTTTCAGTTTAAAAATGCGTGGAAATATCACTGAAGAAAACATGCTCAATAGCTTACTTCCCGTACGAGGCGTTCCCATGTTTCCCACCTCTATTCCCAACTAAATTGGCTCTATCCCACTTTCCGTAAACAATATTTCCATGGAACATTCCTATACCAAATTATCAATACTCTCCAACCTTCTTATATTTACAGTAAGCTCCAATTCAGATCTGCAGTCAATCCAATACATACGAGATCCCGTCTTTCTGATCTGTATACCCCATCCCATAGAACTTCAATATTCCAACGCTCCTTCCTTTTCCGCTCAACAATCCTCTGGAACTCCATCCCTCCTCACATCAGACAAGCTAAATCCCTGAAAACATTCAAATATTTATATTTCCAATACCTCCTTCTCATTCAGACTGACGCTTGCTAACTATCTAACTACTTAGTCAAAAATTATTATTGCATTGCTGGATTCAGTTCTGGGATAATTGAGATTCCTCTTAATAAAAATTTAACTTTTCATGAATATAACATTGGGTACTTCTATTGTACATACAAATCATATCATTGTACCATAAGATTTTTTTTATATCATTTTATTTTTTATTTTTTCTTATTTAATTCTATCTCCTCTAATCTGTAAAATGTTATCTTCTTTTCTTTTCTCTTTATTTAAAGATTCTTCTATGTACATAGTGTCATTAATGTATTATTGTTTTTCTTTTTTGTAGCTCATTGTCTCTAACCAGATTTAATTTAGTTATACCTGCAATTATCTGTTATTCTTAAGGGACTTTGTCCCAGAATAAAATTATTTTTCTATTCTATTCTATTCTATTCTATTCAATAGAAGATGTTTATCGATAAACAAATACCTATGTCTTCAATTATTACTTAAAATTATCGGTTTTAAAGTTCTTAATTCATGAGAGCGGATGAAGCCGCGATGGGGGATGCTAGTAATTACATAAAGTAGTACTGAAAATTTAGTAGAAACTATGTGAATGCAGTTTTCTATGATATTTTTCTTAATGACCCGTATCTAAAGCTTTGGAAGTGGGACAAGATCACTATGGGCTTTCAAATCAGCCATAAAAACATAATTTGTGTCAATCACGTTGATTTATCCAAGGTTTTCTTGATAATAAGGTTATGTTGGTGTGAATTTATGAGAAACATATTTTCAATTCTTTTTTTTCTTTTTTTAACAAAGTTTCGTTCGTTGTCATATTCCAAGATGTCTGTTGATGTAAAAAAAAAAATGTGTTAATTTCTGTTTAGTAAAAGACTGTTGCAAACCACACAGCACAGTATAATTTTTCACTCTGACTACTTGAAGTTTCGTCATTATTATAATTTTTAAAAGTAGCTTACGAACGCAACAGATCTTAATAATATTGTATATATTAAAAATTCTTATAAAATATAAATATTTACATGTTTTGATTAAGATTAAAGCAGCAATGTTTGAATGATTTTTTTTTAAATGCTGAATCCAAATTTCAACTTTGCTAATTTGAAAATATAGAGCGTTTCGAAAAAATGGCTACTAAAATCCAAAAATAAATGGATTCAGGTACGTATGGTATAGAAGGATCAATACAATTAGGATTTGTGAATTAATTGCCACATCTATTGGAATAATTTTATTAGGATACTAGTTTCGAATGTTAAATATTTATCTTCAGTTCTAAAACTTACAAATTTTATTTATTTTGTATTTTTTGTATTTTGTATTCGAAACTACTATTCTAATAAAATAATTCAATTAGAAGAGGCTATTATTTCATAAATACTAATTGCAAAAAATAATGATTCAGTTAACCTTTTAAATGTAAAATATTACATTATCATAATAGGTGCATATATATATAAAGCTTTCTCATCGTATAGGCCAGTTTATATTCGGTTGTCCTATATAAAATGTCAGTTTTTGAAAACATAGGATAAATAAAAAACAAGTTGAAGAAAGCAAATATACTTAATTGAAAAAATTTACCTTATTTTCCAACGTACTTTTCCAAACAACTAACCAAGTTTCCGATGCCACATTTGAAAAAGTTCGAGTCAAGTGATTAAACTAAGTTAGCGAAGCAATTTTTGATGCCTGTGTCATTTGTAAATAATTTTCCTTGTACCAAAACCCAACTCATTTAGTTTATTTGCTGTCTGTATCTAAATATGAATTCATCCAACAGAATAAGTCATTTCCTCTTCACTGCTGCAAGCTGTTTGATCGAATTTTAAGGAATTTGTTAAATTTCTTAGGGATTGTTGAATTAATAGTTTCCCTCTATGGTAAAAAAAAAAAAGGAATTCGGGTGTAGACCACCGTACTATTAACAATTATTTTTTTCGGAAGAAGTTTCTGTTTTTGTGTGTGAAGAGGTAGCTTATCAATACCCTAACCATTGACTGATTGGCATCGATTGTCATACAATTCCATGGCAGCGAAATTACCAAGTTTAAACTCGAGAAACAAAATACTCAGGATATGCGCGTTTCTATTTTCACACTTGATTTGCTAGACAAACAATCAAAACTTCCGATTAATTACAATATTCTCATTTTCATGACAGTAATTAGACTTATTTGAACATTTGAGCTCAGGGCTAAACTAAGCGTTCCAGTCATTCTAGTATCTCTACCTAATCTTTCGAAAAATCCTCAATGCTCCTTAAGATGTGACAAACAAACTTACCCATTTTTCCTTATTTAGCCCAATTCTGATAACTATCCTAATAGTAAACTCCATAACTACGCAAATCCACTAGTTCCTTAACTTGCTTCGCATTCTAATCCCAAAAACCCCTCTAAGCGTCTGAATAGAAGATGGTCTCAAGACCTTCCTGTATAAAACTTCTATTAACCCTTTTCCTACAGTTCTCCTTGCTATAAAAGAGTTGGAGTGCCACCAATGGTTGGTTTATTACTGTATCCATTTTCCCACACATCGTCAATATCAATAAAAACTTATTAAAAAAATCATTTAAAATTAAAATTTATAAAAAATTAAGATAAGCATTGAACCTAGAGCACACGGTATAAAGAAACGGTCAGGTAGATTGTTTGTTCTTTCGGTTTTCCTTATGATTGGTTGCTTTTTTTTTTTTTTTTTTTTTTTTTTTTTTTTTGGTTTTTTTTTTTTTTTTTTTTTTTTTTTTTTTTTTTTTTTTTTTTTTTTTTTTTTTTTTTTTTTTTTTTTTTTTTTTTTTTTTTTTTTTTTTTCCAACTGGAAACAAATATAAATTGGGAAATAATATCTAGTCATTTAAATAAAAATGATTCACCAGATACTTATTTCCAATAGTCCCAATTTAAATTTGTTTCCTTACTAGACAAACGGTCAAAGCTTCCAATTAATTACAAAATACTCATTTACATGACTGTGATTGGACCTATTTGGACGTAGGGAGTTGAGCTTTGGGGCTCCACTGAACTATCCAATTCATCTCGTATCCAATCCTTACAATCCAAAATGCTTCGAAAAATCCTCAATACTCTTTACTTTGTCATCAATAAACTTATTTATAAAGACCTTAATGTTCTTTATGTTGCTGATTTAGCCCAGACCGGATATCTATCCTTTCACAGTAAGCTCCATAACCACTCTAATCCACTAGTCTCCCAACTTGCTTCCCTCTCCATCCCTGATAATCCTCCGAGGCGTCTGAAAAGAAGAGCTTTTAGAGTAGATTTTATTGAAGTGCAACTAGTGAGTAGTTCTTCACAAGTTATTTACATGCCATTGTATTCACTATCAACGCATTTACTTGATGTATATTATTTTGTACTGTTGTAAATATCAATAAATGAAAAAAAAAAAATTGTTTTATGCTGGAAAAGAAAAATCAACCAGTCATAAGGAAAACCGAAAGAACAATCCATTCGCCTGACCCTTTCGTCTCTTTACACTGTGTCCTATATGTTCTGATATGCTCCTTAGATGTAGGTACCAACATATTAGATTTCTAGTCATACATTTACAAAAAAATTTAATATATATATATATATATAATCTATGCATCTAAATGCTGATTTTTTGAAATTATGATGATTCTTAAACATTCGAAGATAGTCTTCAAAAAAAAATTGGGGCTCCACTAAACCATCCAATTCATCTCGTATTCAATCCTTACAATCCAAAATCCTTCGAAAAATCCTCAATGCTACTGATGAGTAGTTCTTTTCAAGTGCTGACATGTTATTGTAATCGTTGTCAATGTATTTACTTGATGTATATATTTTGTACAGTCGTAAATTTCGATAAATGTATATTAAAAAAACAACTAAAAAACCCAATAGATGTGGCAAATAGTTCACCAATCATAATGATATTAATTGTTAACAATACATTGCAATATATTACATTAAATATAATTGAGGTCGGACTGATAGATGAAAACGCAATGTTTAATAACCATTGTAAGAAATGTATTTCATCAGCGAAATTAGAAATACCCGCGGCTGGGAGCACGTTCTACTCTTCAAACCTACTTACAACGTAAACTTTTCTTTTCACTAGAATTGGTTTACGTAACTCCTAACCTTAATGTATAATTTGTAAAGTAGCATTTCATAGTCAGCTTATGGACATTTCTCGTATTTCGCAACGCAAGCGAATAGCGGAAGCCAACCTGAGGTCCACGTAATATAGCGACAATTGCTCTAAAGCTCGCCTTCCTTTGATAGCGATTCAAGAACGGTTTTTCAAAATTAGAAATCCACTATTGCGTCATAATTTAGAAGCATAATTGTTACATATAATCTGTTTTTCAATTGTTTTATTTATCGATTTTAAAAGTCGATTCTTGGGAACAGATTGATGCTAATGACGCTGGCAATTTGTGGTATCAAATTATTTTATTAATATACATCAATTATTCACCCTAACGGCCATGCCTCAAAGTCCTGTGTACAAAACTAAAAACAGACCCCCATGCAACTAAATATTTACTTTGTTGAAGATTTTTATACGTTATTGGAAAATGAAGAAACAAGATTTAAATCTTTAATCACAGGAGCGCGGGATGTACTGCACGGGAGCCTTTCTCGAAGCGGAACAGGCCTTTGACCGAGTCTGGAACCCAGAACTGCTTTTCAAGCCCCGAAAATTCTTCCTTCAACGTACTTCCTAATTATCCGTTCCTATCTGAGTGATAGAACTTTCAAAGCAAACCATAAAAATTCCTTTTCTTCCCTGTTCACCAAACCTGCAGGTTTTCCTCAAGGTAGTCCTCCACTGTCCTCACCACTTACGCTGATGACACATGTGTGTTTTCAGTAAAAAATGATCCCTTCATTGCCTCCCAAACAGTCCAATCCAAAGCCTTCAAGAATGGTGTAAAAAATGGAGAATCAAAATAAATAAAAAAAAATCTCACCAGATAACCTTTACCCTACGTCGTAAACCTATGACTTCCTGACCTACAGTATCCTTTAATGATTTTCCACTAATCCTTGTTTGACAGATCCTCTACCTAGGATTCCACTTGGGCAAACGCCTTACTTGGAATCCACATACAAGACTAAAACGACAAGAAACTGTCCGTCGTTACATATTACTTTAACATTTATTTAACAAACGTTCACAGCTCCCAATTAATTACAAAAGAATCATTTACATGGCTGTGATTAGACCTATCTATCTGGACGTACGGTGTTAAGCTTTGGGGCTTCACTAAACCTTCCAATTCATCTCGTATCCAATCCTTACAATCCAAATCCTTAGAAAAATCCTCAATGCTCCTTACTTTGTCACCTATAAACTTATCCATAAAGATCTTAATGTTCCATACGTTGCTGATTTAGCCCAAACCTGGTATCGATCCTTTCATAGTAAGCTCCATAACCACTCCAATCCACTAATTTCTCAGGTTCCCACTCCATTCCCGATAATCATCCGAAGCGTCTGAAACGAAGATGGCCTAGAGACCTTATAGTGTAGAATGCTAGAAGCGCTACTGATGAGTAGTTCTTTTCAAGTTTTAACATGTTATTACAATTGTTGTCAATACATTTACTTGATGTATATATTTTGTACAGTTGTAAATTTCAATAATTTGTTATAAAAAAAAAAATGTTGAAATTTACTACTATAAGTTAGTTAGGGATCAATTTGCTGGATTTGATATTCCAGGCAAGTTTTAAAACCGTTGTTCAGGGGTTTTCTTCAACAAAAGCTCTCATAACGTCTTCTACTTAGACCTTTTTCTTCTGACATTGCAATTGCGTTTTAAAAATATAAATGACCCCTTAAAGTCTACTCAAGTCACAAGGAATTAAAATATTAGTCAAAGTATGTATCAATGCCGATACCATTGGTTCTTGTACACCAAAGCGGACTACCTTGCACACAAAACTGCATTTACTCTGTTCAGTTTTTCTGAGTAAATATTTGAGTCCACTGAATTACCAAATGGAAAACCTAAAATACAAAGCGTCTTCGAAGTTTCACCAAATACATCACTTTTTCTCAAACCAATCCAAACGTTCCCTAAAGTGGACGGATATCGATAGATAACTCTCCTATTATCTCCCATATTTCTTTGGTGGCTACCTTTGCACCTAGATCTTTCTCATACGTTTTAAAAATGTGAATAGCTTTCTACTGCCCACTCAAGTAACAAGGAAATGAAGGATAATTCAAAACGAGCATTATAAATACGAGGGTATAAATATTAGGAACAAGAACATTTAATAGTATTAATTGTGAGAGTTGGATTTAAGGGCTGTGCTCATGTTCAATTGGACATTTGTAAAAACCTAGTATTTAATTTAGCTTATGAATTATGATTATTATTTGGATTGAAGCCAAATCCGTACCAATGAAGACCTGAACGCCTTGTAAAAGGAAGCTAATGTGGTGCAGTTTATCAAAGCAGGCGCATAGAGTGGCTATGGCATGTAATAAGAATGACTCAAGAAAGGATGTCAAACCAAATATTCCATGGAAGTGTATTTGGCAAAAGAAGTGTAGGCCTACCACGAAGAAAACGGCTGCAGTACCTGGATCTGAGAATTTTGGGAGTCAGGAGATAGAGAATGAAGGCAAGGGTTAGAGAAGTGTGGAACACCATTGTGAAAGATGCAAAGTTCTGTTCGGGGCGATAGATATACCCACAAGGGGAGGACACACTCAGTCTCTCACGGATCTTGTTGGCAATTTTCTTTTGAGGTTTCTTGTCAAAAAATATTATACACGTATTTTGCCGTTTCGACCAATAGGCCCTAGAAGCCGAGAAAAAAAGAAGAAGCATTAAATGAATTTATTTTATATCTCGAGTTTAAAAAGTGATATCGACATGATTCTTGCACCTAAATGTTTAGTGCTCCATATATTTTGGTTTAGGTTAATTAAATTCTGAAAAATGATTAGATTTTCAAGCAAACTACCTCTATAGATTTTTTCACACAAAAATTAACGTCAGATTAATTCATTTATTTTTTCTATTCAGCATCCTAAAACACATTGAAAAACGCTTATTCAACAAGCGTATTACCTCCCTATAATTCGTGTAAAAAATAAAGTTAATAAGTTTAACCGTCTAAACGTCATTCATGTTTTTGTCAATTTTAAATAAAACACTCAATGCATTCAATATATAGTTTTTCCAAAGAACCAACATCGGATTCGAATTCAGCATTCCAAAGAACCCTTAAATATGAAATCTCATCCAAATAGAAAAATAAAAATCCGTAAGCTTCAAAATTTGCCTGACCAAATTGATAGGCAACTTTTGTTTAAATTGACCAAAACATGAATTACGTTTAGACGGTTAAACATATCAACTTTATTTTTTTTACACGAAATATAGGGTAACAATATGCTTGAAATATCTTTGGTTTCATCATCCTATCTAGTTTCAAACTCAAGCTAAAAATCAAAATATTTTTCGGATTTTCCAATTTTTTTTAATAGGTTTATGTTCATCGAATTGTACATTTATATACATCAAAAGAAAGCTGAGGCTCACTGTGACAAAGTAATGGCGATCTAAAGGTATTTAACCAACAATAGGTTTAAAAATTTCATTTTCCTCGAAGAGCATGAAAAAAATGATATTTTTTTATTTTGTTAAATAAGTGAGTGGTTGTATTTTCCCTTAAATCCACAATAAAACTGAACATCTTGGTGCAATAATCATGTCGATATAATTTTTTAAACTCGAGATATAAAATAAATTATTTTAATGCTATTTTATTTTTTTTCTCGGCTTCTAGGGCCCATTGGTCGGAACGGCAAAACACGTGTCTAATATTTTTTACCAGGAACCTCCAAAAAAATTGCCAACATGATCCGTGAGAGACTGAGTGTGTCTAGTAAAGTAAAGTAAATCTGAGGTGACGTATCACTCAACATAAAACCTTCGAAACATTATTGATAAATACTATATCAAAGATGATTCGCTTAACTAATTTACAGAATAACCGAAGAAAGATAAACACCTGATCAGGCTCAAAGTTATTATGTAATCGTAAATTGTTTTTATGCACTTTTTTCAATGAAAATAAAAAACCTAATGTTTTTATCATGTTGCGATATGTCAATCTAGCACATATTGTTTCTTCACCATCAGCAATCAATCAAACTATGTCGTTCAACGAGAGTAATTGATTTCAAAGGCTGATTAATTATGAATGATATCTTGAAGATGTTCCACAAACCTAATAACGTTCGCCTTGCGGTCTCATAAGCCAGTGAGTTATTCAACTTGCATCATTCTCACCACGTATGGAATAGTTTTTATCAGGATTTTTCGTAATATATAATATTTAATTAAAGGACAATGATTATAGAACGCAGCGATATCTTCGATAGTCAACAAGAAGGAAGATCTCACTCCGCATCATTTTCCAGTATAAAAATCATATTTTTTAAAATCATATTTTTTAAAATCATAAACAATTTCAAAGTTTTATGAATAATTTTCTCCATCGATGGACAAGGATATGTCTTTTGGCCGGGTTCTATAGTTTTCTTGTGTAAGGTTTTTTCCACACTGAAATTTGGACCTATCGTTTAGGAGCTACGTAGTAAGGTCCAAAAGTTGCCGGCCTGGGATAGAAGGAAAGGTAAAAGAAAAAACAGGTCTTACTGTTTTTCAATATATTCTGTTCTAAGTTCAACTCACTTAAAACAACGCTTTGGCAACATTTCTATACCATGTAAAAAATAATTTTCTTCTTTGTTAAAAAAATGTTCTTCCACTGCTTCTTCTTTGATGATCCTCAAAACACTTGTTTTTGAAAGCCCCAACCTCGCGCTATTTCCTTAGTTTTCAGTCGCAGCAGTCAGACAGCAATTCAGATTCCACAAGATTGTTTCAGAAGTGACAACTTCCAATGGACGACCGGGACGCGGGTCATATTCTAGACGTTCTCTCCCTAACTTAAATAATTTTGCCCATTCTTTCACTGTGGAATACGAGGGGGAGGACTGTCCGTTAACACAATCCAAGCATTCTTTAATTTGCGAAGGAGTAAGATCCCCTTTACAAAAAACTTAATAATCGCACGGTACTCGAGTTTGGACATTGTAAAAATAGGGAGTTTCCTTCAAGGCTGGACACTGACTGACAGGACTGAGGAAGTGCGGGCGATGGGTATGGAGTGAGCAGGCATGAACCAGCATAGGCGTACAGGTCCCGGCACGTTTGATGGAGGAGAAGCAGGACAGGCCTGAAACTTATGGATCTTACTACGTATATTGGTTTGCGCCAGTCTCATTCCACTATCCAACAATGCCATCGTGTGGTGGACGTTATATCATCTGCACTGGAGCGCAAGATGTACTGCACGGGTGTCTTTCTTGACGTTGAACAGGCATTTGACCGAGTATGGCACCCAGGTCTGCTTTACAAACTTCGCCAATTCCTTCCATCTACATATTTCCTCATCCTCCGTTCCTACCTTTCTGATAGAGTATTTAAAGTTAATCACAATTCTAAATACTCATCTATCTTTCCCCAGACCGCTGGTATTCCTCAAGGTAGTATCCTGGGTCCCATCCTTTATACAGTGTATACAGCTGATATCCCAACCCATCCTAATACTATCCTCACAACCTATGCTGATGACACCAGCGTGTTATCAGTCAATGATGATCCATTTGCTGCATCCCAGACACTCCAGTCTACATCACTTCTCTTGAAGAATGGTGTCATAACTGGAGAGTTAAGATAAATCCCAGTAAATCCCAGCAAATAACCTTTACCCTTCGTCGAAAACCTACCTCATCCTGTCCTCCTGTATCCTTTAATGGAGTACCATTAAATAATGTAGAACATATAAGATACATTGGATTTTATCTGGACAAGAGACTTACCTGGAACCCTCACACAAGATTGAAAAGACAAGAAGCTGCACGTCGATTTCGACTATTACAACACCTACTTGACAAACATTCAAATCTCCCGATTCACTATAAAAAACTCATATATATGACGATTATCAGACCTATTTGGACATACGGAATAGAGTTATGGGGATCCACCAAACCATCGAATTCTTCCCGCATCCAATCACTCCAATCCAAAATCCTTCGAAAAATCCTTAATGCTCCTTACTTTGTCACAAATGAAATCATCCACAATGACCTTAATATCCCATACGTCGCCGATTTGGCACGAACCAGATACCTCTCCTTTCATAATAAACTCACTGCTCATCCAAATCCACTTGTTGCACAACTTGCTTCCCATTCCATTCCTTGCAATCCTCCGAGGCGTCTGAAAAGAAGATGGCCTCGTGATCTTCTTTTGTAAATGTTCATGGGTAGTTCCTCTACAAGTTGTATTCATGTCATTATATCTCATGTATACCGCATATTTACTAGATGTGTTTTGTAATACAGTTGTAAATTTCTATTAATAAAAGAATAAAAAAAAAAATATTGGTTTGAATAAAAAAAGTAACGTTTTGCCTACGTTTTAAAGTGTTGAGCATTTTTAACACGATCTAGCTCCTTTGGTGTTGTTAGGATCAAAAATTTGCCAAACGTTTCCTTATCAGAAGCAGTAGCTATAAGAGCAGTAGGCATATTGTAGGTTATAGATTATAGAGCAGTATACAGGTAGATACACCCATGGTATATTTTTTTTTTCACAGTCAGGGAGAAGTTTCTCTTACCGCTCCAAAACAAAAAAGTTATTATTATATATTTTTTTAAAACTTGTTATTTGAAAATACATTACTGTGAAAAATCGTTATCCGAATTAACAGTTATACAATGAAACTATATTAAACATAAAATATTAACAAATCTACAAAGTGATTCAAAAAATCCTGTTTGATTGAGTGATGTTGAATGAAAATAAACACTTACAAATATACACATTTATTCATCATGATATTTCCTATTACTATAAATAAGCTAACAATGTAATGGTAATCATTTGAATAGAGGTTTGGGAATAGTGAATAGTCTTTTTAGCGGTGTCTATTCGCTACAGACTTTTTCTTTTATAAATTGTAATGTTTAATAGTTCGCACTAACATTACATGAATAAGCGAACTCATAATATTAATATTTTTTTCAAAGTACTAATTACAAAAGATTAGAGAAAAACAAATATCAGTAATTATATCAACTTCACTAGAGGTTATAATCTATTATATATTTGTCAAATACCACTCACTCACTTAACACAAAATCTCAGAAACCACCGAACGGATTGGAATGAAATTCGATATGTAGATTCCTCTAGGGCCGTAGGTGCTCGCTAAGAAAGGAATTTTAAAAAATCGGCCTGGATCGCGGCTAATTTGCGAAAAATGCGATTTCAATTTTTATTGGGTGAATAATAAAATATTAATTGTCATATGGTATTTGGAGATAAGCTAAGTTAAAAAATAGGTTAGATCTTTAAGCCACAAACTTTGACCACCGTTTAAGTTCCTTATAGTTGTAAACAAACAAAAATACGATCGATGTCGAAACCTTATAAGATTGGTACTTTCTGTGAACTCATGGTAACTGCAGAGGTTACTTACAAGTTACAAGTTTGAGTTGTTTCGTGAAGAGAAGCTATTGAAAGACTTATGTTAAAGAGGAGGTTAAAATACTTATGTTCTCTGGTGATGACATGTAAGGCCAGTTCGATGTAGGGACAAAAAACAGATAAGAATCAATAGTTCTACCAAGTGTATGATTCTCTTTAGTATAGTATCATGTTCTACCATGGAGAAGAAAGGTACAGTATTAACATCCCTCAGCGTGACCCAAACTCCAATACATCACTTAAGAAAACTGTGTCTGCAGCTTATTTTTACGCCTAAATGTTAGAGGAGCGAGGAGGTGAAGAACCTTATTTACTTTAATTTCGTAATCTCCAGAACCAATTTATGCTTGACATGTACGCAAAAATAGAAACAGAAAGACTAAACTTTCTTCAAAAAGTTGAGAAGTTAAGACTATATTCACTTAAAGTATGCCATAAGAAAAGCTGATGGTCTGGTATCAGAGCTGGGTAAGATGGTAGTGCTGCCTCGAAGCTTCACTGGAGGGCTATCAAAATAATATAAAATTAACTTTTGCAAATTGTCAAATTTACTTATTGAAATTATCCTAAGAATGGAATTGTTCAGGTTTATTTAAGTAAAAATAATTATCTACGTTAAGCTTAACTTTTACTAATTTAAGTTGTCTTTATCCTAATGATATTAAACCGTAGCGGAGCGGGGTACTTTCAGCTAGTTGGTTTATATAGCGTTCAGTGTTGCTAGGTTACTAAAAGTTTTTACACCACTCAGTGCTGTCAGGTTAACTTAACCTGACACTTTACACACTTTCAACAACACTTAACACAACAGCACTTAACACTTACTATTCCTACTACAAATAATAATAAAAGAATCCAGCCTAATTATCTATTATGACTCGTGTTATAGGGAAAGAGCTTTAAACGGCCAATATCACCAAATCTTTAAACAATTGTCTTTTGACATTGATTATATTAATTCAAATTTACCTATATCTGATATAGGCGTCATAATTAAAATTAGAGGCGAACTTCTCAACTTGAACTACAGACCATTCATTCAGGGACAGAATTACATTTGTTCTATGTGTAATATTGGAGAAAATGAAGATATATTCCATTATTTAGGACGTTGTAAAGTCTTGGAGGGAATGAGGAAAAAATATTTTGGTGTAGTTACTATGACTGAAATTGATATGGTCAAATACCTAAATGGTGAAGACTGGGCAGCTCTAGCGAGTTACTTGAAAGAAGCCTATATCTACCGTCCCTTTCTTATTAAAAGATTTAATTATTAATAACCTGATAATTCTTTAGATGTCATTGATTGATAGTATATGTTATAAATAGAAATGATAATAATTAGATATTATTGAATAGTATAATAATGGGTGGATATATATTATTCGAGATATAATTGAGATACTGTTATAGGATATGTGATAATTATGATATTGTTGTATGAGACATAATTGATTATATAATGAGTAATTAGATTGTATTGTATTTTTTGGATTGTATTGTTTGTGAATAGATTAGTTAATAAATCGATGAATATTTACATATTTAAAGAATAAATAAACAATAATGTATATAAAATCATTATTGAATTAAAAGCGCTCCTGACAGACAGCCGTAGCTATGTCAGTAATATTACTTTGAACACTTTTTTAAATAACATAAAATTCTGTAAATATTAATAATAAAGTATTTTCTATCTATCTATCTAATAATAAAAGAATAAGAACTATAATAAACAGGGCGAAAAATAGAGAATACAGAATACTTCAACATCGATTTATTGAAGTAACATACGGCTATAGGTATATGGAGTAAATGATAACCTTAAATAACTAATTAATAACAGTATCTAAACTACATTGACTCATATGTACGATACTAAAACAGCTGAATAATTAAAACAAAAGCTATTTATTCAAAATATATGTTAATTTTTAGTGAATATGTCACTTGTTCTATTGGAGTTATCCCTTAAATAAATAATTTTTAGACATACATTTATATAACTATTTTTTCTTATTTTTTGATTAAAATATTTTTTCGGTGCAACATATAAAACAGTTAGTCCACAAACGCACTCGCACACGCGTGCAGATAGACTCACAATCACACACACACAAGAGTTGCTAGTCATTTTTTCTGAAGCAATACAGATCGTCATGTTTGCGGTTTATTTTGAAATCTTTTGTGTGAGCTTGTGAGTGTTTGTTGCCGAAAAAGAATTACTATAACTCTACGAGCTATTCATGATTTTTCTCTGTGCTCTGGGTATCTAGTGAAACTGGGTTAATGTTCAAATCTTTTGTTGTTTAAAAAAAAAACTTAAAGCTTCACGCGGGCTGGTTGGTAGCGACCTATTGCAAAATTTAACGTTTTAGTTGCGGAATCTAAATTGACTGTCATGCAGAAAAATTACGGATGATGAGAGGTGCATCTTAAAGGGCATACAGTAGTGATTGTAATTATCAACAATGTTTAGTTTAGGTGTTAATAAGTTATAGGTCTAATTTCGTTCACTAAGAAATATAAATTTTGTAAAATTAGGTTTAATTGTTGTTAATAATTTTGCAAATATATGTGTTCTGTACTTCTGTAATCTAGAAGATAATATTAGTACATTAAAAACTAGTTTTTTTTTTTTCGAGCTATGAATTGAAATTTACAACTGTATACAAAATAAAATAAAAATAAACTAGTAAATGTGAAGATAATGCTTATATTAACAAGTCAATTGCTTGTAAATCAACTACCAGTTGGTAGTAGAAATAAAAGTTCTATATCAGAAGGTCCCGAAGTCATTTTCTTTTTAGAAACCACGGAAGGTATTTGGAATAGAATAGATAGCAAGTTGAGAAATAAGTGGATTCAAGGGGGTAAAGAATACCTTATGAAATGATGGGTATCTTGTTTGTATAGTCTCTGATTAAAGAAATTAAAAGGATGCTTAAAGTACGGGAGAGAAAGGTATTTAAATTTTACTGTCCCATCAGAGTGGAGCATCATTGCAGGATCAGGACAAACTTTAAATTAAGAAATGTATTTGATGATAAGTTAATATGGGCGTTTTAAAAGATCAAGAGACTGCGATGGTTGGGTCATGTAGAAAGCATAGGCCAGATCAGAATACCAAGAACATTACTTTATCTCAGACCAGGAAGTGAAAGAAGGAAACTCGCCTCAGATTGCTGGACGACGTGCAAGGAGACCGAAGAAAGATGGGCAGTGGATTGGAGGCACCTTGCAACAGACAGAGAAGAGTAGGCTTTAGCAGAGACCATGGTTCTTAAATAAGTGCAGGTATCTTGTTTAATCCAAATTAGATAAACACATATAAACGACTTCGGTTATAATGTCGAATCGGCTTTATTAATATACTAATTAATATACTTAGAAGATCCTTGTTTTTCCTGGTATGACTACGCGAGACCCAAACTATAATCCTTTTACAGAGAAATTTCAATTTACGAATGTCTCGCGGAATTTCTCTTTAAGGAAAAGTATACACTTTTCATATGTTTCCATTTTCTTCCTTTCTACTTCACCTGATTGATCGAGGTTATTATTTTCATACCTTGCCGTAGGATCCAGGATGAGCGCTGTCCGCCCATGGATCCGTTGGTATTAACGCAGTAAATGACAGTATTTATGTGTATGTGATTGATTTTAAAAGGTTCCTGTTTCACATTTACATATGCACTTGATTTAGGTAGTATGGTTGGATATAACTAAAATCGGCTATAGTGACCTAATATAGTCTGGTCCCTTGGAGGTAGTTATAAAAAATATCCGTTGTGTATGAGAAATTAAGATCATTATGGATGACTTTATGTTTGACAAAAGAGCATAGAGGATTTTTAAAAGGATAGAGGTTTTTCTGGTAAATGGTTAAGTAGTTGACGAACAGTTTCTTGTAAATCACTCTTAAGATTTTCATAATTTAATCGATTACATAATTTAATATACTGCAATCAGTTAAATACAAGCCAGTCATTTGTATAAAAATACTAACTTATATAAATATTTATTTGATGACATGTCGAAATGTCTTGTTCACATACAGTAATACAGTAACTTTCAAAGATGCTATATTAGATTACTCGTAATCACCAGAAAAAGCTGTTGTCCTTTCTTTTGCGACGCATCAGTCATCAGTAATTCACATGTTTCATGACGAAATAGCGGAAGAGAACACTAGTTCCTCCAAGTATTTAACAGTCAGCTTAAATTTTATTGATAGGTTTTTATACTTCCTTATAGTAAATTATAAGTTAAAGATAGGTCTAATGATTAATTTAATCGATGTCTTAAAAGTTTTAATTAAACCCCGAAGTGGGTATTTAATCGCACGCTCGCTCAAAGAGAGTTGTCTTCTGCACAATCTGGTAGTTCTCATCACTCAGAAGTGGAAGTAATTTTCTGAAAAAAAAAACAAAAAAATAAAATAAAATAAATAAATGCGTCTTTTTTGGAGAGAGGTGACCTATTTAGGGCGGTCACTTTTCCAATTACCGAACTATGCTCAACTTTATAAGTAATTTAATCCAAAAATGTTTTCTTATTTTGAAATAATGATTATTAACAATGATTTTTTTTTTCCCGGCAAAGCATGTAATTTGTTCCTTAACATGGAATGTAATATATTGGATTCACTGTAATAAATTATATGCGAAATCACATTGTAGCAACATAAAAAATATTTAATGAGAAAGTTTATTAAAACCTTAACTAGTGATGTCAGTACCGAAATCTTCCTATACCTATACCTGGTTTTAAATTACTATTTCAAAAAATAATTAATTTGAGAGCTAAAAAAGTAAAATATACAGGTAAAAAAAACAAAAAAAAAAACGAAAATTATATAAGAAACAAATAAATTATCAGCAAGTAGCACTTATATACTGAGCTTATATTGTTATTCGCTCCAAGACGTTCCAATCCGATATCACAAACCTTCAAGAATTGTATCAGAAATGGAGAATTAAAAAAAATCCAAACAAATCTCATCAGATAACCTTTGCCCTTCGCCGTAAACCTGCTTCTTCCTGTCCTACAGTATTCTTTAATAATGTTCCACTAATCACTGTTGAACAGATCCCCTATCGAGGACTCCACTTGGACAAACGTCTAACTTGGAAACCACATGCAAGACTAGAACGACAAGAAACTGCTCGTCGTTACAGACTACTTCAACATTTACTAGACAAACGTTCAAACTTCCGATTTTCCATAAAAGACTCTCATTTACATGACAGTTATCAGACCTATTTGGACGTACGGAGTTGAGCTTTGGGGCTCTACTAAACCATCCAATTCATCTCGTATCCAATCCTTACAATTCAAAATCCTTCAAAAAATCCTCTATGCTTCTTACTTTGTGACTAATAAACTTATCCATAAATATCTTAATGTTCCATACGAGGTGTGATCAAAAAGTTCCAGGACTGAATTTTTATACATTTATTCATACAACATACAGGTTATTCAAATTTGTCTCCTTCGAAGTACTCCCCTTGGGAAGCTACACACTTTTCCCACCGGTGTTTCCACTGATCAAAGGCCCCAGAAAACTCTTCTTTTGTAAAGGTGTTTAGCAGCTCCGTTGTTTTTTCTTTAATTTCGTCAACTATTTGAAATCTTCGTCCTTTCAGGTGTCTGTTGAGCTTCGGGAAAAGAAAAAAGTCGGCTGGAGCCAGGTCAGGTGAGTAGGGGGGCTGAGGAATGACAGTCATTGCGTTTTTTTTACACAAAAGTTACGGATAACTAATGCAGAGTGAACAGGAGCATTGTCATGGTGAATCACCACTTTGCCACAGCTCAGGTCTCTTTTTTCTCACATCATTACGCAATTTTCTGAGGGTTTCAAGATAAACAAAACGATTAATTGTTTGACCTTGTGGAAGGAATTTATAGTAGAAAACACCTTTACAGTCAAAGAAAACCGTAAGCATGACCTTCACATTTGATTTGACTTGGCGTGCTTTCTTGGGTCTTGGAGAACCTTTTGATGTCCATTGTGATGATTGGGCTTTTGTTTCCACATCTTAACCAAAAACCCATGTCTCGTCTCCCGTAATGACATGTTTCAAGAAGGTTTCGTCGTCATTTGCTTTTTGAAGAAGTTCAAACACGTTGCTCTTCTTTCGCATTAATTTTCATAAAATAGCCAAACTCTATAAAACTAACCTCAAACAAACTGTGCTAATGTTACTTTCAGTGATGTTATGATTGATCTACAAACACAGCTGTGTTCCTGTTGAGTCAGGCAATACAATGCTGCCAACCGCATCGCTGTGAGACATTGCATTCCCATAGTATATAAAAAGTCCTGGAACTTTTTGATCACACCTCGTATGTTTCTGATTTAGCCCGGACCAGATACCTATCCTTCCATAGTAAGCTCCATAACCACTCCAATCCACTAGTCTCCTAACTTGCTTCCTCCTATTCCTGATAATCCTCCGAGGCACCTGAAAAGAAGAGGGCCTAGAGACCTTTTAGCGTAGAGTTAATTGAAGTGCTACTAGTGAGTAGTTCTTCAAATGTTATTTACATGCCATTGTATTCACTGTCAACACATTTACTTGTTGTATATTATTTTGTACAGTTGTAAATGTCAATAAATGAAAAAAAAAAAAAAAAAAAAAAAAGTATTTTTATTTAATTTCCTTAAACGTTTAAATTTCCTTAGACGTTTCCTGAAAACTTAAAAAGAAAATTTATATTACACAGAAAGAAAAGTAGCAATTTTAAAGTTTGAGTTTAAAGTAAAACTGGCTCAACTTCGAAGCCGATAGACCCCCTCCTGAGGCACACCCAGCCTCTACAAAGTGGGTACTCTTGATTGGGGAAAAGCTGGAAGTTAAATGTGCTTTCAGCTAAATCTCCACCTTTCACAACCATTGGCCCAGTAACAGTACTCCTTTACCTAAGTACTGAACCCAAGACTATTCACGGGTTGTAAGTGGTACAGGTTTATTTATTTATCATTCTCTATTGAAATAACTTCCAGAGAAATTTCAGTGTATTCTTCCATAAAAAATATTTATTGATTTATGATATCAAATGCTGTTTGGAGATCTACAGAGAAATCAAAAACCTGGAAACGGAGATAAGAATTAGAAGGCTCATGTTCTATAGGCACTTGAAAAGGACGAAGGAGCAAAGATTAAACAAAAAGATCTTTAACAGAATTTTTAGCTACGAAGTCATGGGAGGATACAAGAATCAAAAAAGAGAAGAATTAAAGAACCTTAAAATTTCAGATGCCGACTGTCTAGATAGAGACGCATACAGGAAAACACTAAAAAATCTTACCAATATTAAAAGAGATGGATACAAATTGTTCCGAAGAAAGAAAAGAAATGCAGTCGAAAATTATGAAACTGCGATGGGAAGAAAGAAAATCAAGATTCCTTAGTGGTCGTTACGCAATAAAAAATAAAATAAAAAAAATGCTATTTTTGTTTATTAATTAATTTGTTAATAATTATTGGTTTTTATTTTACTGTACAATCGCTTTGATTTCACAGGTTTGTTATAAGTTATTTATTTTTAGCTACCGGTGTGAAGAATCGATAATCGATATTACGGTATTGTTACTAGTATCCAGAATCGAAAAAAAAAAAAAAATTACATATAAATAGGTTTAAACTATAAAAAAAAACTTTATATACAAGAGATCCTTATGCGTTTCTAATTCTCATTTGTTTTATTGCAGTAAAACAAATGCCATATTATTTTATGGTAATCTACCAATCAACATACCCGTATATATATTTTTTTTACTTCAAAGTTCTTCATTATTAGTGCCATTACTCGGCAAATAATGGATTGTCACTGCTCGGTACGGAATATTATCAAACCTTGGTTCTGCCTTCAAGGATTTCGTATATAGGACATATTTCTATTTTGGGCCTTGCTACAAGGAATTGGGACCTATTTACTTATAATGAATATTTCGCCTGTATTTGTTAAATTACTATTTTTTTTATCTGTATTTATTTTTTGATATTTGAAGCTGTTTAAAGTATATATATTTAGTAAATTTGAGGAAAAATTATTACAATTACTTGTAAAGCAACCATTGGTAGTACTTCGAATTAGTAATAAATTAGAAAGTCACTGGGCTATCGTCTTCTCAAACACCTTAGAGGGTTATCGGGAATGGAGTGGGGAGCAAGTTGGGAGACTAGTGGATTTTAGTCGGTATGAAGCTTATCGTGAAAGTAAACTTATCTTGTTTGGGCTAATCCAGACACATATGGTATCATGTGTCTAAAAAAAATCTATATCACATTGGATTAATTTCATTGTGACATAATGTGAGGCAATGAGAATTTTTCAAATGATATTGGATTGAATACGAGTGTAGTTGAAAGGTTTAATGGAGCCCCAAAACTCAACTCCGTGTCCACATATTTCTAGTCACACTCATATAGATGTGTCTTTTGTTATTAATTTAGAAGCTTTGAACGTTTGTCTAATTGAAATAGTCCATAACGATGAACAGTATTTTGTATGCGGATTTCTGGTAAAATATTCGTCCAGATGTAGTCCTAGGTAAAGATCTGTTAAATGTTACCCAGTTTTTATATTAAAAAAATTGTTTGTATAAATAAATATGTTTCAGGAGATATGCAATCATTTTCCTAATTTCATTTATCTCCTTATCAATTATATCCTCTGCCTCCCGTAGAATGAGTTAACAACGAATTAATATCCTTCCGCCATCTTAAAACAGTTAAATCTTTAAACATTTTTAAAAAAGTGTCCTTTTTAAATCCGCTATCTTAAAACCGTTAAATATTTTAAAACAGTATCCTGGAGGACAACGATGGAGGAAGTTATCCTTCGGATAACATAAAAAACCGTTAAAACAGCAATCCTTAAGGACGAAAAAGCTAAACAGCAATCCTTCGAAAAAAAAAAAAATCGTCAGATCCTGGCAGATCTGTAAAAAGGACGTTAAAAAAAGCGAAAAAATTCTAATTGTGGATGGAGAGAGTGGCCAAGGATGTCCTTAGGCCTCAAAAAATCGTCAGATCCTGGCAGATCTGTAAAACAGTGTCCTTATAGCATTTTAAAACAGCAATCCTTAAGGACGAAAAAACTAATTCTAATTGTGGATGGAAAGAGTGGCCAAGGATGTCCTTCGGCCTCGAAAAATCGTCAGATCCTGGCAGATCTGTAAAACAGTGTCCTTAAAAACAGTTAAAACAGCAATCCTTAAGGAAGAAAAAGCTAATTCTAATTGTGGATGGAGAGAGTGGCCAAGGATGTCCTTCGGCCTCGAAGAATCGTCAGATCCTGGCAGATCTGTAAAACAGTATCCATTTACATTTACAGAAATTAGTAGAATATTATTATTAAAAGTATATAGTAGGACGGTAAGTGGTAGGTTATTTATATTTAGGTTATCCCTCGTATGGCGGATGGTGGAGGTTATTTTTTGATATTTGTCCGGTTTTTTTTTTAATTCCACTAATTTCGACTCCATTCTTGAGGTTTGTGATATGAGATTAATATGTTCCAGATGCAATTAAAGAATGGGTTTTAGGATATTCTCTTGAGGAACCTCGAATATTTCCTTAAAATGAAATTATTACATTTAAGAAAAATAAATTTGTCAAAGCTCGTAATTAATTAGAAACTACTCATCTGCATTACTGTAGTTAAACGTATTTGAAGTTGAGCTTCAAGGCTATTAGTCCAGTCAATGAATGAATGACATATGCGATAATTTTTTACTTTATAGATTCATTAGGAGTAGTTAGAGGGTAATCATACTAAAAGACACCGCCCCTGAGTGAGCTTACGGTGGGGGGTAGGGAAGAAAGTTCTATTTTTGGGTTTTTAGGTTATATTTTAAAAACGGTGGACTCTAGGAAAATATACTTCCTATCAAATTAAAGCTAATTAAATTTTCTATAAAATTGTTTTTATACAAATTTGTTAAACTTTCAACGGTTTTCGAGATATACGTTATTAAAAATCGATAATTTTCGGAAAAAAAAATGTTTACCTCACTTTTTTATCAAGCATTTGCTTCAAGAGCCAAAAATGCATAAATAAAATTAAAGTAAATTTAATTCTCAACATTTTTTTTTTGAGAAACGATCGTTGAAGGCACTAGAAGCAAATGTTTCACAAAAAGTGAGGTAAAAATTATTTTGTTGCGAAAATTATCGATTTTTAATAACGTATATCTCGGAAACCGTTGAAATTTCGCAAACATATATAGAATAAATTTCATAGGAAATTTATTTAGCTTTAATTTTTATTAGCAGAATATTTCCTAGAGTCGACTGTTTTCGAGATATAACAGAAAAACTATGTTTATTGACTGGACTATATCCAATTCTCACAAAATAAACTGACGTCAATGTCAAAAATAAATTCATTCATAATAACCATAATGCACAATATGTTGCTGATTTCTTCCTGACAAGATACCCATCCTTTCATAATAAACTCTATACATATTCCAAATCCACTAGTTTCTCAACTCGCTTCCCATATGATTCCCGATGGTTGTATGAAGATTCGGAAGGCTCCAATAAAACATCAAATACGTCTCGTATCGAAAATCCGTCGGAAAATTTTTAATGCTCCTTAATTTGTCAAAAAAAAGTTATCCATAAAGATCGTACTTTACCATAAGTTGCTGCTTTAGCCCATATCAGATACCTATCTTTTTATAGTAAAATCTATAATTATTGGAATCCACTAGTATCTCAATTCCCCATTCAATTCCAGATAAACCTTCGAGGTATCTAAGAAGAAGATGGCCTCGGTACCTTCTGATAGGGAACTTATTTTTTTTTTAAATTTTATTTTATTGTATTTTAGAGCGTAAAACCACATGGTTATCAACGCTCCAATTAATTTACATTATGAAAAAACAAATTATATGCAGTACAAAAGATTACATTTTATAATAAATTTGATCACTAAATCAATAGTTTTCTTGTCGTCTCCTAATATCTTTGAAATGTCTATTGGGGTTCCCAGCTGGTTTAACATTCTTGTATAGTAGTGGCACTATTCGAAAATATGCAGAATGGTCATTCTACTTCCGCATTTCTGACACCTCGGTGCTGGTTCTTTGTTAATCAGGTGTAGATGAGTAAGTTTACTGTGCCCTATTCTTAGGCGGGTGATAACTACTTCTTCATGGCAGGTACTGCGACTGGAGGTAAGCCACGGTTTTAATTATTTTTTTATAGCTTTCAACTTACTGGGTGAACTCTGATCCCACATCGATTGCCATTCTGTCGCTATTTTTTCTTTTAGGGGGCGGGAAAGTTCCATTGCTGTTAAATCCGCTGTTTTTCTTATGGGGAGACATAGGGGAACTTAAATTGAATTGCAACCAGTGGGCAGTTTCTTTCCAAGTCATTGACGTATCATTGCGTAACCTCGCAAATTTACTTGATAGATTTTTAATAAACAATCCGAATTACGGTAAGGTCATTCATTAAGAAAAAATACAATATAGCATTTTATTATAATGCTATGTGATGTTTTCTAGTTTTCCACATTGGAGTAACCCTGCAATGGGTGCATATATTTCTACGCGTCCCATCTCTCGACATAACGCGTATTATCATTAAAATTTATACAAACATGTTTAGTTATATATAATGTAAAATATTTTAGAATAATATAGGAATTAACATTGAGTGAATATGAAATATAAACAATAATCAATCAATGGAATTAGAAGTTACTTAATAAATATAAAAAAAAAATTGAAAAAAAAAAGAAGTAGAATTATAGTCAAAATGTTCAATTGTTGAGCTCTATATAATCAACACGATCCACAAAGGCATCACAATCATCAAAGTATTTGTCTATGAGATCCCTCTTAAAAGTAATTTTTAAAATTTACCATCGTGCTTGAATTATGACAATGAAAGACTTCTTTTCATAGTTTTTATTTCTTATGCATTGATATCTAGTTCAAATTTCTTTATATGAACAAAATTAAAATGTTGTAGTCGGCTTTGAAATGTTACACGAAGCCCATCGAAATCTTTCAACAGAGCATAGCATCTAATTAAAGAGAAAAAATCACAAATATGTGATGGTTATATAAATTAAAACCACAGTAGTCAATGACCTTAAATTCTAATCAAACTAAAATAATAATTTGGAAGATTTAATGGAATTCTCATCCGAATCTTGGAAGGTCAATTGGTTTCAGTATAAATAAATACGCAGAACGTTTACGCCTAATATTTACAAGACGTTTTTTCTATCAGTTTATCTCTTTTTTCTCCGCTGAATTTTCTTAATTTGCGCAAATTGATTCGGATATAAACAACTCATTATCTGGATATTATCTTATTCCAAGTGATATAAAAAAGCAAATTCTTAGTTCAGTTTGAAAAATTAGTTTTTGTAATTACTATCTGTTTTTATTTGTTTATAGCTTGTATCTTTCTCTGTTTTGTATTCGAATATAGCCATTTATATTGTTGAGATGTTCTATTTTGTATATTTTAAGTTGTCCGGGCACGAATGCAGGATTTCATGTTTTCATTAAATTTTATATCTAGATAATAAAAGTTTACGTTTCATGAATTATTTCTTAGTATGTATTGATATCTTCATTTTTTAATAATATTCCAAATAAGAATGTTTGTTTACCTCAAGCCACTCCTTTGATATAATCTAGTTATAACTAAAATGTCAAGAGGTGATTTTCAAGAAACCCAAACAGCTAGAAGCAATAACGAAGTCAAGAATGGCAGTGTAAGTAACGTTTACAAAAATGTCAGGAGGGAGATTTTAATCTTAAAAACAAGAAAGGTTGAGGATAATCTTTGTCGGAGGAAACCTTATAATTACTGTTCGAAACATTGAGGGAACAGGGTGTCTACCTCTCGGGAATTTCTGGAATATGTCAGGGGATTTCGTGTGGTCGGGAATTTACAGTAAATTTGGAAAAAAAGTAGTCATTCATTCTACAATTTACTATCGTCCTCTATTTACTATCATAATGGAAGTCCTCTTTTCAAAGCTTTTACAATCAATATAACTTCTTTATAATCAAAATAAATCCAAACAAATCCCATCAAAAAACTTTTACCCTTCATCGTAAACCTACGACTTCTTGTCCTACCAATGGCGCAACCAAGGGGGGAGCTTGGGGCTGAAGCCCCCCAGACGACCAATTTTTTTTTAGTCGATAAATATGATTTTCATTTATATAGTCTCGAACACCACCCATTCCTTATTTTAGTTTAACTAGAACATAAAAAAGTAATCAGTTCTGAGCAATCAGGTAAACGACCCAGGGGTAGGCCGATATCTATATATATATAAACCCAGCCCCCCCTCGATAGTAATCCTGGTTGCGCCACTGTATCCTACAGTATCTTTTAACAATATTCCACTAATTCCTGTTGAACAGATCCGCTACCAAGGACTCCACTTGGACAAACGTCTTACTTGGAATCCACATACAAGATTAAAACGACATGAATTGCCCGTCGTTTCAGGCTACTTCAAAATTTACTAACCACACGTTCAAAGCATCCAATTAATTACAAAAGGCTTATTTACATGACTGTGATTAGACCTATTTGGACGTACGGAATTGAGCTTTGGGTCTCCACTAAATCATCCAATACATCTCTTATTAAATCCTTACAATCCAAAATCCTTCGACAAATCCTAAATTCTCCTTACTTTGTCACCAATAAACTTATCCATAAGATCGTAATGTTTCATATGTTGCTGATTTAGCCCAAACCAGATATCTATCCTTTCATAGTAAGCTCCATAACCACTCCTATCTACTAGTCTCTCAACTTGCTCCCCACTCTATTACCGATAATCCGCTGAGGTGTTTGAAAAGAAGACGGCCTAGATACATTCTAGTGTAGGATTTGTATTGAATTACTACTGATGAGTACAGTAGAAACTCGATAATTCATCATGGTTAGGGGAGGGAGGGTGACGAAATAACGGAAATGACGAATTAGAGAATTTTGCTGATAAAGTAACAAAAAATCATTTGAAAGCATGTAATTGCAATTTGTTTACAATTTATTGAATATAAAAATGACCATATGAACATTATAAACATTGGACTTGAGTGACAATGGCAAAAAAACACAAAAGGGTCAATCCATTTCAAATCACCGACTATCGATATTTTACTAATTTTTCAATAATAATCCAATAAAATAAATCAAGAATTTATTAACAGAGCGAAGGTAATCAATCATACCGTTTAATCGAAAAAAAAAAAGGAATTCTACTGAAAAAATATTTAAAATAATGGAAACAATAAATATTTTGAAATATTCATTTGAATATAAACATATATTACAATGTTCGTTATCATTTTTCCAGCAAATGCATTTAATTTTAATTTTTTCGAAGAAAATATATCGCTATAACTCAATCTATAATACATATTTGTGGACATACTTGTGGAAGTCCACTACATATAAAGAATTTTTTTTCTTTCTCATTTACTGATATTTACAAATGTACTGAAATGATTACAATGACATGAAATAGCTTGTGAAGAACTACAGTGGAAACTCGTTATTTCGTCACACGATAATTCGTCAGTTTTTTTTTTTTTTTTTTTTTTTTTTAAATGACCACTATAAATAACAAAATTAAATACGTATGTAATCTATTTTTTCCCTTGCTACTTATTTAATCTTTAAACCGCCTCATTTGGTTTGTTACTAAATAAAATACGCCTACATTCATACATTTTGTAAATTATTTAATAGAAAAAAAAAGGTATATATTGAATAAATTTGGTATGTATGTCTGTTTTTGTTTTTTTTCATTTTATCCATTTATGTTTGTTTTTGTATATAACTTCATTTTTTAAAAATGGTTGTGTTCCAAGGTTTTTGGGTCAATCCATTTTAAATCACCCAATACAAATATAATTTGTTGCTCAACATTTTTAATTTTCCTGATTCTTTTATCATGGACTCCCTACGGATAGACATTAACAAAACTCCAATTGAAAAAAATTTACAAGCCATATTTTTTATTTGACAGCCATTTTAAAAAGATGATTTAGTGAATTTTATGTGAAAAACGGGTTTTGCGGAAAATTTAATTGCGAAGCCATTTTTGAAGATATCAGAATAATTTAAAAACTAGTGTGTTCAGCATGCAATGACCTTCAAAAGGACATTATTTTAATTTTCTTATTATGTAAGAAAGTTATTCAAACTCCTTCTCAAAAACAAGGGAAAAAATTTAAAAATCGCTAATTTTCAAGGCCATAAATTTTTAGGAAGGAGAAGAGACTCACAAATAATATTTTATTTCTGTGTTGAGCACTTGTAATACTGCATGCAGCATAAGTTTTGGTCTTGAGAATGTACTCCTTTTTTCTCTACGGCTTTTCAAAAATGGCTGAAAGCAGGTTTTTGCCAATTTTCATGGATCAATTTCTGAAAAGGGACTGAATGAAAATAAGTGAAAACTTTATCAAAATGCTCTTTACACTAAGAAGAATTCACAAAAAAAAATTGTGACTGAGACTCAACTACTTTTTGAGTTATAGAGCTGTGAATTTCAATAAAAACGCTACCTTTTTAATACACTCGCGTAATGCTAAATTAGCAACTATTAACTTAAAATTATCTTAATTGACAAGTTTAAATTATGGTTAATGTATAAATTATTATTTAGGATTTAAAATAATGAACTAAGCTTATATTTAAATGAAATACTTCACTTAAAAATGTCCCATTAATTAAAAAATATGTAAGTATATGATACAAGTATGTTTGTAAGTTAAAACCCATTGTAAAATGTCAACTGACACATCAGTTCTCAAGAAGCAATAAGTTAATGTGGGTTTTACTTGTTTAGATGTGAACTCTTCCATGTCCAACTGCTTGCACAGTCTACATCTTTCCTGTACCTACATGTCTCTGCAAGTGGTGACATGAAGGAGATGGGGTGTCTCTTAATCTTCATTGCTATCTTCAAGAGTAAAAATGTGAATATTAAACTAATTCGTGGACAGGCTCTATGTCCAACCTGCGTATCAAAAATATTTGTAAATTTTTTCTTTGCCCTTTTGAATTAGTAGAAGAGAATCCGTTGCAGCAAGTGGAATCCATTTATGAAACTTTGGGATTGTCTCCTATATGCAAATATAACAAAGCTTAACACAGAACAAAGCTTGAAAGTTTGCAAAAAAAAAAAAAAAATCACAAAGTTATGAGAGCAGTCAAGCGAAAATTACATGAATCTTTCTATAATGACTTAGAAACTCGGAATTGAAATGTTACAGAAACTTCAATAAGTAAGTATGACATACTCATTACTAAACTGAAAGAAAAATTCAAAGTGTCTTGTAAAGATGAACAAATTAAAATATATTGTCTATTGCCAAGTTCATAGTCTAAGAAAAAAATGGTTGAGGACTTTAGTGCATCTGAATACATAGTAAAGTTAACTAGGCAGCTAGCAACGGCTCAAAGTATCTTACCACATCTTACAAAAAGACAGGGCAACAGAATAAGTGAAGCTATTTTTTACTAACTGGGTTAATGAGTTTTACGAAAATAGTTACTTATGCCCTGGTAAAAAGGAATATGTTACAAACATGATTGACAATGTCAAGGTGCAGAAACAGAAAAGGTTTATTCTCCTCTGACTAAATGAACTCTAGAGCATATATAAACAGAAATATCCACCGGTCTACAAAATTGGTATATCTATGTTTTACACTCTAAGACCTTCAGGGTTCATCAGCGACCCATAGTATGTGTTCGCAAGCATCACCAAAACACAAAGCTTATGATAAAGGGAGCAAAGCTTACTGCAAATTATAAAGACCTCATAGCTTTCATCATATGTGATATTGAAAATGAAAAAGGTATGCTTGACACCTATTCAGAATGTCCTGGACCAGATACTCTGCTTGATTATAAGGTAACGTTTTTATTGAAATTCACAGCTCTATAACTCAAAACATAGTTGAGTCTCAGTCACAATTTTTTTGTTCTAAATTCTTCTTAGTGTAAAGAACATTTGATAAAGCTTTGTTCTGTGTTAAGCTTTGTTATATTTGCATATAGGAGACTATTCCAAATTTCATAAATGGATTCCACTTGCTGCAACGGATTCTCTTCTACTAATTCAAAAGGGCAAAGAAAAAATTTACAAATATTTTTGATACGCAGGTTGGACATAGAGCCTGTCCACGAATTAGTTTCATATTCACATTTTTACTCTTGAAGATAGCAATGAAGATTAAGAGACACCCCATCTCCTTCATGTCACCACTTGCAGAGACATGTAGGTACAGGAAAGATGTAGACTGTGCAAGCAGTTGGACATGGAAGAGTTCACATCTAAACATGTAAAACCCACATTAACTTATTGCTTCTTGAGAACTGTTGTGTCAGTTGACATTTTACAATGGGTTTTAACTTACAAACATACTTGTATCATATACTTACATATTTTTTTAATTAATGGACATTTTTAAGTGAAGTATTTCATTTAAATATAAGCTTAGTTCATTATTTTAAATCCTAAATAATAATTTATACATTAACCATAATTTAAACTTGTCAATTAAGATAATTTTAAGTTAATAGTTGCTAATTTAGCATTACGCGAGTGTATTAAAAAGGTAGCGTTTTTATTGAAATTCACAGCTCTATAACTCAAAAAGTAGTTGAGTCTCAGTCACAATTTTTTTGTTGTGAATTCTTCTTAGTGTAAAGAGCATTTGATAAAGTTTTCACTTATTTTCATTCAGTCCCTTTTCAGAAATTGATCCATGAAAATTGGCAAAAACCTGCTTTCAGCCATTTTTGAAAAGCCGTAGAGAAAAAAGGAGTACATTCTCAAGACCAAAACTTATGCTGCATGCAGTATTACAAGTGCTCAACACAGAAATAAAATATTATTTGTGAGTCTCTTCTCCTTCCTAAAAATTTATGGCCTTGAATATTAGCGATTTTTAAATTTTTTCCCTTGTTTTTGAGAAGGAGTTTGAATAACTTTCTTACATAATAAGAAAATTAAAATAATGTCCTTTTGAAGGTCATTGCATGCTAAACACACTAATTTTTAAATTATTCTGATATCTTCAAAAATGGCTTCGCAATTAAATTTTCCGCAAAACCCGTTTTTCACATAAAATTCACTAAATCATCATTTTAAAATGGCTGTCAAATAAAAAATATGGCTTGTAAATTTTTTTCAATTGGAGTTTTGTTAATGTCTACCCATAGGGAGTCCATGATAAAAGAATCAGGAAAATTAAAAATGTTGAGCAACAAATTATATTTGTATTGGGTGATTTAAAATGGATTGACCCAAAAACCTTGGAACACAACCATTTTTAAAAAATGAAGTTATATACAAAAACAAACATAAATGGATAAAATGAAAAAAAAACAAAAAAAAAAACAGATATACATACCAAATTTATTCAATATATACCTTTTTTTTCTATTAAATAATTTACAAAATGTATGAATGTAGGCGTATTTTATTTAGTAACAAACCAAATGAGGCGGTTTAAAGATTAAATAAGTAGCAAGGGAAAAAATAGATTACATACGTATTTAATTTTGTTATTTATAGTGGTCATTTAAAAAAAAAAACTAAAAAAAAATCTGACGAATTATCGTGTGACGAAATAACGAGTTTACACTGTAGTTCTTCACAAGCTATTTCATGTCACTGTAATCATTTCAGTAGTACATTTGTAAATATCAGTAAATGAGAAAGAAAAAAAATTCTTTATATGTAGTGGACTTCCACAAGTATGTCCACAAATATGTATTATAGATTGAGTTATAGCGATATATTTTCTTCAAAAAAATTAAAATTAAATGCATTTGCTGGAAAAATGATAACGAACATTGTAATATATGTTTATATTCAAATTAATATTTCAAAATATTTATTGTTTCCATTATTTTAAATATTTTTTCAGCAGAATTCCTTTTTTTTCCGATTAAACGGTATGATTGATTACCTTCGCCCTGCTAATAAATTCTTGATTTATTTTATTGGATCATTATTGAAAAATTAGTAAAATATCGATAGCCGGGAATTTTCAGAAGCATTCTTCATAATTTAGGGAATAAGTCGGGAAATGCGTTTACCGAAATCGGTAAATACAATGAGGTAATCTCTCGCTCTGCAAATCGACCCTTGCTGAGCACCTCAATGTCGTCGGCAAGGTAAAATAGTTCAAAATTTCAAAGACTGGACTATTGTTCATGAGACTCTATAGATGTCTTTGTTTTGTCAATCCTTTTTGTTATCTCAATTATCAAACTCTTCTTTTTTCTTTTATCTATAATCTACATTTTTTTATTTTTATTTTTTATTCTCCTTTGAATCATTAGTTTATTGCTGTTTCTATAATAATAATTATCGATGGTATGATAAGGATTTATTGATCGTTCTGTTAATCTTATTTATTTAATTGTTTCGTTTTATTTTACTATTTTTTTAGAATTTATATAAAATACTTCCTATTATAAATTTTCTTTAGACACTAGGATGCAGATAATTTTTATAGCATTTACGGCATCAAACTTCGTGATGTTCGACACTTCCTTGACGATAGCTTGTAGCAGTAAAGATATAAATTGACCTAGGCCTTCTAAATCTTTCACTTGTAAACTCGGAAGTGTTTTATCTTAAAAAAGTTGAATGGAAAAAAAAAAAAAAAAAAAAAAAAAAAAAAGACTGCATTTATATAAGTTACATATAAAAAAACCTTTTTGCTTTTGTTTCGTTGTTTTTTTTTTTGTTTAGTTTTTTGTTATTTATAAGTGGCACAATATGAAGAATAATTTTAGTTTATTCGATCTGGTACAATCTAATACCATATAGTGAAATATTTGTTACCGATCAATATTTCATTGTATTGTCTCTGTTATTAAGATTATAGCTCCATCCACCAGTGCAAGTTTAGAGAACCTTGTGGGGATATCAACAATACAAATGATTAATTTAAGACTGTAAGTTGAGAAAAATCGAAATAATAATTTTTTGTTTGCTATTATTGAAATTAATAACAGTACACAAAATAAAATAAAATTACATCCAGTAAATGTGAAGTTAATGCTTATAATGACATGCCAATTGCTTGTAAAGCAAATACCCATTAGCAGCACCCCAATTAAAAGTTCTATATTACAAGTTACCGTGACCATCTTCTTTTCAGACGCCTCGGAGGGTCATCTGGAATAGAATGAGAAGTTGAGATACTAGTGGATTTCAATAACCATTGGAATAGAGTTTACTCTGAAAGGATAGGTTATCTAGTTTCGCCTAAATCAGGAACGTATGGAACATTTATATCGTTATGGATTAGTTTATTTGTGACTAAGTAAGGATCATTAAGGATCTTTCGAAGGATTTTAGATTTGTTTTGAGTTGTGTTGTTTACGTATCAGGGTAAAACCAGTCATTGTGTGATTGATTGATTGATTTCTTCGTAAAATCCCATTCTTCCACTATATTCTAGTATTGACTCGAAACGTGGCCAAAATAGTTGTTTTTATTTATTAACTGAACCTCAAGAACCTTATTAAACACAATAGTAACAGACAAGAGATATATCCATGTTAACAAATTGAGTAAATACTGGAGAATATCTTTAGTGGAAGAATGGGATTTTACGAAGAAATCTAGCTCTAAATAATACAATCAAACTTGATCTTAGTAACTAACACATTAGATTTATTTATTTGTTTAGTTTGTTAATCATTGTAACATGTGAGTATTTCCACTGTAGTGGGACTTTAGTAGGAACTTAGTTATGATAAAAATAATTTTTAGAGAAAAAAACAAAACCGACTTCAAGATTAAACCTACATATACAAACTTGAACTAAAAAATAATATTTTAATTGTTTCAAAACAAAAACCATTAAATGAAAATCAACGAAATTATCGATACTTATATACCTATTCACAATTTATGACCAATTATCTTCGCAGTCGGTGCCAGCAAGAAGGGAAGTTTAATCCTGTCTTTACAATAAATAAACTGTCGAAGGGCCGGAGACAGCGGTGTGGCGGTGATGAAACAGTGGGAGGATCTTTACGATTACAATTTCTTTTCAAATTCTGTTTGTTTTGGTTGGCACCGACCCAAAAAATAACTGATTATAAATTGTGAATAGGTTTATAAGCATTGATAATTTCGTTGGTATTCATTTAATGGTTTTTTTTTTTTTTTTGAAGCAATTAAAATATTAATTTTTATTTTTTAGTTCAAGTTTGTATATGTAAGTTTAATCTTGAAGTCGGTTTTGTTTTTTTTTCTCAAAAAATTATTTTTTATTTTTCACTTTTTAGTGATGAGTGTATTTTTGTTTATACAGCCAATTCTCGATCTTCAAGCTTCCCTGAAAAATGGTTTGACTTACTGAACAAAGACTTATAGAGTTATCATTCCACTTACCTTCATGTAATTGGGAAAATTGAACACAAAATCGGGGCTGAAATCATTACGTATATGTTTCATTAATGGGTATGTGTACGTTGTTTGTACATACATATAAAATCATTGATACAGAAAATGAAATACCTGGTACCAATTTGTCATATAACTTTTAACTGAATTTCTCTTTTTTCTGAGGGTGCCAAGAAGTAGACTTACCGTCTTCCACCAGTGGCGATCTTTTCTTTATTCTTTAGGACGGTTGAAAGAGAATTACGCGGAATTCGGAATTCACTAGCAACAAACGCCCAACTTCTTTCTCATTTCTGCACTTTGCAAATCAATTTTAACTTTCGTTAATTGGAAGAATTTTCAATAGCCACTGTAAAACCACTCGAGTGAATAACTAATAATAAGTGACTGGTGTAACTATGAACTGAAAAGACAAACAATGACAGAAAACAGGAAAACAAATTACACATGAAATTCTGTTAATTTGAGTTCGAGTTATAGAGGCGATGACTTCTAATAGTTCGTTTTATAGAGGTGGTCCTAGGAGTTCTCTCTTTTGAACCCTATTTTCAGTTCTACTTATTTTCGACACAATTTTTCACGTTCTTTGCCTGAAATCGTCTCATTGAGGTGAAATTTAAGTGTAATGTACTTCCAACCGCAGATTTTGTTCGACTTATTTAAGAATTCAGTTTATCGAAGTACAACACATCGAGAGTTGACTGTATATGTAAATTATTTTTGTTAATAAATTATATTTAGTTACCTTGGAGATTTTAGATAATCATAATCATAAATATGTTTAAAATGTAAGGTTATATAAAAGTACTATTTTTCTTAAAAAGTACTGCAATGATTTTAAAATATTTTTGATGGGCCCACCTCTGAAGTATGCCCTACCGATTTAAAAAAGAATCATCAAAATTGATTCAGAATTGACGGAGTAATCGCGTAACATACACAAAAAAAAAAAAAAAAAAAATACGGACGAGTTGAGAACCTCCTCCTTTTTGAAGTCGGTTGAAAATTATTACTTGTGTTGTTCATTTGTGTTTTATTATTCAATTATATGCATATATGATTTAACTTTTGCAGTTTATTAATATTTTTTTTCTTCGTTTTTCGAAGCTGCTGGTTGATCCGAATGGTGGGTTAAACGTAGTCTACTTCTAGTAAGATGAACACTACTCTGTACATCTGATCCCTTCAGACGTACTCCCGCTCCTGACGAAGGGTCAAGGGACGCCCTTGAAGGCCTGTTGCATCATAACATCCCAAAGAGTTCGGTTATTGTTATCCAACACCATTGTGCCGGCGTAACCAGTCCGGCTCACTAATCTCTTTATACGGTGGCCTGTCAATGCCTCTTGCGACTCCCTGACGACAATGGACGAGTATAACAACATGGCATGACGGTGGATTATTGAATTAGGAGTGTGTTCCATGGATGGTTGGGCTCACGTCCATTAGTTCTTAATGAACTTTTGTTCGTTTAATCCTTAATTTAGTTTAACTATCAAATACGTGCCTGTTGCAATATGCATACCTTACCGGTAGAGATATTTAAGAGCGAACCATTCTATATTGACATGAATATGTCTTTTGGCTGGGAGTCCATGGTTTTTCTTGCTTACTCGAATCGAAAAGTTGACGACAGTTCGCTTAACAGAAGTTTAATTGAGAATATTTTTTGTTTTAGAAGATTTATCTCTAGGACCTAATGCTTAGAAGCTATATTGGTTTAAATAAAAAAAGTCACTTTTACCTATATTTTTAAGGGTTTTTTGTTGTTGAAAATTCAGTAGGTAAACAAATAGATGATGTTTTAGGGGAGTAAGAGTGGAGCTTTTTCGAATTGAGATGGGCAATGAATTCCATAGAGAGCAAGCGCGGAAAATCAAGGATTTTTCAAAGGATGCAGTTCGATGCGTAGGAGTGTAGAGGTTGATGGGTTGGGTTCTAGTATTTAAGGGGTGGATGGAGGAGCGCAGAGTAACGAGGTCACGAATATATGAGGGTTTTTTAGTTTTCAAGGTTTGAGACATTAGTGCACCTAGGAAGTATTGAAGTCGGAAACTGCAGTAAAGCCACCCAATTTCAGAATAAGTGTGAGATATGTGAGTAATTAAAGAACTCCCGAAAATAAATTTAATAAAACAGTTCATTAGTCTTTTACATTTCATTTCAAGCTTACCAGACAGTCCATATACTATGCATCCTTAGTCAAAGTTAGAGATAAATTAGAGATGATATCAAAAGTTGTCGAGTATTTAGTAGTAATGAATTGCGGTAAAGTAAAAGTTTCTTAAGAAAAAAATAAATAGATTCCCTCGTGATTTGGGAAACTATGGTATTCCAAGAAAGATGTTTACTTTCTAACTACCCTGAACAAGTTTCCGAAGAAAAATCTTGGATTACAGAATACGCACTCTATAATCCTTATTGACTCGACTAAACGGAAATTGGCGCGACCAATGGAGGGTTAATAATCAATAAAATTATAAACGAACTTGTGAACAACGTATGACATTAACATTAAGATTCTCAACTTCATTCCCCTTATTTCATTTATTTTCCTTAAGAGTGACAGCTCATAGTAATTCTTGACAGCTTTCCAAAAGAGTCATGCCGCAAGAGTTGCCCGACTGGGAGACATGTCATTACGCGGGCACTGTGTGCTCTACCGTACAGTCCTTGACATTAAACAGTACTCTGTAAGTAGGCCACTGTACATTGAATAGTGTACAGTCAGGTACCTCTTATTGAGTTCTAAAATTTAAAGCTATATAATACGAATACACCATCTCAAATAATTATAAGTTAATTTATTATAAAAGTATAAAAGTAAAATTGTATAAAATTTAGTGTAAAAGTAAAATTGTATAACTGAATTATTATCGTAGACTTTCTGTGCATTCTTATATAAAGGTTAAAAAAAATCGATTAGTAAAAAATATTTAATTAAAATTAAGTTACGGAGGACTGAATAGATTACAAGAGCACGGACGTGTCTTTACGCTTCGTGATCTCAAACTACGCTAAAAAGCTATCACATTTTGTTTGTTTTTAGTTTATCTATTGAAATTTTACTTTCATTATATTCAAGCAGTGACGTGTCACAGAATGTAAACAAACATTTTAGTTTGAAAGAGGATTAATTAATAAATGAATTCATCCATACAATTCAATTATCTGTCAAACGAAAGCAGTTTTTAATTTAGAGGGGAGATTTAAGGAAAATATGAATTGCTGCATAAATTTCCGTACAACCCAATATAAACTCCATTCTGAAAGTTTCCTCTTAATGTCATCAAATTATCGTAGTTTGAAACATCGTACGGTCTACTATAAGTAAAGATTAAAAACCATAAGATTGGACTAGTTCCTGAATACTACATTAATGGATATAATGAACTAAAAATCGTTCAATTATAGAACGGAAACCCAAGCCAATAGTGGCGATTGGACATTACAAGTGGGGGAGGGGGATGTTAAAACTAAAATTAATAATGGCATTATAAGAAATTGTTTCATGTTATAGTTTGATATTTGCACCAACAGGCCTATACTACAAAATGAGAGGAAAAACTAATTACAATTGTAATCTTCATAAGTTTAATAATTAAGTTATCAAGTAAAATACAACTATTACAAACCAAGGAAAGTTAGTTCAAGTATAAATTAATATAATAGACGGTAATATAATTTTACGTGGTACGTCTTCTCATAGTGTAATTATTTTAAAAAACAAAGCTAAATGTCTTGATTTCCACCTGGAATAAATTTCTACGTTTTCTTCAATGGCTAGTATAGCTAAATATGACAAACGTTCTTGAAGTATAAAATTCCCCAAATTGTTTTTGATCCGTTTCAAGACTACGAAAGATCGTTCTGTCGTTATATTTCCCACTTATAGCTATCTTACAATTGCTCAAATCAGTTTTTAAAGTAAACAAGTATTACTACGTTAAAAAAGTAAATATTTCAATTATACAGGGTGAGTATCTCTGAGTGTATAAAAAAAAAAAAAATTTGGTGAAACTACATCAAACATGTAGCAAAATGCCGCAGATCTTACCTTTCTATTCCAAACCATTGTGGACCATTGTCTATTCCAAAGACTTTTTTGAGGAAAACACGTTTTTTTCTATAAAAGCTGTAATATCTCTATTTTGCTTAAATATTTTTCAAATTTTAACCACATTTTCGGATATAGCATTAAATTTTCTATAATAATTGAGTACCTGTAACCTTTAATTTTACAAACTTGGTATCTAAAGAACAGCTTGATCTTCACCTTATTTGGGAAAGTCACAAAAACTTGCAAATTTAATAAGTTTTCGAATGATATGTTAAACGTAATGATTATGTTTCGATTTCATGGAGAAAATTACTTTTGAAACCGAAAAAACATGGTGTTCTCATTTGGCATACAAATCAGTTACTTGTGTAAATAAAACATTATGACAATCCCTTAATGAGAATGTGAATTTTAAACATAATAAACTCTTCATTGGATTAAAAAGCAAAGAAAAATATTATTGTTTAATTGAAAATAAAGAAAAACTGTCAATAAAGCGACACCAGATCAGAGGATCTTATGTTATTACATTTATTTAATTTATTGTTATTATTTAGGATTTTATTTTATTAGATTTTCAATATAAGGTTTAAAACTCAATGAGAATGAACCTAGACCTCAATTTTGCGGTTAGCTTCTGATTGTATATTGTGTTGAAGAATACAACTTTTTGAGCTGAATTTTGTGGGCAGATGAGACTGTTTTTACAGGGGAAGGCATTTCTACCTATCCATGTATATGGTTGGTTTATATTTATATAGCTTTCGAATAATCTGGAGGAGCACCATGGTGTTGGAAAATCATATTTTGCCGAACTTAGGTGGAATATCGTGATGAAGTTGTGGTAGAATATCTTGTAACAAATCAAGTAATATCATCATTCAATCTGTTGGGCAAACTATGATTTTCGACTACAATACAAACACTATTCGACAGCAATACAAAGGTGAATAAACGAACGATACTCCACATGGAACGGTAGATATGCCTTCCCCTGTAAAAACAGACTTATCTTTCCATAAAATTCATCTCAAAAAGTGATATTGTTTAATCCATCTGCATTCAGAAGCTAATAGAGGTCTATGTTCATTATCATTGAGTTTTAAACCTTGCATTGAAAAGTTAATAGAATAAAATCCTAAATTATAGTAATAAATAAATAAATGTAATAACATAAGATCCTCTGATCTGGTGTCGCTTTATTGACAGTTTTTCCTTTATTTTCTATTAAACAATAATATTTTTCTTTGCTTTTTAATCCAATGAAGAGTTTATTATGTTTAAAATTCATATTTTCATTAAGGGATATACATAATGTTTCATTTACACAGGTTACTGATTTGTATGCCAAATGAGAACACCATGTTTTTTTTTCGGTTTCAAAAGTAAATTTCTCCATGAAATCGAAACATAATCATTACGTTTAACATATCATTCGAAAGCTTATTAAATTTGCAAGTTTTTGTGAGATTTGACGTTTTGTGGATAGTTTTTTTAAAAAACGGTGAGCGTTAAAGTAATATAAGACATTGTGACTTTCCCAAATAAGGTGAAGATCAAGCTCTCCTTTAGATACCAAGTTTGTAAAATTCAAGGTTACAGGTACTCAACTCTCATAGAAAATTTAGTGCTAAATCCGAAGATGAGGTCAAAATTTGAAAAACATTTAAGCAAAATGGAGATATTACAGCATTTATAGAAAAAAACGTGGTTTCCTCAAAAAAGTCTTTGTTTTATCATATATCTGCAATGGTTTGGAATAGAAAGGTAAGATCTGCGGCATTTTGCTACATGTTTGATGTAGTTTCACTCAATTTTTTTTGATACACTAAGAGATACTCACCCTGTATATTTTACCGCCGCCACTGTCGGAAACATTGAATAAATAGGTGAATATTGAAATTGTATATTATTATTTGGTTTTCTTAAAGCGTCAATGAATTTGGTAAACTTCCAAGATTCTATGTCTATCTTAAATCAAATATAATTGTTTTGATTCAACTTAACCTTAACGCCAACAATAGAAACCTAAAAGTTGTTTTTAACAGCTGGTGCTTCTACTCAAATAGATTTGTATACTTAATTTGAGTTGGTAATTCTTAAACACAGGAATCAGCTCTCACTCGTTGTTTTGAAATCTCCTTTACATGTTATTGTAAGATCTTTCTTGGATTGATTCTCATTCCAGGGTTCTTTGAGGTTGCCCTGTTTCCTCTCCTAGCGATTGTGAAAGTAAAACCACTAATGTTCTGGGCGGGCTATATCCGAAAAAGATATTACTTTCCAAAATTTCGATATATTATTGCGTTCCTGATTGTTTTATTCAATTTGTAGATTAGAATGAGATAGGATGAGAAATTAGATTTTTGTAACAATTTTTTTTTTTTTTTTTTTTTAATGTATAAATTATATAACGATTTTTAACTGCTCATGAATAATGCAATAATGACATAAATGCGTTTCTGTGAGAACAAAAGAAACTAACTTTAATGCCCTTATTTCATAGTTATTTATATCTTCGATAGTTTATGTTAATGTAAATGAATAATAAATGTTAATTGTTGACAATGATAACAGTCCTAATAAATAATAACATTTTTATCTCATAACTCACAGCTGTTCATCATCACTTCAGGTAGGCATTCTGGGTAATACATCCACAATGTATTCTGGGTAAAATACAGAAAAAGACATAAGAGAAAAAAACTAAAAAAGAAAAAAAAACTTTTACAAATGAATAAACAATACTATTATTAATAATAATAATAATTGGTGAAGAACTAAAACACCTGTATCATCTTGAAAATGTGAGGATGTTTCCATTCATCATTTCTAGTAATAGCTTGATTCTGGGGATTATGGTCAACTCACTTAAAGAACTGGATCTTAGAAATAAAACTCTCCAAGAATCGCAGAAGGCAGTCCTCAGCCAGTATATCAGCCTAACCCTTGATTTTGATCCAGATAGGTGCTATTTTTTGGTGAAAATCGAGAAACAAGGAGAAAATAATAATAATAGCAATAAGTAATGGTGAAAACACAAGCCAAATTATACAAATTATAATGTACAATTTTCATAATAATATAATCAAAATTATAATATCACGGACTTATAGCTTATTAAATTCGAATTAAAATAATTAATTTAATGGTGGTAATAAAACGTTTACAGTTACATTGCAATAAAAAAAATATTGTACATTATAGAGATTTTCAGTCTTCTAGTAATTTGTGTTAGTATTTTTGCTGTTTTCGTGTCGTAGTTTCCTATTTCTACAGAAATATTCTATAATCATAGCAGTGGAGAGGAAAAATTATCTTAGTCGCAACTGAATGACTGATTTAAGATAGTGAATGAAACTTGAGAAACTGAATGAAGCAAGGTTTGAGGTACTGAATGAAAATTGAGGTCGGTAAGCATAGTGGATGTTTGTGTGTAACTAGGGTAGTTGTAAATGATTCCCAAATACTCTACGTACATTGTAACATTAACATAAAATACAATTTTTTCATTCATGTACAAAAATATCATAATTCTCTTGAATAGATGATTTTTCTTCCTGTAACCTGGTTGCACATCCCTATAGTACCTGATCCAGAGTTCTCTTATCTTTTAATTTGTATTATTTTGATTACAACCGATCTTATTTTAATTTGAAGTGATTGAAAACAAAACTGAAAACTTCTCATTCACCAGATACAAAAAGAAAAAAGAAAAAGCACCACTGTTATGAATAACATGGTATGTATACAGTTCTATATAGTTGCTTTAGCGGAAGTATATTAAAAAATAAACTAAAAGAAAATATATTTTGTATTCAAAATCCAATATTTTCATGTATATTTTACATGTGTGTTTAATGAAAGCTTTCCGTATTACTTTTGAAATGCTATTATTTAAGTATCATTGTGATTACAAAGATATCTAAAATAAATATTCCTTTAATTTATTTTTAAAGGCATGAAAAGTCTTGAGTTATCACTCATATTGATATTATTTTGGGTTTTTAAACTATATTCTAGAGATTTATTAAATTTTATATATTTTTTATTTAGAGTTTTTTTAATTTTATATATTATTATTTTTAATTTTACGAGAGGATTTTTATTTTTTTTATTTACTGTCATTCTTCATGATGTATGAAGGAATTCATTGCCATATTACTGTTCTAAATAAAAAAAAAAACAGTTAAATAAAACAAAATATCTCCATTTTTGTTTTTCTTTTCCTGATAATTTCAAAATATTTAAAATATTTTTACATTAAATGAATATTTAAAAGTTTGTATTTTTCCAATCTTTTATATTTTGTAAATTTCAACCAGACATTAAAGAAAATCAGAAAATAAAATTTGCAAACAGAAGATAAAAAAAATGAGTTCTGATTGTTTGATAAATTACTTTACTTCTTTCATTTGTTTTCATTTGTACAAATACAATTTTTACTTTAAAAAATTACTTTTTTCCAGAGAGGCCTTGTTTGCTTCCTTTAATTTATTTAAAGACCACTTTGAAACAGCTGATATTGTCTCGACAAACTGTTTTATGATATAACTGGCACCAATGGGGTATCTAATCAAATGTCGAAGGTTAGACCATTGACAATTACCCCGGTTCACTGATGGGCAAATAAATTTGAGTGAAAAAATAATGCAAAATTATAAAATATTCTTTTTTATTTAGTGGTGTTCAATTGTTTTAGAGGCAATATTTACAATTATTCTAACATTATTAACAATATGATCTGTTGTGTATATCTTTTCCATGAGACTATTCCCTCAATTCTTCTATTTTAGAAATATTATTTGTATAGCTAAATCATCTATATAAGACTTACTAGGTTGATCTGGAAAAAAATAAATGAATACATTGAATATTTTTTTTTATTTTGAAGATCTTTATCATGTTTATTTTTTATGTACTAATTTCTCACTTATTAGTAGGCAGAAAATTATTAGGTGACATAATTTAAACAAAATTAAATTTTAAATAACTTATATAATTGTTTCTAATTAAAGTCCCCCATTTAATTAGGAACAATTCTTTAAGAAGAAGGCCGGACTACTATGGTGGAGAATGGCAAGGTATAGAAATACATGGAATGAGAAGTGGGTCAAAATCGCGAACTTGCCTTCCCAGTAGGCTTCCCAGTAAACACAAGAGTGTGTTACGAAGACGTAATGCCCAAAAATTATTGAATTCTATAATCCTTAACACATGTTTATCCTGAATCTTTTAATTTCCAAATCATTTTGTTATAAAATCCTCAAATTCATTTGTAGTGTAGTCATCTTGTCTTTGGAGAATTTTAAGATCCTCCTTGTCAGCCTGTCTCGAATAATTTGTATTTTATGCCTATAAAAAACATGTTCTTCTTTTGTTGATTTGTTTTTAGAGAAAAATAAAAATTATTATAATCCAAAAACATTGTTATTATTATAATCTACCTATATAATAAACCAAACTTGTCATGTATTAAGTTCACTATTTCATATTATATTTATTTTACCCACACCTGTCACTTAAAACTGCGACAATAAGCAGATGTGATATAGAATGGTGTAATGGAGAAGAAGATGATGAGGGATGCAGTCAAAGAGGAACACCCCGTCTAAGAAGAAATTCTTTAATACGTGCCAACGTTTCGACCTGCCTTGCAGGTCTTCTGTAGGGCCACCTGAATGAGATTAATTAATGAATGAGAATATAAATGAATATTCATGAGCATGAATTAATTGCCACTTCTATTGGAATGATTCCAATAGAAATGGCAATTAATTCATCTATCCTAAATAATTAACTTGCTACAAAATACTGCAAAAATTTAGATAATGTTTAGCAATGATTTGAAGTTTCTAAATCATTTTAAATAAAAACATATACCTTTTATTATTATATTTTATACCTTCAAATACTAATTTTTAACTTGCAAAAATAAGTAAAAAAATGTAATCAATATATTACTCATATGAAACAATCCTGCAGCCACATACACCAGGTCAGAAGAGGTTTGGACACATTTATAAAAACACTGGTAAACACTGATACATCTGTAAAAAAGTGATAAAAAAAAATCACTTAAAGTACGTAGGTAACTTACAATTTTCAATTAAATTTCAATTTAATTATTTTGTTAATTTTATTTTATTGTTCTTGATTTGTTAATTTTTCTAGTGCCTTATAAACTACGTCCCGTTTTTTTCACCATCAAATCAAAATTAATTTTAATTATATAATACAGACAAAAATCTAAGATAGTTTTAATTATAAATATGAATGAAACTAATTGTTTATATTCACCAAATAACAAAAACGGACGATAACTCAATGTTTAAAGTAACTCCGCCTTCTAAAAAGTTTCAACAACTTTGTTCAAAGTAGCCCTCAAAGTTGCCTTTTTTCTTCTAATAAGAGAAATAAGTTCAGTAAGAAATAAATTCAGTCCTCTGGAGTGCCAACATATGTACAAATGTCAAAAAAATAATATATAAGGCCCTGGTAGTGAGCATAATGCTATACAGCTCAGAAACATGACCTCTAGAAAAATTGCAAGGCAAAAGATTTCTGGCTGTGGAGATGGATTTTTGGAGGAGATTAGCAAGAATCTCAAGGATTCAACGAATCCAGAATGAGATCATAAGATAAAGAATGGAAGTTAAAAGGAACATTCTGGAGGAAATGGAGGGAAGGAGACTGAGATGGTTTGGCCATATTAAAAGGATGGAGAATAGAAGAATCCCCAAAATAACTTATGAATGAGAAGCAGGGGGGAGGAGAAGGTGAGGTAGGCCTTGCATCAGGAGGAGAGATGTTGTGGCTAAAAGTATGGTTGGCCGAGGATTAATGGAAGAAGATGCGATGGATAGAGAGGAATGGAGGAACCGTCTGAGGGAGGAGTTTGGCTGAAGGAAACTTCGAAAGCAAAGAAAAATCATTTCAAAGAACAAAGAAGAAAGAAATAAAAGAAAAAAAAAAAAAATTGCTGAATAGATTGGTAATCAATGAATTATTCATATGAAACAATCCTGCAGCCACATACACCAGGCCAGATGAGGTTTGGACATGTTTATAAAAACATCTGTAAACATTGATATACCTGTAAAAAAGTGTTCTGAAAAAAAAAAAAAAAAAAAAAAAAAAAAAAACCCACTACTCTTGCAAACATATAAGGAACAAAATTGGTTTATACTGCAATCTAGTGAGTAATTCTTGAAGTAGTTAAACAGTTTCTAGAAAAACAAAAGCACAGGCTGAGATATTGAATAGTATTGAAGATATATTATTTTTCAGGGAAAACAGTCTCCTCTATTACTTTTTAATTATTTTAAAGAAAATTTAAAGTTTTAGTTCAGTATTAATACAGCGTATAAATAAAAGCTTTATTTATGTTTTTCATTACAACTGCCAATCTCATACTTTAGATCCTTTGTCATTGTATTCTACAATATACACCTTTCTTCTCTCATCCATAATTGAAGGCAAATTTTCAAAACTAAGAATAAACTTCTCTAAGTCTTAAAATTATTATTATAAGAAAAATTTTTAATTTTATAACTAGATCCTTTTAAATTATAAAAAAAGTGCGAATAATGGTGTACTTCCAAAAAAACAAACAAACTCAATTTCTCCCTGACTGGGAAAAATAATAGATTATGGGTGTCAATCTATAATCCACTGCTTTTTCCAATTTACATTTTAGAATTAAAAGGATCAAATTACTTAAATAATTGATTGAATTAATTCAACAATTAATGATTATTCATAATAAACAAAGTTGAGAAAAAACAGCTGTTAATAAACGTGACTTTTTTTCATTGAAACCAATATAGCTCCTAAATGTTAGCTCCTAGCAACAAAAATGTTTTTACAACACCAACAGAGCTAGAGCGTGTCAAAATGTAACATTTTTGAGGGTGAAAAAAATGTTGAACCAAAAAAAGATAGACCACCAGCCAAATACATCCATTTCAAAACCAGTAAATTTGGTAGTCTTTAATATTGTAATATAAAAGATAGGAACTATTACAGAAAAAACTTGGCAAATATTTTGCTTTGTATTTAAGAAGAAAATGAACTTTATTCTGGGACTACTTGTCCCCTAAGAATAACATATGATTATAGTACATAGGACAATCATCTGGCTTTGATAATTAATTATAATAAATAATAACAATAGATAATAATAAAAATTGATAAATAATTAAATTATGTGTTACAAAATAGCTAAGACATCTTGTAAAAGGATACATCTTATGTATACTATTATAATGTATATTACATAAATATTCAATTTTTACATTATCTCGGAAGATTGAAAATGAAGGAGGTAAAGGAATAAATGATGTTTAAAGGAAGTAAGAGTGGAGCTTTTTCGAATTGTGATGGGCAATGAATTCCATAACGAGGAAGCACGGATAATAAAGGATTTCTCGAAGGATGCAGTTCGATGCGCCGGAGTGTATAGGTTGATGGGTTGGGTTCTAGTATTTAAGAGGCGAATGGAGGAGTGCAGAGTAAGGAGGTCATGGATATAGGTGGGTTTTTTGGTTTTCAAGGTTTGAAATATGAGAGCACCCAGGAAGTATTGACGTCGAAAACCGGGGTACAGCCACCCAATTTCAGAATACCTGTGAGATATGTGAGAACATCTGGAGATCCCGAAAATAAATCTAATAAAACAGTTCATTAATCTTTTACATCTCATCTCGAGCTCATCTGACAGTCCTCCATATACTACGCATCCATAGTCAAAGTTAGGAAAAATGAGTGATGATACTAAAAGTTTTCGAGTACTTAATGGTAATGAATCACAGTAATGTGAAAGTTGCTTAAGAATAAAAATAGATTTCCTCGTGATTTGAGAGATATGGCTATTCCATGCAAGATGTTGATCAAAAGTTATTCCCAGATATTTAATGGAATTTTGGAAATGAATTGGACGGTTTTTTAGGAAAAGCAGTGGATAGTAGGTGATAGATAGTGAATCTGTTCTTTGAGAAGCATGCAATAGACTTGTAATAGTGGATTATATAGATTACATTTTATTTTAGTTCTATTTTATGTATTATATAATTTTATTTTATTTTATATAACTACTGAAATAAACCAGGAGGGGTCTCGGAAAGTTTAATTTTTTTATTTTTAGTTGTCTGATCAGAAAGTGACCAGGACCTTTTCAAGATGGACTGTAGAAGGAAATTAATATGGAAACAGTTTTTAGTCCAGTCAATAAACATATTGTTGAGAGAATGAAATATGCGATTATTTTTTAATTTAGCACTTCATTAGGACTAGTTAGATGGTAAACATACTAAAATTCCCCACCCCTGGAAGGTGAGCTAACGGTGGGAGGAAGAGGAGAACGTCCCATTTTTGGGATTTTCGATTATATCTCTAAAATGGTGGACTCTAGAAAAATATGTTCAAATGAAAATAAAAATTTAGAGTTTGTGGACTTTATGTATGTGTATCTTCTGACTACTCCTAACAAAGCTGTGTAGACAAAAATAATCGCTTGTTTCATGTTCTCTACATCCCTCCATACATATTTGTCGAAATTCCAACGGTTTTCATTATTAAAAACCGATAATTTTCTCAAAAAAAGTTTTTTTACCTCACTTTTTGTCAAACATTTGCTTCTAGTACGTTCCATGATAGTTTCTCAGAAATAATGTCAGAACCAAAGTTGTAGAGCATTAATCTTATTTTAATTTCACACATAAAACGTTTCTGGCACTTGAAGCAAATGTTTGATAGAAAATGAAATAAACATAATTTTTGCAAAAGTTATCAGTTTTTAATAAGGTATATCTCTAAAGCCATTGAATCTTCGACAAATATGTATATATATACTTTTATTAAGCTAGGTAGCTTTAATTTTTATTTGTAATATATTTTCCTAGAGTCCAACATTTTTGACATATATTTGAAAAAAAACCTAAAATATAGGATCTTCTTCCCTCCCCCCCACTATAAGCTCACCCCCCAGGTGTGGGGACTTTATGTATGTGTATCTTCTAACTTCTTCTAACAAAGCTGTGAAGACAAAAATTATCGCATATTTCATGCACTCTACACCCCTTATTTCAGCACTCATTGACTTCAATATTTCAGGATACATATGGATACACCATTACTTTTTAAATTTATTCTTTATACAAATTTTTCAAAAATTATTTATATAACAGTTAATAAAATTTCCTTCAAAAGAATTTTTTTTAAATGAAAAACTGTAATTTATTATTTTTTATTTTTTTTATTTCTCACATAATAGGTTTTGGAAAACGTGGCTTGTTTTCATAACAAACAAATTAATATTGTTTTCTAGTTATACAGTTGTCACTTATAATATGCATTGATGTATACAGTATACCCCTGTTTTCATTCCCTTATAATTATAAAAAAAAATACTATAATTTTTTTTTTTTTTTAGTTTTACCACACTTAAAAACTAGTAACCAGTAAAGCCATTTTTTTTCAACCTTGATTCTAATTTTTAGTGAAGTTCATTTCCACTTCTGCATTGTAGTGAGGATCTACTGTACTTAGCCTTAGTAAGCAATAGTTTATGTAGTATTCTTTGAAGTTTATTTTAATTTTAAAATTTTATTCTTCATTCCCAGCTATCAAATAGTGCTGATAACTAGTTAATCAGAAGAAGTAGCAGTACTAATACTTAGCATGTGGAGGGGTATTATGGAGCACAGTATCCAGTAGTACAACTTCCAGTATTGATAATTAGATTAATAGTTTAGTACATCATGTGCCATCATTCATGTGCCTCTAAAAAAAAAACCTAAAAAAAAAATCTCCTAACTTCAAATGGACCCCATAAAACAGTCTCAAGCATTAACGCTCTTTTTTTTCTCCCAAAAGAAATTTATTTTGTTGGAGTCTTCGTCCCTTCTCTCCTTGGACCATTTCGTAAACACTCTTCATAACACCCAAGAATTCTTGAATTCTATAATCCTTAATACATGTTTATCCTAGATCTTTTAATTTCCAAATCCCATTGTTATAATATCCTCTCAAATTCATTTTGGTGTAGCCTTCTTATCATTGGAGAGTTCTAAGATCCTCCTTGTCAGCCTGTCTAGAGTAATTTGTATTGTATTTCTACAGAAATATGCTCTTCTTTGGATTAAGCTCACTAGTTAGCTCACTACAAAATACTGCTAAAATATAGATAAAGTAGTTCAATCTTTGAAGTTTGTAAATGAAAAAAACACATACTATTATATTATATTTTTCCTTACAGAAGTATCGAGTAGTTCAACTTCCAGCCTTGATAATTAGATTTAAAGTTAAGTCCACTATGTCCTCATCCAGCTCTTTATAAGTCTTCTCTGGCTATTACCTGGTATGCATTTTTGCCATTTTTTTTATTGATATTTTCAGAGGTTATATTTTTTTATGGAAACATGCATAGTCGGATGTTATTTATTTGTTAACAGTACCTATGTTAAGGTCACTACATAAATTTAGGTTGCTAATACTTATAGCACCTTTCCTTTTCAATATTGTGCTACATGCAGTAGTAAAAAGAGAGATTTTCCACACCAGAAGCACAATTTTCAAGAGCATCAGTCAGATAATAGCCTATGCGGACGACGTGGTAATTGCAGCCCATTCTATGTGATGGTTGAAGGAAGCTCTGGATAAAATGGATATAGAAGCAAGAAGGATAGGACATATAAATAAGAAGAACACCAAAATTATGGTATTGTGATGGAGGAAACCTGTTTGCCCACAGTGTTTTTACAGTATGGGAGGCCACATGTTCGAAACCGTAACAAGTTTCCAATATTTAGGTGCTTGGATAAATGAACACCTCGATAAAGATGAGGAAATTAAAAGTCGCATTATATCAGCGAACAGAGCCTTCTTCTCTATTCAAAGAATCATGAAGAGTAGACTTAGCAGCCGCAAAACCAAGATCAGGCTGTAGAAAACTCTGGTATGACCGGTAGCCACATATGCCTACGAAACATGGACTATTACTAAGTCAGTAGCCACGAAACTGGACTGCTTTGAAAGGAAAATACTTAGACGTATATTTGGCCCAATAAAGGATAACGTTGTTTGGTGGCGAAGGAAGAACTGGGAACTATACAATGTATGTAGTGGCTTGCCACTAATGGTCTTCATAAGGGTGCAACGGCTCAAATGGATGGGGCATGTCTACTGGATGGGAAAGAGCAAATCATGTCGAAAATTGTTCTAGGATAGACCAGATGGAGTGAAACCTCTGGGAAGATCTAAGAGAAGATGGTTCAATGGTATCTCAGAGGTCTTGAAACTATTAAGGATTTACTTAAGACGAGCTGCTGATCAGGATGATCGGAGGAATGCTGTAGAGCAGCACAAGGACAGCTTCAAGCGTCTTCAATATGATATAGTGATACACAGAGAAAATGATGTGGTGGTAAGAAAGAATAAAACAACATTAAAAAATAACAATTTATTTACAATATTTACAACAATACAAAATGGCCTATTGCCAATAACTAATCAAAAATTTTTAACAAATATCCTTTTGAGAGGTATGATTTTTGATTTCTTAGAAATATTTAAAACTAATTGAAGACTTAAAAATTAAATACATTCTTTTAATTTCTAAAAAATATATAAACAAAAAAAAAAAAAAAAATACTAAAATTAACTACCATTAAGCAGTAAAAAATTAATTATGAAACTATAATTAACTTTGTTATACGGTAATTCTAAGTCACAGAAAATATTTCGATGTTGAATTACTCATGAAGTAATCTTAGATTGTAACCATACTTTTGTCTTTGAAGAGAATGTTATAAAGAAATTTAATGTTTTACAAATGTGACTTATTATTGATTCATATGAAAGATTTTCAGGCAAAATTTCTTTGCAGAATAATATCAAGTGGAATCTCATTCATTGTTAGTAAATCCCGTTTAAAATTCATTCACAATTTTTTTTTTTTAATTTATTATATTAATTATAAAATGATTTCTTTATCATAAGAAGTTTAGTTGAACATTCTGTAACTATTAATTGACTATATAGAAAAGAAAAATATTTTATTATTTATAGAAATGATTGAGTAGTGATAATTGATAAATGTGATTATGAAATTCAGATGCCAGTGGATTGATTCACTAGGTGATGGTTTTAAGTCATTATAAACCTGTCTTTAAATATTCAAATGTATCAGTAATATGAAAACAAAAATATAATTATAACTAATATACTATATATAGTATATAACTAATATACTATATATAGTATATAACTAATATACTAGTTACATTTTTATGCAATAATTTAATTTTTTTTTTTTTTTTTTTTTATTGAAACAATGCATACTTAACTATAATTAAAATTATTTCTTCTCATATAATTTTCTTATAGTTTTAACTTTGAAATATCATAGAGTTTAAACTGTATTTAAGTTCTTTTTAATTTGTTTTGTTTGTTATCTACTATTAAAAAAGTTTAACAGTAAATTATTTTCAGATATCAATCTACAGTTAATTCAAAGTATTCAAAAATTTGATTACATATAATTTGATTCAAAAAGCCAAACTATTGCTCAAAATAATAAATCCTCATTACATTGAAAAATCAAAATCATTAAGAGTTTGGTTCAATTATTCAATTCATTATTCACTTATGAAATGTAGTAGGAAAGAACGATCAGTCACATTCCTTTAAAACCTTAAAATTTTAAATATGCCACACTCTTTTTTCCTCAAATGATATCATGAAGGCATTCTGTTTATTTATTATATTAATTATAAAATGATTTCGTTATCATAAGAAGTTTAGCTAGTTGTTTTACTGCACTCTCAAATTTGAAAAATTGGACTGCAATCATTCTTTCCTATAACCCTTCATGTAGTTAAGGTTTGATATTAGAAGAAAAAATTTTCAAAACTTAAAACAGTACACAATGAACCAATAATATTATTTTTCATAAGTAAGTAATAATTTCCTGATTAAAAAATGGAAAGAAAAATACATCTTTCAGTACACAGTTTTATAAAAACCGCCCTACTCAAAACATGAAAAACTATACCTCTCATATATTTGTTGACCTAATGAATAAGTGGCCAAAAACTATAATTTTCAAAGTTTGATTCATTTTCATAAATCAGCTGTTTAAAAAAACAAAAATTAATTTAACCTTGTATTGTTACCATAGCAATCAGCTGTTTAAAAAAAAAAACTTTTAATTTAACCTTCTTCTGTCATCATAGTGATTTAGTATTTAAATAATTTATTATTAAACCATATAAATATAAATTTTAACAATCCAATTGTTCAACTGATTTTTCTTTAAATTTCTTCACCGCTTATTCACCAGAAGAAGAGGAGAAAAAAATACAATCATAACAAACTTAGTATAAAAAACACTAATTCAGTTTTCATGTTAATTATGTTTATATAATTTGAATAAGTAAACACTTAAAATATGAGGCGAGTCCAAAACCAACCAAATCCATTTTAATTTTTTTAAAAATTGTTTTTGTGCTAGATTATCATTAAGTGGAAGTATTTCTGTCAAAAAACAGTTAAATGGCAGTGAAAAAAAAACAAAACAATGATAGCATTTTGTTTTGATAATACCAATAATTATCCTTTCATTAACAATTTACAAAAATAGACGTGGATAATTTTAGAATGCTATATGCTATACCTCAGGTATTCAAACATTTATTTTCGTATTTTTATGAGCCAATTTAACATAATTTATCTTTTGTCATCTACCTGCAAGGAAAAACAAATAAAAAAACAAATATTTTTGTTTTTTTCTTTCTTCAAATTATTGTCCCTTAAGACAAACTCATTCTTCTTTCTTCTTTGGTTTAATAGATAAAGATTTTTTTAAAAACAACTTTTCCATTGCTACTTTACTTTTCGTAAGTAGGACTTTGAAATAAGGCATACAAATTCCAAAATCAGCCAAGTCTAATTTCCAGATTTTTATTTTTAATAGTTTTAGGTGAAAGGTTTTCTCCCAAAAGCAGTTAAATTACAACGAAAACGGACATACAAAAAATAATACCTCTTCCCAATCATGTCTGACCTTTACCTTTATCGACCAGCTGTGAAAAATTTTCAAAAAGGGACTCAGCTGGTTTTGGAATTCTATGCTTCAAATATTATTTTATTAATAGAATGTGGAAAACAATTTAATATCGCTATTTCTGCAGGTGGATGACTCCATATTTTAACAACTGATGGATAAAGATATTATTACAATTTGAATATCTTGGTTCAGTAGCCACTACTTGAAACTACAATTAATTGATATAGTACATAGTAGCTATTTACATCTAAATCTTGAGAACCGATATATAAATAAACTAATTCATCAAGAAGGCAGTGTAAAACTGGTAACTGATCCACCGTTTTCAAACATCAGACAATTCTACTACCTTAATTAACATTACGAATTGCCTTACTAAGTATTATAGAAGATTATATATATTAAGTTAAAGTTTGCTATTGAAACTGATACCCATACCAAACCAACGATAAAGTGTTAAAGCCCTATAAGGAAAACTAAAGTTAATTTAGGCACTTGTATTTTGCAATTCAGATAATATATTTTTTCTAAAATGGTTTTTATTACAAATGTTGTTGTTTGAAATGTAAAAGAAAAAAACATTTCACTTTAAATTTTATGAGCATAGCTCTATAAATCAGCAAACTATTCTTAAGATTTTAAAAGAAGAATCAATTATTACGGTTGAAATATTTTATTTACTATAAATTAAGTAAGAACATTTATTATTATTGTTGTCTTATGGTTTAGAGGCCATATTGTATTTTTATTTTGTTTTTTCAATTCTGATTTAATTAAATATTGCCACAATGAGAGGAAAATAGATTTTTGACTGAATTAAAAAAAAAAGGTAATAATCCTCTTAACTGAGATTAAAAGATGAATTTTAATATAATGAGCATACAAATAAAAAAAATAAATTAAATAAAAACAGTAACCTTTGGAAATAAAATTATCAGTAGCTAAGAAGTATCTAATATCAAAAAATTATAACATTTAAGAGAATAATGCAACATAAAAGGAATCATCGAATGATCTATGGCAATAGACAATCATAGTTAATCACAGTTGAGCTCGGTAAGCACTTGGATGGGTGACCCATCCACAAAAGAAGATAATGTTGACCTGGGTATCTCAGACAACTATCCTCACTCCTCTGGTAAGTGAGGACTGTCAGCCTACACAAGGCAACACACACTGACCCTTGAGGCGGGTTTATCTCCTGAGCTGCCTGTACCAATGCAAGCAACAAATGTCTATAAGAAGCCCATTTCATGAGGCCTAAGATCTCCAAGGTCTGTAATACAGACCAAAAAATAAAGAAAATATTCAGGTGTTTAGATATAAAATCTTATATTTTTTTTTCATTTTTTCAGAATAGCTTGCTGGTTATATATAAAATATTTTAAGACAATCACCAAGAAAAAAATATATAAATTTTTTTATTTTGATCAAAATAATTTTTTGTAGCAATCAAAAGTTAAAGAAAATAATTGAAAAAGAATTTAATAAATAAATACTAAATTTATGAATATTATTATTTTAAGTAGAAGTTCTGAAAAAAGTTGGATTGAGGATAGGATAAAGGTTTTCTTGTTAATAGACCTTAAACCAAGTTGAAAACTCCCGAAGTAATGCCCTAAAAGCTAATTTAGCCTAACCTGGACCCATTAAAGTTGTGGTTAATATTGGGAAAATAGTAGTGAAAAGTGGGTAACGAAACCTTCCTCCCCTTCCCCCATTCAGTATAGTGCACTCTTTATTCATGCATTCTTCCGATCCTGATCTTTAAGCTAAGGTGATATTTTATAAATTTTTATTTTAATTTAGTTGTGAAACTTATTTGGAAATAAAAAAAAAAAAACAAACAAATGTTTGCCAGAAAATCTAATACCCAACATTATGATTTGCATTTATTAAAAATAATTCTTAAGATGTTGAATAATTCAAATGGTTCTAAGATTTTATTTATATTCAATTATAATGAGAATTTTAGCTTATTCATATTTTATTGTTTTATGATTGTTCAATTATTGAAATTTGGTTCTGATAACTTGAATATTATTAACAAATTTCTTTTTTATTTTTTTTTTTAGAGTGAATATGACATTTATAACTGGCTTTTAACTTACTAATAATAAAGGTAAGAAATCTTTTAAATTAATTTATATGATTGTCAATATTGAACTGAAAATGCCAAACATAGGAAGAATTAAAATTTTAAATGTAGCTAAAAATTTCCATAGTTAAAAATATGATATATCTGTAAAAAAAAAAATTAAGAAAGAGGAATGATTAAAATTTCCACATCATTAATCTGCTGAATTTTTTCTTAGGTCATTCAATGTCAATTTTTTTTTTTTTTCAACATTGCTTAAAACATTTAACTTCAAAGTCGCAAAACCCCATCAATCTTTTTAGGAATATTTTCTTTATATTTTGACTGGATGATGTAGAAAAAAAGATCAGACTTAATTATGTTTTTGGATAATACTGTGCATCAAATCAGAGCTTGCGCGTGTTGTTAGTCATCATTCGGTATCCAAAATCTTGTTGGAATCCTTGTAAATGCGTCGTTCATTATTTTTTTAAACACCACAGCCAAGTTTTCTCCGATGTTCTCTTTCAATTCTTCAACAACCTCTAGTGCATTCTTGTTAAGGAAGTTGTTTACCGTATGGCCTGAAAATAATGACAATTAAATGTTTATAAAATTATGGATAGCAATATTAGTCAAAATACAATATATTTTTTTTTCCAATTTCTTTAGTAATATTTAGACCTGTATAGAATATATGACATCTATTAAATGTTAAGATAATATTCATTATGACATGTCGATTGGATATGAGAACTGGAAGGTTTAGTGGAGCCCCAGAGCTCAACTCCATATGTCCAAATAGGTCTAATCAATTTTAGCACCTTTGTAATTTAATACAATTCAAAACTTCTTTTACTCATGTAAATACATATGTTTACATTTTATAAAAATATCTTATGTCTTCTTCAAGCACTAGTCGAAATAATTCCAGTGGAAACTCGTATTCAGTAGAACTTGGTTCAAAAGCTATTTAAGCTGCTAGAAAAAATATGTTCTGTATTTGTGAAGATCTTCTGTCTGAGCGGAGGGCACAATTTGGTTAGCAAAATTTCATGCTGGTAATGTTATACTCGTATATGAGGACCATGTTTTGATGGATAAATGTGTTTCTTTGTAATTATTTATTTTTATTTAGCTCCGTTCAAAAATTGACAAGAGTCTTTGAATGCCTTAGTTATTCTTACCTATTTTCATATTCTAATTATTAATATTATTAATATATATATATTACATAATTTTAATTGGAGGATCAATCGGTTTCTTTGTAATCAACTGTCTGGATGTTGATGAAAGTTACGGCAATGCTTCCAATATGTCCGGTCCATACTTGTGTCTTCAACCTTCTACCAGTATAAAAATGCATTTCCTCTTTGCTATTTTGTACCGTGTGGTGCCCATTCATTAAATCTAGTTGGATCTGCCTCTGCAGAATGATTTACTGCTTTTTTAATATTCTATCGTATTGTCCTGGAGTCATATACATTACATCTCTGGATCGATGGAAAGGTTGGGAATTTTGACAGAACACTTGAAAAAAAAAAGCGTTTAAATAAAACTGTATTTGACTCTACCAAAACAAGCAAAAAGCTTTCTATATTTATTTTGGGAAATGGGTCTTCATGACTTTGTTCCTGTGGGGAAGAATTCCTATCCTAACTCGATCAATCCTTTATTTTTTGGAGTTGGAGAGAGGGAGGGTGGCAAAAAATTATCTACCAATGGTGGCAGGGACTGTAAATCCAGGCCTGTTCCTGGAACCACCTTTAAATAAATATCAATCTACCCATTTGGGAATCGAACCCGCGACCTTCTGTACCTGGCTCTCGAGACCCTCACCTGATATACTTGGCCATCGTTGCCTCCATGATTTGATATTTATTTATTTATATATAAATAAATAAATAAACTGTATAGTGGCCACAGATTTATTCTCCAAACAACTTTAGGCTTTTTTATATATAATTATATAGAGGAAGTATTATAGAATTGAATTTTTTTTTATTTAATGCTTTTTGTAATTGTTAAATTACATACCTAAAACTTTGTTTCCATTGAAAAGGTTATCCAAGTGAACTCTGCAGTTGGCCATACGGAACTCGACCCTCATTCCATCCACCCTCATAACTTCTTCTCCTTGTACTTTAGGGAAGCTGACCTTCATGTATACCTCAGTGGTCACATTTCCTGCATTTTACATAGATAAATTAAATACATAGATATAAAACTTTTAAGAATTATTTTTAATATATTATTGTTATCTGTGTATAGGTATTTTATTAAATAGTTTAAGGATTTTCATCTTGACTATTAGTTGAAACTAATATAAATCCACTGATTTTTCCCAATTTGTATTTTATAATTAAAAGGATAAAATTACTTAACTTAATGATTACATTACTGTAAAATGGGGTCAAATTAGTACGGTGGGGTAAAATTGGTACACAACTGTTTCTGTGGTGATTTCCTTCTGGCAAGTTGTTGTGTCGACTTTTACCAAATGAGAGCCCACAGAACGACTCATTCATGCGCTCTCATTTGGTAAAAGTCGGCAAAACAACCTGCCTGAAGGAAATCACCACAGAAATAATTGTGTAACAATTTTACCCCACCGTACTAATGTGACCCTATTCTACGGTAAGTTAACAAATAATTATTATTCAAAATAAACAAAGTTGAAAGGAAATAGAGATTTCAAACGTGACTTTTTTCATTTAAGTCAAAATAGCTCCTATAGGTCCTAGCGACAAATTTTATATAACAAAAAATATTTTTCATTAAATTTCTGATAAAGAAACTGTCAGAAAGTTTTTGATCATGGTAACCCCTAAAGAGGTAGAGTATTACATTTTTGAGGGTGAAATAGCGTTTAAAAAAAAAAAAAAAAATATCGACCCCCAGCCAAAAGACATATCTGTGTCCAAAAATAGATTTTTAGCACTATTTTAATGTACTGTTAAATTACATTTATTTGTCTATTATGGATTATGCAAATTTAATCTAATAACTGCATAAACAAATATTTTCATTTAAATTTTAAAGCGAAAGTTTTTGATTGAATTGATTTAAAAAATAAATTAAGATAAAAACTGACATAAAGCAGTTATTGAGGAGTTATCTTTAAAAACTGAGCATATCCACTTTCGGTCGAAGTTTTTGTTTTTTTATTTTCTGATAAAAAACCTTGCGAGCTGCATACTTTTTTGCATCCTGTACTTTTTTTTTGTGTGTTAGTTGACGTCTATCAAGGATTTAAATGATATAATTGTTTTGGATTTAACAGCAGGAGGAGGACTGGAGTTCCTGTTTCTGAAGTGGACATGTTTAGTTCTGAAAGATAACTCCTCAATTATTATAAAATATATTAAAATAATAAATTTTCTTTTAATTATTTTACTATTTTTTTATTAATTTCTTTAAAGTGAAAAATTTATGGAAACGGAATTTGGCATATATTTACTAATTTACTTTTATAATAATGCAAATCACAAATAAAAATGAAGACAGACAAAAAAAAAAACAAAAAGAAATTCTTTTTACAAGTATATAATGATTTCTAACAAACAATGATCATGAAAAAAAAAAAAAAAAAAAGCAATATTGCTAGGGGAACGTAGTATTCTATACAACTGTACCAAACAAAACATATTTGTCACAACCATGTTACTAACTCAATTTTCATAATGATATAATGTTCTTTGCTTACAAAGTATAGATTTATTTTATAAATTATTTCTTATTAATTAAATTCTCCCCAATTAATTATCACATCATTAAATTAATATTTTAAAATTAAATTCTACGATCATTAATTTTAGAAATCTCTGTTTCATTCAAACATATGCGGTTATAAATTTTAACCAAAATATTTTGGATTTAGATATCACAACTTATATTCACTGAACATATTTTTTAAAGTCATGGACAAATAGTTTTATGATGAATGAGGTGATAAAACTCACCTATTTAAAAATAAACAAAGAGACATGCAATTAAGAAATTAAGTAAATACTGACGAAGGATTAGTTTCGCATTGCCGACGCCGATAAGAGGCAGAAGTAGGATGTTTCCTTTGAGATTGTACTGTGACTCTGTTGTAATCATCGGGATGTGTAGTCCTATGTTAAACCTTCCTTGTTCTATATCAAACCTGAAAAATAAGAAAAGAAAAGAAATTAAAAAAAAAAATAAAGCAAACAGGAACAAAAATTGTTTTAAGGTTAATGTACCATTATTAGAATTGTTAAGGTTTCTAAACTACAGGCATTGGCAAAACTATGTATTTTACGTTGATTGATTTTTATCAAGTTTTTTATAACCAGAATGAATATAATTTATTTGTTTGTGAGTTATTGTGGTGAAAAAATTTGAACTGCCTTTAAAATCATTAAATTTTTTTGTTTTTTAGAACTAAAAGTGGTAAAAAAAAGAAATTAGATAAAAGTACTTTTCCTATTAAGTCACAGTGCCTTGAAACAATAGAAGTCTCTTAAGCATGTGTGTAATTAGTCAATTTAAGAAATCCTTGAATTAATGAGTACTCAGAAAGACACTTAGAACCCAAGGCAAGAGATGTAGTAACCACTTTTTCTTGGTGTCCATTCTTTCTCTAAAAATCTTTGATTTATTCATGATTGCACAATATTATTTCTTAAAAACTCTTTTGTTATTATAAAGCGCATAGTTATACCATATATAATTGTTATTATACAATAATATATGTTTCTGTATTAAAATATCTTTATTTCTGATGTGAAATAATGTAGTTATTATAAAAATGTAAAAAAAAAAAAAAAATAAATAATATATCATGAAAGTCCATTGATATGTAATCAACATAATTCCACATACTTGCTAACTGTTAATAAATAATTTTGAACTTTCTACAAATGATTTTACGAAAAATTACACGGACATTCCAACACACTCATAAATGACATGGCTACAACCCACATACCAGACAACACTTTGAGTAGGCTATTAAAATATTAAATATTTGAGGGTGGAAATAGTGTTTAAAAAAACACATAAAAAATATATATTTTTTAAATTTATTAAAGTATTTATTTTTTTGACTGAAATTACCATTTGCTTATGCAATAAGCAAATATGCCAGCACTAAAAAAAAAAATTTGCTCAGTTAAGTAAGTGTCTTGGACAGCGTCGTCTCAATAGTCGTTTGAGCAGAATGTGAATTGTAAATAATATGAATATTGTTAAACTAATTCAGAACAATATTACTTCCAATGTCGAAATTAAAATAATCTTTATTTCACGTTTTTTGCTACCCAAGGAGAAATATAATGGTGTTCTAGCTTATGTATTATTAAGAAATAAAAATAAAACTGATAATTTTTTTATTAGTAAATTAATAAAAGGAGGTAAAAAGAAATGAATAGTTATGAAGTTAAAAAACAACTGACAATAACATGATGCAATACTTTGATTTAATAAATAATTTCTAACAGTAGTTAGCTGTTCTTGTATCAATGAAATTGAAAGTTAGTCTGCTGTGAACAGTTCCCAACCTATCTGAAGCTGTGATATTGGGAATGTTAAGGTCATGTACATAGTTTATCACTTTATGGAAGGATATTTTTAATATTGGATTTTTTTTGTGGTTCCTCATGGTTCTTTAACATCAAAACTAGCTTTAAAAGCACTTTGTTAATCATCGGTTAGTAAGTTAATAATTTAGAATGGCTGTCAACTATTATATAAGAAACTTTTGAATAATGTTACTCCATAATTGATGATTACTTTCTGTTATGATTGTTGACTATTAATTTTTTTTTAAAGATTATTTGGCATTGGAGTGGAAGCTCATGAAAATATTTTATCGTGCTGTCAGCAGAATGCTATTTACGGTCGACCTTAGATCAGCAGAAAACAAGCTCACTCAAACTAATTCCAGAAAAGAATTTGAATTAGTTCTATTATTTTCTTTTTGGGAGTGAAAAAAAAAAAAAAAAAATTGTCATTTAATAAATGAAAAAAATCTCAATGATTCAATTATTAATTAACTAGAATCAAATATTAATGTATTTGTTCTGCATTTAATTATTTATAATGATTTTTTTTTCTATGTACCAAAGTTTAAAATAATAATAAACCAAAAGTATTTTTCTTTCAAAATTATTTTGTAATTTTATTAATTTATTAACCATTTCTTACTAAATTTTGTTTATAGTGAAGGATTGAAGAATTTAACTTTGTGTTGAAATATATCCAACATGATAGATAAATAGACAAATAAACTGTAGAAGATAATGATGGAAATGGTTATGATTTCAATAATATGGAGATGAGAAAATATTTTTGATCACTTTTATAAAATTATTTTGGGTAAAAAATATTCAACAAGATAATAAATACGTAGTGAGGTCCAGAGGTAAAGTAAAACATCGATTATCTGGATTAATCGGGGCTGACATTGATCCAGAAACCCAAAAATTCGGATGATCAGATTTACTATTGAAATAAAATATACAGACATATGTAATGTTTTAACTATGCATTTTGTTGAATAATAAAACATGTGGCTGTTTATAAAATTATATTTATATGACAACAAAGTTTAGTTAATATGTCGGAAGTTGCTGATTAGAGTATTCCATTCCTTGTCCATTTATTTTTAAAGGGAGTAAAAAATCCTTAGCTATGCCGTCCTTCGGAAGGGACGTAAAATGGCGGTCCCGAGCCTGTGCGATGTCAGGTACTCGTTGAAGATCCCTATCCTAATTATACTTGGATAGGCGAAATTTAGGACTCCTACCGTAGCATCGTCCGATTAGCCATCGCAGCATAAAGTGACGTTAAACGAAATAAACAAGTTGCTGATGTTCCGACTCAGAACTCATCCACACCCAAAATCACCTTTCCTAAGACATCCTACAATGGACAGTTTTTCGGACACAGTTAATACAACACGTTCTCTTTTAGATGTAATAACTCTTTAATATTATAAAGAGACCACTCGTGACGGCAATAGGGCCTTGACTGGACAAAACCCGTGCAGGATTAGGGTTGCCATTTGTCCGGCTTTTTACGGCCGTGTCCGGCCAAATATTTGTGTGTCCGGCCTGTCCGGCATTTGTTAGGCTTTTTCGTCTTCTCGTTGAAAGTAGCTATCTTATGGCATGGCGGAAATGCGACTATGTTCAGATCTTGGAAACTCCCACTCCTCTTACCTTTTTGACTAATTTAGTAAACTTTTTGAACAATGGCAGAAGTTCATAAAAGATTTTAAAAAACTTTCGGCACATAAAAATTGGACTGCTTATTTTATATCATTTCATAATGAAGAATTTAATTCTGAACTACTAAAATTGGAAGAATACTATTTTGCGATTCTATGCCATAACGTCAACGTTGAAAGAGTTTTCTCTTTGATTAATGCCTAGTGGAGAAAGGAACGCAATAAATTGCAAACGGAATCAATTGAACAGATCATGTTCATATTATGCAATTTAAAATTAACATGTGCAGAATTTTATGATGCGATTTCTAAGAAAAACGATGGAAAGGAAAATACAACTAAGAATTTATGGATTTTTATTATTTTTAGAAACAATTCTGTATAAGATTTCTTTATAATTGGCTTTTTAATTTTAATCTTTTTGTTTTCTCCTTAGAATAGTGCATATATTTTTATATTTGTATAATCAAAACTATTAGTTTACTGCCAAAGTGGAGCTGTAATTTATTTATTTTTGTTTTTGTTTTATATAAGTGGAGTCTATAGAAGACTGAAAATGTTTCAGGTAGTTATTATTTTAATGTAATTCTTAAAATTCAAAAGATTAAGGACAGGACTATAAAAAAGTGGTTAATGTTATAACTAAAAACTTAAACCTGTAATATAAATTATGTAACATAGCTTTGATTAATTAAAAATTATATGTAACTTATCTTGACAGACTTTTTTATTATCGAAGTTAACTCCAACTTTAAAAACGTACATCCGGCTTTATATAAGATATGTTTGTCTTTTAAAGATAATGTGCGGCTTTTGTGGCAAATGTCCGGCTTAATACAGCGTCAAGTCCGGCTTCTAAAAATTCACTAAGTACGTTTAATCAGAACTTGACTGTTATGAGGTATGTAGGGAATTCTGAGATGCAGTTCCGGTAGCTGCCACTTGGTCTATTTAGTTTTATGTATTTTATTGTGTCATAAAACTAATAAGGTGGGACCTATCGTATTTTATGTGAACTAGGAACCACGGCCTACAATAACTGATAATAAACTATAAAAAAAAAAAAGGAAGAAAAAAAATGTAGGATAAATCACTAGTTAAGGTAACCTCACCAGCTCTGGGCAGGGTAATTACAATTTTCGCAATGATAAGGGTCTAATCTAACTATTTGTAATATCACCAGGAGAAATATTTCTGTAAAGGTTTTAAGATTTATTTACTTATGAAACTCTCTCTCCTATCTCTTTTGCAGTAGGCAGTAAAAAATATTTTCCTCAAAAGGTGTCCCGAAATACCTCTTTGTTTAGTACGATCGTTTTCAAAAATGAAGATTCTTAAGGATTTATTGTGAAATCGCTTAATTTTTAGTTTTTGAGTTGTGTAGCTTTTCATTAGAGTTCAAGCTTCCATAAAAGCTCTATTATGTTGGAAGTCTTATTTTAATTCACGATAATTTTGAACTGACCATAACCGGTTTATAAAAATACGAGATATGAGTTATGGTCACCCTTATCCGTTTCAATTTTCTTTGGTGTTACAAACCTTCTTCCTGCTAAAAAAGAAAACTTAAATCCTAAATCCTTTCCTAGTAGTGGTCATGTTTCTTCAAATTAATCCGGATAATTGGAGTTTCACTGTACTTGTAAGTTTCCTTCCTGAGGAAGGAGGAAACATAAAATAAAAAAACAACAACTGTTATTGTCGTTTTCAATATCCTCTCATCCAAGCTCTACACTGCATTAATGCAATATTTCTACTCCATAAAAAAGAATAATATTTTATTTTTATGTTGATAATGTTCTCCAACAGTTTCTTGGAATTGTTAATAGGGGTTAAATTTTCTATTAGGAATATTTTATTTTAAATTTGAGGCTCTATACTAACTTTAGGGAACCGGAAGGTTCGGTTTCAACCCTACTAAAGATCCCTGGCCGCGATTCTTCTTCAACTATATCCCATGGATACCAAGATCCAAAAGATCTACCCAATCAAAATCCATCTACGTATTTGACTACCCTCGGACGAGATACTACCATCTAAAATAATTTCACTTGAAAAAATTTTGCCTTGTGCAGCCTTTCTAATTTTTAGAGCATTCATCTTTGCCCATTTTAAAGGGAGTAAAATATCCTTAGCTATGCCGTCCTTCGGAAGGGACGTAAAATGGGGGTCCCGAGCCTGTACGATGTCAGGTACTCGTTATAGATCCCTATCCTAATTATACCTAGATAGGCAAAATTTAGGCCTCCCACCGTAGCATCGTCCGATTAGCCATAGCAGCATAAAGTGACGTTAAACGAAATAAACAACAATCTTTGCCCAAGCCTAATATTCTACCTAATATTTTATTTTCGTACACTTTTTTCTATTTTCGTACACAGTTTTTATTAATCGTTCAGCGAACGTTTCCATTCCGTATAGAAATTTGGGAAGGCTGACTTATAAAATGTATTATTTTTTTGTTTTGGACTTCTGCTTCGAATCATAAAATAACAATTTAAAGTACTCTCTGACTTTAAATCTGCTCTTGAATTCGATATTTTAGAATCAAGTAACGCAAATAGAGGATTTTTCGAAGGAAATCATTATCAAGTAATGATTTGATAGTGATGGATGACTTGGTAGTGCTAAAAATCTCATATAGAATATTCAAAACTTAAGCACACTGATTCACAAGTTTTATTTATATAAATTTCAAAAAAATTCAACAAGAAATGAAACATGTTATTCCTCACTTGAAAAAGTAAAGCGGAAGAGCTGCTTAAAGCTATCAGTTTCTAAAGCAAACTTGAATGTAATAGAAAGACTGGGGAGGGGCTATATATTAGTTTATATTTCCTGAACTATTAAAGCTATTGTGATTTCAATATGCTCATTAGAAAAAAGATTAAATTTTCTTCAAAATAAGTTTATTATAAGATACGCCTATTAAATGTATGATAATCGAGTCATAGTTTAATCATCCCACAGATGGGATTTTATGTTGCAAATGATGCCCAGAATATACTCCCGAATTTACAACATTCCTGAACGCCCCAGATAAATAAATAACCATTGTCCGAAAATGAATATGGAGGCATATACTATCTTCCGAGATTTATTATTTACTGGAATGTTATTCTACGTTGTTTTTTTTTGCTAAAAAATATTAAATGCTTACGCTAAATGAAGAACTTAAGTAATTCGATCTTGAAGTAATGTGTAGAATCTTCAAAAGAAAGATGAAACAACTGAAGAAAATAGATAATTTTGAAACAAACATCGATTCTATTTTCGGATAAACAAATATAAGTTATCTGAAATAACAAGAGAGAAGTTTGATACTAAACAAACCAGATAGCGACAGCGGAGCGAAAAACTAAAACCCCAAAGCCGGTCCTATCGTTATCTAACCTAAACCAGCTGTGATATAAGAGGCCGCGGACATGTTCTGGTTTTCCTTCTTCTTCCAAACGGGATTATTTTCTAATTGCACTTACGTCGGCTGAGGTGGATAGCTTCGTGTTCCACGGCACGCATTCTTTAGACTTCGATGTTTGAAAGTATTAAGCTATTCTCAAAAAGGAAACTATTTAATCCTGTGAAGGAAAGCTGTGACAAAAAAGTATTGGGTTGTCAGGAAATTAATGCAGGATTTCATATTTAAACCAAAACCTGATTTTATTATTAAAGAGATTATTAACATGTTTGATTTCTTGCCGTACATTTTGTTATGGGTGTTTTGTGTGAATGTTTATATATTGTTTTTCTTTAGTTATAGATTTTTTTAATTACAAAAAAGAAAAAATTAACTTAAGAATCAATGTACTTATGTTTTGAATCTTTTGTATGAGATTTTTAGCACGACAAAGTCATCCATTTTATCACTAATTTATTGTTAAAATCCTTTCAATCAAAAATCCTTCGAAAAATCCTCAATGCTCCTTGGTATGTCACAAAATCTTGATTTCCCAGATGTTTGTGCGAGGTTTGGCTCGGAGGTAACATAGGGTAAACTAGATAGTTTTTGACACCCCATCTTAAAAATTAGAAAAAAATATATTTATATTTAGCCAAATAAACAAATTCATAAAACTCCTTTTAAATTATACAACTCAACTACGTTAAAGTACTTTCGATTCTTTCCGTGTTTTAAAAGATATCCACAGGGTGTCAATAACTGATCTTACATTATTTATTGTCACTATCTTGTAAAATACATTCCACGAATGTATATACAAGGATTTATAAAAACATTATTTATAGGAATGTACATTCCAGGTGTAAACTTTGTTGCAAATTTTAACTTTATAGGATTATACTTTACCTAATTTTAGTATGAATATTCCCAGATATTTCCTTAAGGATGTCAATAACTGTCTGGTTTACTCTACTTGGAAAAAAAAGTGTGTTACCCTGGCAACCATGATAACCAAATATCCTAGGTTCGAACATGACTGGCTCAGAGTGGAATTAATTCTGAGCAATTAATTTTTCGTGCCACCCTCCCAGCCAGGAAACCCCGTGTGGGCAAGACAGCAAGGGAGAGGAAGTGAAAAACAAACCAAAAAAGTTAAAAAAATGTTGCTTATTTTTCCCAAAACAGATTTTCATCCTTTGAATTGATTTGAATCCTTTGAACTCCATAACCACTTCAGCTCTCTTTTCTCTCGATTTGTTTCTCATTCGATTCCTAAGGGAGGATTCTTCAGGGTTTCTGAAAAGAAGATACCTTCGGAATCTACTTATCGATGAGTTGGTCCTTTTATTAAATCCTAGTCTTGTGTAAGTCTTCTCAATCTGTTTGTTTTCTTAGTGTGCTGGAGGAGATATGACGTGTACTAAAAGGTTTTGATATTGAATTGTCTAGTTTTGATTTACCAAAGTTTACAATTTTTTCGAATATTAGTATTCGTATTTGATTTAAGTAGTGTTACTTACAAACAGCTGACTGCAGTGGTGTTGCTCGGCCCGTGGGCATAGAGGTTGTTGAAATTGCCTGTTAGGGTCACAGCGCCGTGACCTTTGGTAATCCCGATCTTCTCGATGAAAAGTGGTTCGAATCTGGGGATGTTCACCTCCGGGATACCTGTAAACATTTTTTATGTATATATATATATATATCTAATGTTTTGCCAAGTTTGAAGCATATAAAGTAAATTATAACATACCTTTGGCCATGTATGGGAACATCCCCTGGAACGTACTCCGGATGCACTCGTTCAATTTCGGGTCTTTTCGTTTGCACGGTGTTTTCAACCATTCCGCTGCAAATAAAAATAACTTATTAGTTTAAAAGAAATCAGAGAACATGAATGAATTATATATGAAATCTATATATATTTTCAGTTAACTTTATATGTTTTTTTTTTTTTTTTTTTTTTTCAGAATGCGTTTGTGTATCTATTCGTAAATATATATTTTAAAACTTTTTATGAATTCATATAAAATGATTTACTGTTAGATTTACAGAGAAATCTAAGATCTGGAAACCGAGATAAGGATCAGAAGGCTGATGTTCTATGGGTACATGAAAAAGATGAAGTAGGAAAGATTATACAAAAAAAATTTAAGTTACAAAATCATTGGAGGATACACGAAGCAAATAAGATAAGAATTAAAGAACCTTAAAATTTTAGATCTCGATTGTCTGGATAGAGACACCAATATGAGAAGAGATAAAAAGAGGGGTACAAAGTGGTCCGAAGAAGAAAGAAAAGAAATGTAGTCGAAAATCATGAAACTGCGATGGGAAGAAAGAAAATCAATATTTCCAAAAAATCCGGACAAATGATAGTCGCGTGGTCCTTAGTGGCAGTTACGTGAAAAAAATAGCTTTTTTTTTTTTCTTAACTATTTCTTACTTTTTCTTTTATCTTTCCATTTTTATTTTCCTTCACCTTTATTATTTTTTACCCATTTCTTTTCTTATATCACCTTTTACTTTAGTTCTCTCGTTCATTACCATATCTTATTTTTTAAATTTACTTTACATTTCCTTCTGTCCTCTTTTATTTTTCATTTATTATCCTTTTATTCACTACCCTTAAATTTTTTCTCTTCTTCTTCCCTTATCATTCCTGTCTTGTCCTTAACCTTACTTTACTGCTTTGTATTATTACTGATTTATGTATCTGTTCTTTTCTATAGCCTTTTTACTATATTGTTTTTTATCCATGCCATTCTGTATTCCATTTATCATCTTTCTATCTGTTATTTTAGTATTATCTGCCACATCTAGCATAGCTCTGAAGAAGACCTGCAAGTGGGTTCGGGGAAAAATGAAATTCAAGAAGAAATAAAGGCTAGGTTAAAAGCCGGTAATGCTTGTTATTTCTCGGTCGCAAAATTACTCAGTTCGCGCTTACTCTCCAAAAATTTAAATATTAGGATATACAAAACTATTATACTACCAACAGTTCTCTACGGATGCGAAACATGACCGCTGACCTTAAGGGAGGAACAACGCCAAAAAGTTTTCGAAAATAAAGAACTGTATAATGAGTATGATATAAAATTTAGAAGTGGTGATGGATGCAGTCAGGTATAATAAACACGTCCAAGTTTTTTTTTATTGTTTGTTTGTTTAGTGTGGCTTAACATCCTTAAGTACTCCAACTAATGCAAGAAGTACGGATTATCCTAGAGGTTACCTTATCTATTGTAGTGTAGGGTGGGAAGGTCAAGATTTAATTTGTGGATTCGGCATGAAATAAATTTTAAAGGTTTTAACTCGTACCCAGTGTGGGGTTTGAAGCCCCCCCTTTATATTTAAAGTGCCAACCTTACACTGCCGGTCAAAAGTTTACCCGAGCGTGCTGAGGCCTCGTCCCAACTCACTCGGTATTTTCCATCCAACGAGCCGACCCCCGAATTGAGAAACGAAAATTTTATTGAGCCAAAAAATAGATATTTAAATAAAACTCGTTGATTTATTTTAAAGTGTTTTACGACGTTTCGACCTCCGTTGCTGGTCTTATATATGCATCTTATATAGCTGATTAAAATGGTTGAAGATTGTTGGCAGTGCCTGCAACCCTAACCACTTCTCAACTATCAATAAAAATAATTTGGAAGACTTTCTAACGGTTTTTAAATATTGAGGACAAATAAACTATTTTATATTTAGGACTTAAAATTTAATCGATTTATCAAGATTTTTTTGAAATGGTACAAAATTGTAAACGTTAATTTATTATTAAGAAACATTTATGCTGCATTCGAAGATTTTAAATAAATGCACAATTGTGTATGTATCAAGTATCAGGCAATATCTTGTTTGCTACTATTTCTTATACAGCTGATTAAAATGGTTATCCGTTATGTACTTGTTTTATTAATGATACCAAAACCAATACTAACAATTACAGTTTGATAGCCGTTATAACCAATATTTTCACAATTTCAATGTCCACTTTAACTAATAACAAAAAAGACTGAAGCGAAAAGAAACTGCCCGTCTTTACAGACTACTTCAACATTTACTATACAAATGTTTAAAGCTCTCAATTAATTACAAAAGACTTTTTTACACGACTGCGATTACACCTATTTGGACGTACGGAGTTGAGCTTTGGGGCTATACTAAACCATCCAATTTATCTCGTATCCAATCCTTACAATCCAAAATCCTTCGAAAAATCCTCAATGCTCCTTACTTTGTCACCAATAAACTTATCTATAAAGACCTTAATGTTTCATATGTTGTTGAGTTAGCCCAAACCAGATACCTATCCTTTCATAGCAAGCTCCATAACCACTTCAATACATTAGTTTCTCAACTTGCTTCCCACTCCATACCTGATAACCATTTGAGGCGTTTGAAAAGAAGATGGCCTAGAGATCTTCTAGAGTAGAATTATTATTGAAGTGCTACTGACGAGTAGTTCTTTTCAAGTTTTGACAGGTTATTGTAATTTTTATCAACACGTTTACATGATGTATATATTTGTGCAGTTGTAAATTTCAATAAATTGATACAAAAAAACAAAACAAAAAACTAATAACAAATATTTTCTGACACGCAATGCTTTAATTTTTTTTTATATTAATTTATTGGAATATGACTATTTATATATTTATTATTCATTGCTTACTGTTGTCGGATTACATCAGAGCCAATAAAATGATTTATCGAATTAAAATAATAATATTTACTTAATGTTTTATAAATTCAGATTATGTTTATTAAGAATCGTTCAAGGTGGTTAAATAAACATTTCATCAGCTTGTTTTATTATTTTTTATTCTTTTGTCTACTAAACGATCAAATTACAACCAAAACTAAATTTTAAATTATCTGTTGTTGGATACCCGTTTGGGGATTATCCGCAATATTTAAAAAAAAATCACACAAGCAGAATTTTTAATTTTTTCCATATTTATCTTATCGTACTTTTATATTTGTTATTTCCAATAGTACAATAAGCAAAGATATCAGGTCGAAAATGTATAGTTAAAAACAAAACAATCGTTGCCATCAATGAAAATTCAAAAAATCAGTTAAATTGAAACAATATTACGAAATGAAGAGGAATGAAAGCATTCGTGATAAGAGAAAATTAACGGTTTTTTATCACGAAAAAAAAATAATAGCTGTTCGATCTTTTTTCTTCTTTCTTTTGTTTTTATTTTCTTCTTTATTGACTCCTAATTTTATTGATATTATGTTTGTTAGAGTTTAAACTCTTTATTATATCCAACTAGAGTAAGAAGGGGGGCTATCCCACAGGGTGAGAAGTTGGGGTGACAGATTGTCGATAGTAATAAATCGATTGTTACAATTGCATCGACTTGATTCAATCGATCAATTGATTAACAACGGACATTTTACGAATGTTAAAATACAATGTTAAGGTATAAAAAATTGGTATGCCATATTATAATTAAACAAAAAACCTTGTTCAAATTAAAGAGGCATAAAATGAACAGCGCACCACACACAAGGGATAATAAATGAAGCAAAGTGTAAAATAAAAATAAGCTTTAGAAATAAAAAAAAATATAAAAGCTGTTAGAAAATAAAGTTTTAAAAATTTAATATGAAAAAAAAAAAAAAAAAATTCAAAATGAGCTGAAATTATAAACGTTAATATCAGAAATGGTGAGCAATTAAAATAACCAGATATGGTGCCTTGGTCACTGTGCTACCTCGTCTCCATCTCAATAAATATTGATATTAAATGTTTTAAATGTTTATTGTAATATTGCAAAAAATTTATTTTAATAAGTAAATTTATGACATGAGAGGATTTCCCAACAAGTAAATTACAAATATGTTCAAATAAAAAAATGTCCAACTCAAATCCTAGGAACCGTAAGCTGTCGATTATTTGAAAATAATCGATTGTTCTCAACAATCGACAATCGGTCACCCCTAGGGGGAAGGACAAGGTTCATTTCGGTGTTCCATCACAAAACAGTGTTTAACCCACGACCTTCTCGTCAGAGTGCGCTGAGATAGTCCCATTCATGGATCTTTTTTGATGAATAAACATTTTTCAATGTTTGTTTTGATTTATTCCTTTTATTTCCTAGCTGTATGTCCTATCTTGAGGGAATTCTGAGTAAAATTTCTGGGAAAACCGTTCCTTAATGAAGTTGAGGCATTGAATATTTTAAATGGTAAAAGTTGGTTATATTTATCGAAGTATGTCAAGCAGCATGGAAGTACTGTTTAAGTTTATTCCAAGAATTTAATAATAGTTAAATAACGAAAATGTTAACTTCCAGTTTATGTTTTGTTTTCATAGTGTTGTATTTTATTAATCTAACAAAAAATATGTTAATTTTGTTTTTAATGATTTTTATTTTATTTAAGTTTTCTCTATTGATAATAATATTGAATACTTAAAAAGTAGAGCCATAAAGGTCAAACTCCTCTCAAAGATTCCTCGCTGAGATTGGCTTAAGGTGTTTGTTCTGCAACCCAATTTCGTATCTATGTATGACATGTATTTATTGTAGATATGCATATAAAGTGATTTATCTATTATATATTTGTCAAATACCACTCACTCATTTAACACGAAATCTCAGAAACCACCGGACAGATTTGAATGAAATTTGGTGTGTAGCTTCCTCTAGGGCTGTAGGTGCTCGCTAAGAAAGGAATTTTCAAAATTCGGCCTGGATCGCGGCTAATTCGCGAAAAAAACGCGATTGCTCACTCATTAGAAATTCTTTGAAATAACATTACGAATCGTAATGAAACTTAGTACACTGTTCCTTATTAAATGTTAGATGAAAGATAACAATTATTTTCTAAGTAGTTTGTCTTGTATCTGTACTACAAAGGGGTAAAAAACCAGTACTCATATAATTTTTTATTAGGTGAATATTGACATATGGTATATGGTGATAAGCTAAGTTAAAAAATAGGTTACATGCTTAAGTAGTACACTTTGACCACAAATTAAGTTCCTTATAGTTGTAAACAAACAAAAATACGTACGTACGTAAACAAAACCTTAAACTATGGTATTTTCTGTGAACTCATGATTGCTGCAAATGTGTACCCTTACAAGTTTGAGTTGTTTCGTGACGAGAAGCTATCAGTCTGCTATGGAGAGGAAGTTGTGGGAGTTAAAGTTAAATGTTCTCTGGTGATGACATGGAAAAGCCAGTTCGACATACATATTCCTTACGAGCAACAATCTTGCTTCACCAGTAGGTTCGTCCCTAACTACTCTTTCTTGAGCTTTCCGGTCACAAGATAAATGTTCTGAACCTGGCCCTTCTCAAATCGGCTTTTCTCAACCAAGCCCAAGTTGTATTTCTCGAATTCTATTGTTTATTTATTTAAGTAATAATAATTATCAACGATAAGCTTAACGTTTACTAATTTAAGTTGTCCTTAATCATAATGACATTAAACCATAGCGGAGCATGGGTACTTTCATGGGTACTATAATTAATAAGTCACTGTTATTCAGTTATGATTATATTTAAATTTATATACTACACTACTAAAAAAAAAATTCGTTAAATCCTCAGTTACACTAGTCAGTAAATTACTGAATACTATTTATTTATTTATCCACACTTCTCAAAATATGTATCGATGAAAAGCGGAATGTTGGTCTTGATAAAAATGTAAAATGGTGACATGTCTTCCTTGGCATTCATTTAGGAAAAGTTACGAAAGTTGATCTCTTACCCGCCTTCTTTTCATACTCCTGTATATACTCCTCAGGTAAATAGGCCATCGCTTCTATTGGTTTGTTACTATACCCTTATAAATGTTGGTCGAATTGTTTTTATTGAGTCCGTATATAATAACTAACTGTTGCTATACGTAAGTATCGAAACGGGTAAAGTTTGACATTTTTACGCGTTGCCATGCCAACTCTTTTTCGACGCTCACTTTTTTTTTGAAGGCACGCCTCTAGACTCAGAAGTTGTGCGATAGAAAAACAAACACAGGTTTTATGATAAATTTCCGCTTTGGTTACGTATTCAACATTCTATAATGACGTAACGTAATTGTACTTTCTCTTTGACAAACGTAACAACATATCTGCTACCGTTAGCCTCTCAACTTTTTTCAAGTAGTTGATGATGTTGATGTCTATTTATGATGATTGGTTTGCATGTTAATACTAGTTTGGGAACCATAATTCAATGTTAATATATTATGAGAAAGCCTACATCTCAGCTCCCGTGAAAGCAAAATAGCTTATTTTCTGCTAAAATTTTATTAAATTCAATCTAGTTTAATTTTTTTGATAACCAACTTAGCAGCTGACATTTTGGGGAAACGTTGGAAGTATTTACCAATTTAGCAGCCGTGGTACTTAAATATCCATTATTTGGATTTTCGTACATAAGCATCACTTCGCTTTCACTTATCGAAAACTTCTCCCTATAACCCGACCGTTAGAAATAGATTTATCGGGATTTGTGTTATAATGACAGCCTTCTTAAATATAAAAGGGCGAAACAGAAGTTAACAAAATGAGTTTTATAATGAATTTAGTGTTTTATATACTGAAGTTTTCTAATTTTCTCTTCTCTAATGTGTAATAGTGCCACAAATGCTAACAAGATTGATTTGTACATGGATTCAGTGTTTTATCAACCGACTTCAAAAAAGAGGAGGTTCTCAACTCGTCTTTTTTTTTTTTTTTTTTTTTTTTTTTTTTTTTTTTTTTTTTTTTTTTTTTTGTGTGTGTGTGTGTGTATGTTACGCGATTACTCCGTCAATTCTGAATCAATTTTGATGATTCTTTTTTAGATCGGTAGGGCATACTTCAGAGGTGGTCCCATTAAAATTATTTTGAAATCAACGCAGCACTTTTTAAGAAAAAAAAAAAAAAAACAGTTTAAAAAATCACTTATTAACGGGTTTTTTTATTTTTCTTAAAAAGTATTGCATTGATTTCAAAATATTTTTTATGGGACTACCTCTGATGTATGCTCTACCGATCTAAAAAAGAATTATCAAAATTGATTCAGAATTGACAGAGTAATCGCGTAACATACAAAAAAAACAAATACAGATGAGTTGAGAACCTCCGTCATTTCTTAATCAATTTTGATGATTCTTTTTTAGACCGTTAGGGCATACTTCAGAGGTAGTCCCATAAAAAATATTTTGAAATCAACGCAGCACTTTTTAACAAAAATCAAAAAAAACAGTGAATAAAAATCACTGGGGTCACCTGTGGTGTAGTGGTTAGCATAGCAACCTACTAAACCCAAGATCGCGGGTTCGTAGCCCGGCAGATGACCTTAGGATTTTTTAAAGGGAGTAAAAAATCCTTAGCTATGCCGTCCTTCGGAGGGACGTAAAATGGGGGTCCGAGCCTGTGCGATGTCAGGTACTCGTTAAAGATCCCTATCCTAATTATACCTGGATAGGCAAAATTTAGGACTCCCACCGTAGCATCGTCCGATTAGCCATAGCAGCATAAAGTGACGTTAAACGAAATAAACAAACAAAAATCACTGTTATATAACCTTACATTTTAAACATATTTATGATTATGATTATTTGAAATCTCCATAGTAACTAAATCTCCGTCCTAAAAAATAAATGGTCCCAATAAATCCAAGAAATATCGCCACTTTGGTGGAAGGCGGGTCTACTTTTAGGCACCCTCAGAAAAAAGCTCAATTCAGTTGAAAATTATATGATAAATTGGTACCAGGTATTTAATTTTCTTTATCAATGATTTTATATGTATGTACAAACAACATACACATACCCATTAATGAAAAATATACGTAATGATTTCAACTCCCATTTTGTGTTTAATTTTCCCAATTACATGAAGGTAAGTGGAATGATAACCTCGATAAGTCTTTGTTCAGTAACTCGAACTATTTTTCAGGGTGGCTTGAAGATCGAGAATTGACTATATAAACAAAAATACACTGACCACTAAAAACTGAAAAATAAAAATAATTTTTAGAGAAAAAAACAAAACCGACTTCAAGATTAAACCTACTTACACGAACTTAACTAAAAAATAAAAAATAATATTTGAATTGCTTCAAAACAAAAACCGTTAAATGAAAATCAATGAAATTATCGATACTTATATACCTATTCACAATTTATGATCAGTTATTTTTGGAGTCGGTGCCAACCAAAACCAAGAGAATTTGAAAAGAAATGGTAATTGTAAAGATCTTCCCACTGTTTTATCACCGCCACAGCCGCTGTCTCGGGCTATTCGAAAGTGTATTGCAGAGGCAGGATCAAACTGCCATTTTTGGCTGGCACCGACTCCAAAAATAACTGATCATAAATTGTGAATAGGTATATAAGTATCGATAATTTCATTGATTTTCATTTAACGGTTTTTGTTTTGAAGCAATTAAAATATTATTTTTTAGTTAAGTTCGTGTAAGTAGGTTTAATCTTGAAGTCGGTTTTATTTTTTTCTCTAAAAATTATTTTTTTTTATTTATATTTGTTCATCAACTTAGGTGAGATATCTTCAGTTCAAATATTTTGTGAATGGATTTTTTGTCGTACATATTATTTCCCTAAAGAGAGACAGATTCTTATTATTAATTCAATAAAAAAAAAAAATCGATCTAAAAATGAATGTGAGAAAGTATATCACAAGTTTCATATTTTCTTATTTCCACTTCCCTTGAAAAAATATAGCAGAAATTAACATCATGACTTTCAACAAGAATTCTGTGATTTATATATTTATAATTTGTTACTTATACTTTCCTAACATCAGAAAGTTTATCAGTAGTTAATATTACTTGTGATTAAAACCAGGATTACTATCAGGGGGGGCTGGGTTTAAATATCCCACTATATTTGTCAATTGAAAATTTTACTATATTTTATTTTACAAACATGAGAATATGGGAAAATGCTCCTTAAAGTCTAAATTTAATTCAGTATGTGATTTTAGTAAAAAACAATTAGTCGTTTCGGTCGTCTGGGGGGGGAGGCTTCCGCTCCTAATCCTCCCCTTTAGTTGTGCCAGTGATTGTGTTAATTCTGATTTAATCAATTTAACATTGATTTAGTGTCTTGTATTTTGATATTTTCTTATTTCCACTTCATTATTTTCTTATTTCTCTTTTTAATATCAGAAGGTTAACAAAAGTTAATGTTGGTTCGAACTTCGGAGTTTTTCCGTAATTACAGGAGTATAACCTTTCCCCTCGAAAAGTGTCGACTAAAGCACCAAAATGAACCGGAGGAAGGTTAGAATCGATAAAAGGTATTCTGGGCGCGTGAAGAAGCTGGAGCCACGCCCGTTCTCCTCCACTCTTCATATTAAAAGGATTTTGAAAGACGGTTTAATCCGTAGATGAAAATATTTTAGATTTGTAATATTTTCGATTGACAAAATTGGTATCTGATGCTTGAAAATTAAAAATAATAAATGATATATTATATTACAATACTTGGAGGAAGTAGCTGCCTGGGTACCGTCCTACTTAGCTGCCAATTTCTAAACGTGCGATCAATGGAACAATACGCTCGATTGTTGTCAAAATGTCTGTCATCTTTGCGTGTCAGATTAAGGCGGCTGATTATAACTACTGTAGCTGTCCTTAAATGTTCAACGAATGAGAATTCAACAAATCCAAAGAGTTTGAAACAGGGGCAAAAGTCTCGAACTAACTTTTTTAAAAATATCAATTTTCAGAAAAAGAGACACTATACACTATATATGATATATGACTAGAAAATGACATTAGGTCTCAATCAAGAAAAAAGAAATAGGAAAACCCATTTATTTATAGATACACAACTTTATATAGTATATACATGGAGTAAATGTATAGAATATGATTACAATCACATGAAAATATCTTGTGAAGAGACAATTCATTTGTAGGACTTCAAAAAAAAAATCAACTTTACAAGGTCCCTAGGCCATTTTCTTTTCCCAGAAAGAAAAGGGAAGGTTATGGAAATCGAGTTGGAAGAAAGTTGGGAGACTAGTGGATATGAGTGGGAATGAAGCTTGCCATGAAAGCGTAGGTCAATCTGGTATAGGCCAAATCTGCGGCATATGAGACGTTTAGATCACTACGGAAGTTTATTTGTGACATAAGAGCATTGTGTTTTAAGAACTAATTCTAATTTTCTAGCGTTGAAAAACTATCTCCAGCCTCCCGTAGAATGAGTTAACAACGAATTAATATCCTTAAAACACTTAAATAGTCGAATATTTTTTTAAAAATGTCCTTTTTAGGTCCGCCATCTTAAAACCGTTAAATATTTTAAAACAGTATCCTGGAGGACAACAATGGAGGAAGTTATCCTTCGGATAACTTAAAAAACCGTTAAAACAGCAATCCTTACGGACAAAAAAGCTAATTCTAATTGTGGATGGAGAGAGTGGCCAAGGATGTCCTTCGGCCTCAAAAAAACGTCAGATCCTGTCAGATCTGTAAAACAGTGTCCTTAAAACAGGAGCCATCTCTTAATCCCACCCCGAACCTCCACCGCCACTCTTCTATATCGTACCTTTTTAGCAAAAAGAGTAAACGGGAAGGGGTCGTGTCCTTAAAAACCGTTAAAACAGCAATCCTTAAGGACGAAAAAGCTAATTCTAATTGTGGATGGAGAGAGTGGCCAAGGATGTCCTTCGGCCTAAAAAAATCGTAAGATCCTGGCAGATCTGTAAAATAGATGTACGGATAAGAAGAGGTAGCACTCTAATGAAATATATACAAAAGAAGAAGATCCCGAGGCGATCTTCTTTTCAGAAGTCTCGGAGGATTGCCAGGAATGGAATGGGAAGCAAGTTGTGCAACAAGTGGATTTGGATGAGGAGTGAGTTTATTATGAATGGAAAGGTATCTGGGTCGTGCCAAATCAACAACATATGGGATATTAAGTTCATTTGTAACAAAGTAAGGAGTATTAAGGATCTTAGAATAAGAAAAATCTAGGAATAAGAGGATGGCGAAGAAAAGCTATGGATAAACTCCAATGGTCATCTCTTCTGCGTCAGGCCAAGGCCCATCTAGGGCTGTAGAGCCAAGCAATAAATAAATAAATAAATAAATTAAGGATCTTTCGCAGGATTTTGGATTGGAGAGACTGGATGCGGGAAGAATTCGATGGTTTGGTGGATCCCCATAATTCTATACCGTAAGTCCAAATAAGTCTAATAATCGTCATACAGATGAGTTTTTTTTGTAGTGAATCGAGAGATCTGAACGTTTGTCAGTATGTGTTGTAGGAGTCAAAATCGACGTACAGCTTTTTGTCTTTCCAATCTTGTATGAGAGTTCCAGGTAAGTCTCTTGTCCAGGTAAACAGATAAGTTTAAAATATACGAAATAATAAACTCCAAGTTTTTCTCCCAAAGCAATCATGACATTCATAAAATCGTCCTGGTTCGTAAGCTACATAACTCTACTGACGAACCTTATTACAACAACTTTTTCCAAAGAAATACCCACAACAAACGATCCCATGAAAAACTTCATGGACACTCTAAACTCATTGACATGGCTACGCCTTCGGTGTAATAAGAGTTAGAGATTTCTAGCGAATATGAAACAATAAGGATCTCCAAGAGATATCTTGAGATCTAGACAAGACAATGGTCTGGATGGGATGATTGAGATAGTTGGGGCACGTAGGGAGAATGAAGCCCAGCTTTAGGAATTGAGCACAATGCCTAAAAAACGTCTTTATGAAAAGCCAGGAGGTGTACGAAGGCGCGGAAATCTTTTCCTGCGATAATTAGAAGATGATGAAGCAGACCTGAAGGCTTTAGGTGTATAACGCTAGAGACGATATGCTAAGGAGACAACCAAATGGAGCATTAAACTAAAAAAAGCATGCTGAATAAACATCAAAATATTCCATTTAGATTTACTAGTTTTATGACAACTTGAATATTTTTTTTTTCTCATTTATTGATATTTACAACTGTACAAAACAATATACATTAAGTAAATGTGATGATAGAGAATACATTTGCATGTAAATAACTTGTGAAGAACTACTCACTAGTAGCACTTCAATAATATCTATACTAAAAGGTCTCTAGGCCATCTTCTTTTCAGACGCCTCGGAGGATTATCGGAAATGGAGTGGGAAGCAAGTTGGGAGACTAGTGGATTTGAGTGGTTATGGAGCTTACTATGGAAGGATACGTATCTGATTTGGGCTAAATCAGCAACATATGGCCATTAAGATCTTCATGGATAAGTTTATTGGTCACTAAATAAGGAGCATTAAGGATTTTTCGAAGGATTTTGGATTGTAAGGATTGGATGGCTTAGTGTAGCCCCAAAGCTCAACTCCGTATGTCCAAATAGGTCTTATCACAGTCATGTATATGAGTCATTTGTAATTTATTGGAAGCTTAGAACGTTTGTCTAGTAAATGTTGAAGTAGTCTGTAACGACGAGCAGTTTCTTGTCGTTTTAGTCTTGTATGTGGATTCCAAGTAAGACGTTTGTCCAAGTGGAGTCCTAGGTAGCGGATCTGTTCAACAGGGATTAGTGGAATAAACTTGAAGATAAGTAGGAAGAATGCCAATTTAAGCTATTAATGGAGGGCAATGTCTTATACGGACAGTAGCACAGTGCGGCCGCCAATGGACAAAAGTCTAAAATGCGATTATTTTTTCCAACTTGGATACTTTTAGTAATCCTTTCATAGTGACATCAATGATATGGAATTGTAGCTTTTAAACCCATATTACAAAAGCAAAGGATAGAAATCATGTTTGAACAATTGGCAGATCGGTTATCTGTCTCATTGATACATTTTCAATTTATTGGGCCATTTTTTAATGTTAAGTACACATCAATTGAAGTTTTAGTATGGCAGGCATCAAAGAAGATGAATAACCATTTTTTCATTAATACCTTTGAATAATGTTTTTCCTTAATATCTTTAAAAAACATTTTTTTGTTAATATATTTATAACATTTAAAAAAAAAAAAAAACTTCAAATCGACATATTTCAATTTCGACCCAAAACATTCTTAGTTTTTGAAATATGTTGATTTAATAACAAATATACATCACGAATGTACAAAATTCCTTTTGAACTGCTTTGAATGGTTCTCTGTTTATTTATTTCAGAAAACATAGACCTGAAAAACATTGATGTAATTAATATTTTATATGTGTGTATATATATTAATATTTTAATATCTGCAAGCAGGAAAGCAAGCCTCTCAAATTCAAAGCACAATTTAGAGGACTATCTTTTTCTCTTAAAAGAGAAATATCTTTTGGGCGATGACGAATATTCTGTAAATTCATTTCAATCTCATCTACATCATCTGATGAGAGTATGTGAACGAGCAGTGAATCGATATAATTTTCAGTACCTTAATCAATTCATGTGTTGTAAATTTTATTGTTGTGATATTAGTTATAGTATTATTTTTAAAAAAACTTAATTTGTATTCTTCTTCTTTAACTTTCTCTTTTGTGCCTTTGAGCGTAGAGTAATTTGTATTCAAAGATCTTTAATATATTTTTTTTTAATGATCAACTGAGAGTTTTCTTTAAAAGCCCGTTTTTAAAAAATTGAAATATGTCGAATCGATTTTGTTTTTAAAATGTTATTAAGATTTTATAAGTCTTTCCCGTCAAGAATGACTTTTGTCTACTTTGACCGTAAGAGCGCCGCACTGTGCGTAGTGCCAATTCAACTTACGAATGAATAACGTACCCATCTGATAACGACTAGTTAAGATTGAAAAGGAGTTGGATGAAGGACCTTTTAAATTAACCTGGAAAAATTAAGAAAGGTGGAGGACATGAAATTCACATATTGTCAATTTCACTATTACAGGTGTAAAGAAATATTGTATAATAATATATATATTTTATTTCCTTAGTAACCTTTTCTATTAGATTTATAATATTTTCTTCATATTTAACATAGTACGTTGGATTCGAGATCAAGATCAAGAAATAACTTGTAACAGCAGATATTTGAATTAAAATCAACTTTATTCCATTTTTTACTTCACCAGTTTCATAACAACTTGTATATATGTAGGAAGAATGTCAAAAAACGATACATAAAAAAGCAACGTTTTTCTTGTTGCTCCTACAAGATTTTGGAGTTGCAAGTTTTTCAAATTAGGGTAACGATATGCCCCAGAACCAGTATATGCCCCTCGTCTCGTCCTTTTGACATAAATTCCTCTTTCTTCATTCCTCTTTCTTCAGAATTATTGCAAATGAAGAATTATTCCTGATTCGGTTCTTAATACTATGGAATTCTCTCCATACCCTCCTCTTCTTTCTTAATATGAAATTCCCTCCTCATCAAGGAGATGATAAACTTTATTGTTTATTCTGTTGAAAACAAAAATCTGTATATTTACTTTTAATACTTTATTATTAAAATAAAATTTAATTTTAACAATTACACAATGCTTTCTACTCCAAAAGAATAGTTTTAAATTCTGTACCAAGCAGTACTGGTCAAGTAATTTTTCTCTGTTATTAGAAGTGAAAAAATTAAAATATTTTGTTTGTATTATTAGGGAGAAATCAATGCATATCGATTAGATCGATTAGATAGATATTTCAAAATTTTCCTTAGGAAACGACTTTAGTTCATCGAATCTCGATACTTTTCTCAATAATCTTTGGAATCATGAATCGATACATCCCTATCTATACTATTATATAAAAAGACAAGCTATTTTTGGTTTGTAATGAATAACCGCGAAAACTACTGAACCGATCTGAACCAAATTTTAACAACACTATCTTTATAGTATAGTTCAATGAAGGTTTAGCAATTATAAAATTTTAAGATTTTCAATTATATTCACACAAAAAAGCCATAAGTATGTGGTGCGCAGTGAAGCTCGTTAATCGTCCGCTAGGTGGCGAGCACGATTCGAGAGAGGTTACAAAGGTACGGTATTATATAGAGCTAGAAATTTATGATAAAATGTACTTACTTATTTTTAATTAATTGTTATAAAAAAAAAACAATAAATATATGGAGTGACATGTGGATCCCAGTGCAGTTTAAAAATCGACCAATATGTGGCCATTCCGCAACAGAGTTTGCAATTATAAAAATATTAAACCCAATTGTACCAAATTTTAACTATAACTTCATAGTTCTAGGAAGGTTTATAATAATAAATTTTACTATAATATTAATTGAAATGTATAGTATTGTGTGCCAGGTTTACCAAACTGTCATATACTTTTATGGTTAGAAATTAAAATATAACCAGATGATCGATAAAATTATATCTGCAAAAGTGGATGTCTAATTATGCTTTTACGTACAGTTCAAACACATAATCAATGCAATTTTAATCAGGTTAAAATTACTGCCATGCGTGAATATATGATTGAAGAAATAATGCTAAATTCCATACTTCAATACACGATTTTTTATCGATAAACGAATGGAATTCAATTATTATTTAAAATAATCTATGTTTTTTGTTTATAAGATTGGGCGAAGCCGCGACGGGATATGCTAGTTTTATATATAAAAACAAAATAAAACTGATAGGTCTGTTTTTTTTTAATCTATTTTCAACATTAAGTATGCAAAATGTGATCTTTAGATATTATTTATGGTAAATAATTTTATCGAAATTCCTTGTAATTTTGTTTCGATTAGGTATGTATCGAGAAGCATTAATCTATCTATCGATGCCCAAAGTAAGATTCAACTGAATAGGTACTGTCCCATATCCCCGGTCCTGATAAGATCCAAGCTCCAAGTAAGTTCTTGCTGGACTTTCACCGCGGAAGTGAGGAGTTCCCATCTCAGATGAGTCACACCAGGAAGTAGGCGACTACTCCACTCCTTTTCGATGGTAAATGGTCTTGGAAAACTTCTTGACAAGAAGAACTACTGGTGTTGTAAGGATAGGTTACGTTTTGAGGTGCTACTAAGAAAGTTCTTTAATTCAAGAATAAACAGTAAAAATTGAAACTGAATACCTGATTATAAACTATATCGATTGATCATACTTGAGATTATTTTAAAAAACAAAACAGGTCATAATTACTTTAAAATACACTCGGAACTCGATTGATCGGGTCTTGATAAACCGAGCCTTCAATATTTTATTTCATTTTGTTATTTATATTATTTTTTTTTTCTTCAAAAAACATTCAGTCGAAAACAAGACATTAGGCAATCTTTGTACCAGCATTACTACGAGAAGGCTGGAGGATGGGAAGAGCGGTCTACCAGGAAATGAATCGTCATTAACAATATCTTATGAATAACGGTTTGCTGGGTTGGGGAAGAAACTTCAGTATCTAGAAGGCAGGTCTGATCCAACATCCTTCGATTTGATGGTTTTCAGACAAAGGAAAATCGTACGGTGGCAGATAAAATGTCTCTGCTAAAACAAAAGAAAATTAGAATTTTTTCACATTTAAAATAGTCACAGACTACTTCAACATTTACTAGACAAACTTTCAAAACTCCCAATTAATTACAAAAGACTCATCTCGTATCCAATCCTTACAATCCAAAATCCTTCGAAAAATCCTTAATGTTCCTTACTTTTTCACCAATAAACTTATACATAAAGATCCTAATGTTCCATATGTTGCTGATTTAGCCCACGCAAGATACCTATCCTTCCATAGTAAGCTCCATAACCACTCAAATCCATTAGTTTCTCAACTTGCTTCCGACTCCAATCCTGATAATTCTTTGAGGCGTCTGAAAAGAAGATGGCCTAGAGATTTTCTAGTGTAGAATTTTATTAAAGTGCTATTGATGAGTAATTCTTTTCAAGTTATTTTATGTCATTGTAATCGTTATCAGCTAATTTACTTGATATACATATTTGTATAGTTGTAAATTTCAATAAATGGATATAAAAAAAAACATTTAAAATAATGTTATTATTCAATACGTTGTAAGTAATATTTTTTAATTCAACAGATATCTGTATTAAATCAATAGACGTACGTCATTTTTGCTTTTGTATTTCTCTCACTTTTTGGGGGTATCGATTAACTGAGTATTTAGTTATTGGAGTTATCTCGGTCCCAACCATGTCGGTTAATCGAGCCCCGAGTGTAAAGTTAATTCATCTTTTCAAATATACCATTAAATAATAAATAAGCTTATTTATCTTTTTAAAAATTCCTCTCAATTTTCCGGTGTTCCTCAAGGATGTATTTTAGGTTCTATCCTATACACGGTTTATACAGCTGACATCCCTACACATCTTAATACTGTCTTCAATATCTAAAAGGCAGGTCTGATCCAACATCCTTCGATTTGATGGTTTCCTTTTTTTTTACATTACTACATATACTGATGACACATGTGTGTTATCAATAAATCATGACCCCTTCATAGCATCCCAAACACTGCAATCTCATACCCTAGACCTTCAAGTATGGTGTCAAAATTGGAGAATTAAAATAAATTCAAATAAATCTCTTCAAATAACCTTTACCCTTCGTCGTAACCAATGACCTCCTGCCCTACAGTATCCTTTAATAACATTCCACTGATCCCTGTTGAACAGATCCACTACCTTAAACTCCAACTGGACAAATGTTTAACTTGGAATCCACATACAAAACTAAAACTAAAGGAAAATGCTCGTCGTTTTCGACTTCTTCAACATTTACTAGACATACGTTCAAAACTACTAATTTTCTACAAAAGACTCATATACATGACAGTTATCAGACCTATCAGGACATATGGAATTGAGGTTTGGGGTTCCAATAAACCATCTAACTCATCTCGTATCATATGCACCCAAAATCCTTAATGCTGCTTACTTTGTCACAAACAAACTTATCCATAAAGACCTCAATGTTCCACATGTTGTTGATTTAGCCCAAACAACATACCTATCCTTTCATAGTAAACTCCATAACCATTTAAATCCACTAGCCTCTTAACCTGCTTCCCATTCTATTCCTGACAACCCTCAGAGGTGTCTGAAAAGAAGATGGTCTCGGGACCTTCTCAAATAGAATATTTATTTAAGTGCTACCAGTGGGTAGTTACTTCACAAGCAATTGTTATTTTATTATTTTATGTTACTATCACATTTACTGGATGTATGTGTTTTTTTTATGTACAGTTGTAAATTAGAATAAATAGGTTTTTTTAAAAATATTCCTCTATTCACTGTATCATGTTACAAACAAAATTGTTTAGTCATAGATTTGGATCGAGCCATTTAACCAACCTTCTATTATAAACTACATAAACATTGGAAAATAATTTCTTTCATCTTTTACTGTTCTATTTTCTATAACCCTCCGAGGTGTTTACTAACATTAAATACCTTTGTTTTAATTATATTTTAGATTTCATTGATATTTACAACTGTAAATAATATATGCAATAAGTATTTGGGGGGTAAAATGATTACAATGACTTGTCAATAACTTATAAATAACTACTCATTAGCAGTGTTGTGAATATTATGATGTGATATATAGGAGGCAGTGGAAACTGTTTTTAGTACCTTCTAATTTTAATTTAATTCATAAGATTTTTTTGACATTCAATGCGAATAGTCAAGTATAATTTAATTAATGTTAAAATAGTTTTTTGGTCAATAAATTACAATTTATACAACCAACAAGTATATTGTATTTTACGACGAATAACTCGCTCTGTAAAGCGTTTATTAGATATCCCGAATCGTATCGATCTTTGTCTCAGACAAACATTAGGAGTATTAACATGGTCCTCCGGGCCAGATCTGACCAGCGACCAATGGATATACAGTTCAGAAATTTTATATTGAGTTATATTTGATATCACAATACATTTTAATGTACATCTGAATTTACTAATCCTGGACAAGTAGTTATACAAGAACTGTTCTACATTTGAAAGTCCCTTGGCCATAAGTTGGGAGACTAGTGAATTTCAATGGGAATGTAGCTAGTCACAGAAGGAGAGCTGTCAAGTCTGTGCCAAATATGGCCATAAATTCTAGATCTTTATGAAAAAGTTTATTTGTTACAAAGTAACAGGAGTTGATTTGACAAAGGATATTTGATTGTTAGGATCGTATACTAGAAGAATTGGATCTAAACATCTCTAGAATAAACTCATTAGTAGATGTTTTTGCGTTAGATGCTCACTTTTCACCAAATAACCCATCTACTCACCAAGGTTCATGTGGTCCACTCCGTGACATCCACCGCTTGCAAAAAGGGTTTTCATCAAAAAGGAAAGAATACGATATCTTGGACATGTGCAAAGTATGGCAGGGGATCGCTCTATAAGAAGGCTGCCATACCATTTACCCGGGGGAAGACGTACACAAGGAAGACTACGACTGAGTTTAGAAGATGGATAAGATCGCTGAAGGAGCGAAAGGGCGAAGAGTTCTATGTATATTTATTTACATAGTAAATATACTCATGATTTGCATGAGGATAATTTCGCGCTGTAGAGCAGATGTATAGGTAGACAGTAGAACTATACCTAATATTAAAACTATCAAACATAGCTACTGAACTACTTTCTTCTGTAAGAATTTGATGTCTCATCTCTATCAACACTATAGAGCGCCTTCTGTTGTTTATGACATAAGTTACCTAACACCGCATCCATTAGAAAGTCAACGCCCGACGGTAATAACATGTTAATAAAAACCTGGTCTCAATAGTTGAGCTATTGAAAAAAAAAATAACATACATTTATCATCTAATATTTCTTACATAACAGAAAGTCAAGTATTAGTTCATGTTTTCATTTTGTTTTATGTTGCTATTTTTATCGCTGAATGTGTGCTTTATTGACTGATTATATGGATTTATAAACATCTGTTTTCTTTATTGAGGCACATTTATTTTATATTTAACTAGCTGAAAGTACCCCGCTCCGCTACGGTTTAATATCATTAGGATGAAGACAACTTAAATTAGTAAAAGTTAAGCTTAACGTTGATAATTATTATTACTTAAATAAACCTGAACAATTCCATTGTTAGAATAATTTCAATAAGTAAATTTGACAATTTGCAAAAGTTAATTTTATATATTATTTTGATAGCCCTCCAGTGAAGCTTCGAGGGAGCACTACCATCTTATCCAGCTCTGATACCAGACCATCAGCTTTTCTTATGGCATACTTTAAGTTAATATAGTCTTAACTTCTCAACTTTTTTGAAGAACGTTTAGTCTTTCTGTTTCCATTTTTGCGTACATATCAAGCATAAATTGGTTGAGGAGATTACGAAATTAAAGTAAATAAGGTTCTTCACCTCCTCGCTCCATTAACATTTAGGCGTAAAAATCAGCTGCAGACACAGTTTTCTTAATACTGTACCTTTCTTCTCCATGGCAGAACATGATACGATACTAAAGAGACTCATACGCTTGGTAGAACTATTGATTCTTATCTGTTTTTTGTCGCTACATCGAACTGGCCTTACATGTCATCACCAGAGAACATAAGTCTTTTAACCTCCTCTTTAACATAAGTCTTTTAATAGCTTCTCTTCACGAAACAACTCAAACTTGTAAGTTGTAAGTAACCTCTGCAGCTACCATGAGTTCACAGAAAGTACCAATATTATAAGGTTTCGACATCGATCGTATTTTTGTTTGTTTACAACTATAAGGAACTTAAACGGTGGTCAAAGTTTGCGGCTTAAAGATCTAACCTATTTTTTAACTTAGCTTATATCCAAATACCATATGATAATTAATCTTTTATTATTCACCCAATAAAAATTGAAATCGCATTTTTCGCAAATTAGCCGCGATCCAGGCCGATTTTTTAAAATTCCTTTCTTAGCGAGCACCTACGGCCCTAGTGGAATCTACATATCGAATTTCATTCCAATCCGTTCGGTGGTTTCTGAGATTTCGTGTTAAGTGAGTGAGTGGTATTTGACAAATATATAATAGATAATATTTTCTGATTTACACCAAACCACAACAAATCATTGTTACATTTAGACATGACTCTTGTCCACCATCTTCATCTATACAATTATATAAAAGGACAAGCCATTTTTCGTTTCTGATCACTAACCGCGAAAACTGCTGAACCAATCTTTACCTTCCAGTTCAAGGAAGGTTTATCAATGATAAAATATACACGTTTTCTATTAAATTGTTCCTAAAAAGCAATAAATATCTGGCGCGCAGTCAAGTTTAAAAATTGACCGATAGGTGGCGAGTGCGATTTAAAAGAGGTTATATACAGTGTTATATAGAGCTAGAAATTGATAATAAAATTTGCTTTATTCAAATAAATGGTTTAAAAAAAAACTATAAATATTTAGTGTAACGTGTGGATCCCAGGGACGTTTAATAATCTAACAATATATGGTTAGCGCTGTTCTGCAACAGAGATTGCAATAGTAAAACTATTAAGCCGATCTGTACCAAATTTTAACTTCATTATCTTCAAAGTTCTAGGAAAGTTTAAAATAGTATAGTTTATTATAATAATAATTTAAATATACATTGTTAAGTGGCAGAGGTTTGCCACACTCTCATTAACTTTTATAGTTATAACTTAAAACCCAATCAGATGAAATCGATAAAATTATTTGTGCCGCACTAAAAATTATTAGCTTATCAAAATATCGATTTATATTTTTTGATATTGTGTGTAAAAAATGGGCGGCCTAACCTTAATTTTAGCTGATTATTAATAATTAAATATCCAGTTATGCTTTTACGTAAATTTCAACCAGCTAATCATTGCAATAGTACCGGCTTAAAAATAACTGCTTTGAGTGAAAATATCTAGAAATATTGCGAGAAAACAATTCTCAAATACATTATACATTAAACGATTTTTATCGTTAAAAAATAAAACTCCAATCATTAGTTAAACCAAGCTAAGCCTGGGGTGCTAGTCGACAACAAACCCTTTACACGGACAAACGAAATTTTTTACTTAGAACTTTCATTCGATAAAGGAATGAGTTGGTGCCCAAATGTTAAATTAAAGTGTCTCAATTTAAACAAGAGACTAAAACTTAAGTATCAAGAGAAAAAAAAAAAAAAACGCTCGACATTATACAAGCACTTACTTTTTTTTAACTTATACTGACATAAGTCACACAAATATATGATACTGCTAAAAATACACTCCTTATAAATGTATAACTATTTTATACAAAAAAAAACCACACACAACTCAGACTGACACATACCCAAGGTAAACGAAAATCTGTTTTATCTTCATAGACGATTTCATGGTAGACTTCGTAGGAACATAACAACTGTTATACAAGATATAGCCACGATAGAAATACTCTCAGAAGGTTAAAAAGAAGCAGGATGAGAGATCTGCTCAAATGATTTTTTTTTTTTTTTTTTTTTTAACTCATACCCGAAGTAGATACTGTTAAGAGTTCCCCTTTCTCATGCATATGATGCCAGTATTACATGTATTATCAGCTTATTTATTTATTGCTGTATTTAACAGATGTAAATAACGAAATTAAAGGGAAAATATATATATTGAGGAAAAGGTGTAAAAACGTGCACTATTGTAAATATGGGCATCCCTTCCTACTGGCTAAGGAGATATTGAAGACTGGCGGCGAGGACTGCCTATGGAGCCATTTGTTAATATAAGATAGCAGTGAGCAGTTGGAACCATTCTTTCAACTAGCGTAGGTGCAGCTTGGGTTTTTGTGTAAATTGGTGTTCATTCTGGACTGTAAACTTTTGAGATACATGTGAAAATGTTTTCGTTTATTGTTCTTATGTTGGTTTAAAAGTAATTTAACAATGATATCTGGAAAGCGGATATCTTAAGCTGCTTTTTGAAGAACATCTTAAGTCACATACTGTTTTAGGTTACATCTGATAGTGGCCATCTTTCTTAGGCGGAGTTAGTGTAAATATGGACACCCTTTCTTGGTGTAAATATAGATCCTCATTTTCCCGGGAACTTCAATATATCTCTTGTTAGAGATCACTACTTGCATCTTCTGCTTATTCTTATGTACTCCAATAGGAAGGACTTATTATTCTACAGGTTACCAATCTATTATAGCCAGGTTGGGAAGGTCTAGATTTATTCGTGGGTTCGCCACAAAATAAATTTTAACCCGCTCAGGTGGTATTCGAACCTATGACCTTCAGTACCGAGCGTGCTGAGACACTCGGCCTTTGAGCCCCAAGATCTAAAACTCTTTAATATTTTTTTTTAATTTTTAACGAAAGTTCAGAAAAAGGATGAGAATGAAAAATAAACAACTTCTTGTAATTCATATGTAACATTAAAATTACCACTACTATATTTATCTTTCACACATTCTTATTTTAATCGAAAGCTTGTCAATGGGAAAGAAATGATAATAATAACAGTATATAAACACTATTGCACTACCAACAGTTCTCTACGGATACGGCCGCTTACGTTAAGGGAGGAATTACGCCTTAAAGTTTTCAAAAATAAAGTACTGCGTAGAATATTTGTATATAGGTATGTTGTATTGAACATAAGTATGTTGTTATGTGAAACGTTTAATGTATTTTAAATATTAAATGTTTTGCTAAATGTGTAGTGTAATCTTGAAATGTTATGTTAAATGTTTGAGAAAATTTAATTTTGCAATGTTAAAAGTAATATTGAAATGATGTGTTGAAATAATAATGTTAAACTGTTAAAACCAGCAGTAATGGCTACCTAGCCATCCCAGCAAAACCCGTGTAGCCTAGAGGCAAGGAAGGGAAATAAATAAATAGAATTTGGATTTTGAGGGAGTGGGTTGGAAGGTGTGTTGTTAACGGTTGGTGGTGTTGGCATCGAACCTTCGGTTTCGCTAAGCCTTTTATTTATTTATATATAAACAATAGAATGAACCAATTTTTTTCTTATTTGCATGATTACGTACATATTGTTTATAAACATACAACCTCTACTCGTAAATGTATGATTTAAGTGGATATACAATGGTAAAATAATTTTAAAATTTTCGTTTTAAAGATAAAATCTATCTATTAAATGATATTTATTTTTTGATAGATAAGTTAATATTTTTAGGTTTATTGACAATCTTATCGCAGGTATTGCCTCGAATTATCAGCTGAGTCATAGCCTTTTTTTAAATCACAAAAACTTTTTCTTTTTCGTCTGTTTACCAACTAACCTATTAACCGCTAAGCATTGTATAACTATCCAATGCAACTTATATTATGAATTTCCGCGTGCAGAATGCAATATAAACGGCTTGGCATCTTGCATAAATGCAAGTTATTGTCTAGAAAGTACGAGAAAGGGTTCTGGGCCGAAGGTCAGATAGTCGGTCGACCCTCGTACGGGATTACACAACAACGGGCTAACTACTTACTACCCGAAGCCTCTTTTCCAGGCCTGGAGTGGGTGGCGGGTGGCTGGAGAAAGCGGTCGGATTACGTCTTCCATTGCGCAACTTCATGGACCAGGGAAAGTGTTGGCGGCCCTATGGTCATCTGGACTGGTGACCCCCGAGGAGTGTAAGTCACGTCATTGTAAATAGGTCACACGTATATACATATATATATATATATATATATATGTTTATTAAGGTTCTTGAGGTTCAGTCATAAACCTCAAGAACCTTAATAAACATTTAATAGTAACAGTCAAGAAATTTATCCATATATATATATATATATATATATATATATATATATATATATATATATATATATATATATATAATTATGTATATAATTTTGATTATAATAATCCCAGGTGGGATTCGCTGAGACCCACGCCCCAACTAACTCGGCCATCGAGTCCCATCGAAAAGTGGCTTATAGAAAGTGGTTGTTTGAGCATAGGTTTGTAAGAAGTATTGGTATGATCTTTTACCGAGAATATGCTCTTTGTGGAATGTTTCATTACTGACGTACTAGGGTAAGTGCATTTTAAGCCCAAATATTATCGACTGTCTTATAAAGTTCGTAGATTTTTATCAAACTCTGTCTGGGTGTCCTGCAAATTTATTAGCCCATAAAGGTTTCAGTTAGTGCAAATGTTCAGTAGTACGTTTATAAAGAATAAAATGAAGTCGTCTGGGTTTTTGTGATTAATATTAATTTGATCTAATCGTTTTATCATCAAAAATGTCAACTGGGAACAAATACTGATTACAAAAAATATTCACAACATATTTGAAGGTCACACTAATAAATTTACCCGGTAACTGATTCAAAAGAAGCTGAATGAAGGGTCTCCTAAATTAAACAGAAAAATGATCAAAATTGAATAAGTTGCAATCACGGCTTAGCTGGTTTTCTTTTTAATTCAAAACTAGTAATTTTTTTTTTTAAACATAAGTTCATTCACAACGGTACACATTTGTTTACAACCAGCGAATGTGATGTTACATTAAAACAACAGACATCACCAGGCATGAGGGAGTCAGCACCCAGTGGTACAATGTTCAGACATAAATACTAAATTATTAGGGATTAGGCTAGGCGATCTCTCATCCATCTCCTTTTCAGACTCCGTTGAGTTACGTTGCCATGTTCCATACCTGTTTGTTGGAGTGTCCTGGTAGTTTTTCATGAAAATGTTTGTAAATTTTTATAATTTGGGTCTTAACTGTCGGAATACGTCTGTATGTAGCGTATCGTTTGACACGTAAGGAGGAGAGTCTGTTATCAGTATTAGGAATTTAGATTGGAATGAAATTAATAATTTAATATTAAAAAACAAAATTAATAAAAAATCAGTTCATTTAGTTATAGTATGGTAATCAGAAAAAAAATCCCTATATGATTAATAAATACATATAGCGTGCATTGTTTACATTTACTTTTTTCAAAATAATCTAATCATAGATATTAATTTTTTTTTTTAATTTAAATATTTTCACGGAAAAGAAACTTTAATACGGCATTAAAGTCACTAATACTCACGCTGCTTGGAGAGTAGCTTAATGGATGAAGCAGTGGCCAATAGGAAGGCGAACACGAAGAGCGGAGCGGGGTGCATGTTTCCAGGCGAGGGGTGATGGACTGACTGGTCTAGCTTTGCCGCCACTCCCTCCACTTCTTCTGCCGCCGGGGGTACATCCCTTGTCGAAGATCGGTTACACTTTCTTCTTGCAAAATTCTGCCTATTGGCTGGTGGGGCATAGGATGATTTTTTTTTTTTTTTTTTTTTTTATCTGTATGAAGAAAGAATGCGTGAAAAAAACAAAACTTTTCTTAAGAAGTGGTGGCTTTGTTTTCAATAACAATATTGAAGTCTCGTTACTAAAGTTTTTTGATTTTCAAAATCGAAAACTCAATTTAAAAATAAATAAATTGCTATTTTAAAAAATTACTCTTAATTAATTAATTCAATTAATTTTTTTTAAAATTATGTTGTTGAATAAATATTACAAGCTGCCTCTTAAAGGGCAATAAATAATATAGATGACAAAGTATCAATTTATATAAAATGTACAATTAAATTAAATAAAAATAAAAAGCCACTAACTATAAAAGATATTATTAATATTAAATAATTTATATAATAAAAAAATAAATAAATAAAGCACCATCACACTATATATACAATGTAACACTCCAGGGAAACCCCAGACCAAGCTTGTCTCCCAACTTATAGAAGGGCAAGCCAGGCCCACAGTAATCCCAACGCTGTTCTCTCAGCCGCATGCGCATGCGCATGCGCACCAGCATGAAATCTAGTGGAGGGAAAGCTGAGAGGGAGCACCACAGTCGCTCAGGACTTGAGTAGAGAAGCTACCCATTGCCAGAACTGCAGTAATATATATTTATTACACTAGGTCTCGGGGCCATTGCCGTTTTAATCTGCGCTGTCCTCCATAGTTCAAGTCCATAGGTCCAAATGGGTTTAATGATGGTAATTAATTTCTTTTAACTTTTCATTTTTATTTACAACTGTATCAATTATATACACCAAGTAAATTTGAAAAAAATTATTACAATGACATGTCAATAAAATATAAAGAACTACTCACTAGTAGCTCTTCAATATAAGCCTTTTTTTTTCAGTAGCCTCGGAGGCATATCGGAAATGGTGTGGGAAGCAAGTTGGTAGACTGGTGGATTTGAGTGTTTAATAAGCTTATCATAAAAGGATATCTGGTCGGGGCAAATCCGCAACATATGGGACATTAAGATCTTTATGGACCAGTTTGTTTGAGGCACAATAAGGAGCATATAAGATTTTACAAATGATTTTGGATTGTAAAGATTGGATACGAGGAGAATCGGAAGGGTTATTAGACACCAGAGCTGTACACAGTATGTCCAAATTGGTCTAATTATTGTCATGTAAATGTGTCTCTTGTAACTAATCGGAAGGTTTAAACGTTTGTCTAGTATTTGTTGAAAAAGATGAAAACGACTTGCCGTTGTTGTCGTTTTAGTCTTGTATGTGGGTTCCAAGTAAGTCGTTTGTCTAGATGGAGCCCTAGGTAGCGGATCTGTTCAACGGGGATCAGTGGAACACCACAATGTTTGCGACAAAAGGTAAATGTTAAGGTATGAGATTTGTTTGGATTTATTTTAATCCTCCGATTCCGACACCATTCTTGAAGGTTTTTGATATGAGATTGGAGTGTTTGGGAGGGAATGAAGGGATATTCACTGAATACACACATAATTGATACAGTTATTAAAATATACCAATAATTAAATACTAGACTAAAACGACAAGAAACTGACCTTGACTTCTTCGACATTTACTGTAAAACTTTCTAGAAATGTTTACTAGATCCTTCCCATTAATTGCTAGAGATTCATTAACATAACAGTGACTTATTTGGACATACAGAGTTGAGTTTTGGGGCTCCACTAAACCATCCCATTCTTCTCGTATCTAATCCTTACCATCCAAAAACCTTCGTAAAAACCTCAAGGAATGGATGCTCCATATTTTGTCACAAACAAACTTATCCATAAAGATCTTAATGTTCCATATGATACTGATTTAGCCGGAACCAGATACCTTTCATTTCATAGTAAGCTCCATAATTACTCAAATTCGTTAGTTTCTTTACTTGCTTCCTTTTACAGATAACCCTCCAAGACGTTTAAAATGAAGATGGCTTCGGGACCTCTTAATATAAGTGCTCCAATGGGTAGTTGTTTTATGAGCAATTGACATTCCATTACGAACATTATCTTCAAATTTATTGAATGTTTTTTTATTTTATTGTACACAATAGCAAATTTCAATAAATAAATATTGAAAAAAAAAATTATAAATTAAGAAAAAAAAAATCTGACCATTACCGAAATACCAGAAAATTCTGCCTTCAGCCGAATTCGAACTCGGGCCCGGGAGCTAGGCAGTGTAATGTCTTACCTAGTGAGCTGTTGTGAGATAACAAGGAGCAATACTGATTTTTACTATTTGGATTTTAAAGTTTTTAAGGATTTTAACGTGTTTTTAGATTTTGTTAATTCAAAGACACAAACTCCTACTCACAGGACCTAAAAAGTTTTTAAATAGTTAGTGTAAATGTCGAGCTATAGTGAGTACTTTGATTTTTAAAACAACGTTTTAGATCATTTATTTTATTTTACATATTTTAAAACCAAAATTTGCATTAATTTGTATAAATAATGATTCAAGGTGTAATATAATTAAATAAAAATTTAAGTAATTTATTTCGTATTATGCATCACTAGTAAGTATATCGATATCAATTAGAAATCGATTACTTGGAAATCCCCTCCAATCAATGATGTAGCAAGAAAGTCTGAGAGGATCTTAAGAGAAATACCGTCGAAAAATGAGGGTGCGGATCCTCTGCGATCAATGTCCTGTTCCACAAACTTGAAGCCGATTCCAGGAAAACCTGCACCAGAATACGTCATCCGGGTTCTGGAATGATGAGATCAAGCGCTGGAATGAGTCATTTGCTTCCAGCATCTCTCTATTCTATATCAATGGCAGGATATTTTCAAATTTTTTTTTTTTTAATTTAAAAGTTAATTTTATTTGAGATTTTCCCATTTTCGTTGTATTGTATATTTTTAGATTGTATGTTTATTAAAAGTGTGATAGTTGTTAAAAAAAAAAAATAAATAAATAACTAGTTTCTATTATTTACAAATACAAAAAGGGTTTATGTCAATATTTAAAATAAAATTTTAATTATAATATCGAATTATTTGAAAGATTTATAGACCATTTTATTCACATAAACGTTTTTCAAGAGCATCTTAATATTTTTCCGAGAAACTATCAGTAGAAAAAGAGGGATCGAGCAAGATCGGTCAAATCCAGATTATTTTTTAATTTTTTATATGTATTTAAAGAAACAAAGTCCAAAATAGCTCACTGATTAGAATCTGTCTCCGAGTGATAATGTCATTTAGTATAACGAGAGTTGAGCTCTTAACTGTTGTGATTATCCTAATATCAAGCTAACAAACTATTCGGATTCAGCACCCCAAAAAACATGATCCGTTGAGAAAAAAAGTTCAACAGTTTTTTTCTGAAAACGGCCTCATGGAACCTTATTTTGCTTGCTGCCGCCATCTTTACCGTGTTTTTAAACGGCAGCAGTGGTTTTTCTCACACAAAAATTGCTGAGCTTTGAGATAAGCTTTGTTTTGTTTTTTTGGGAGACCTATCATGACAGGTTTAGTGTCTTCGGCTCCTAGACTATACTGTTTAGAAGACCCTTCTCATCAAGTTGGCAGCCTTGCAGGATGGGGAGAACACAATGAGCTCAGCTGTTTGATGTTATTTTGGGCTGATGAACATAGTTGACTGGACGAGTAATATTAATTCAACATTGATTTAGTGTTTTATATTTTGATATTTTCTTATTTCCCCTTCTTATTTTCTTATTTCTCATTTTATTATCAGAACTTAAACAGAAATAAAAGATTAATGAACTGTTTTATTAGATTTATTTTCGGGATCTCCAGACGTTCTCACATATCTCACAGGTATTTTGAAATTGGGTCGCTTTACCCAGTTCCCGACGTCAATACCTTCTAGGTGCACTCATAGTTCAAACCTTGAAAACTAAACAACCCACCTATATCCATAACCTCCTTACTTTGCGCTCCTCCATCCACCTGTTAAATATTAGAACCCAACCCATCAACCTGTACACTCCGGCGCATCAAACTGCATCCTTTATTATCCGCTCTTCCTCTTTATGGAATTCATTGCCCATCTCAATTCCAAAAAGCTCCACTCTTACTTCCTTTAAACATCTATTTCTTTGCCTCCTTAATTTTCAATCTTCCGAGCAAATGGAAAACATGAATATTTATGTAATATACATTATAATAGTATACATAAGATGTATCCCTTTACAAGATTTCTTAGTTATTTTGTAACTCATAATTTAAGAGTTTCTTCGTAAATTAAGGAGTTTAACCTTTCCTCTCGAAAAGTAGCGACTACAACATCGAAGGTATGGTGCTCCGGGCGCGTGAAGGTGCTGGAGTCTTTGGGAAAGGGTACCGAAATTCAAAAATAAATTTAAGTTGCCAGGTTACTATTACAAAAAATCCCATTTTCCTATTATCGCCAGGAATGTGTCACATTTTATAATTATCTGAATGTGATTATATAGGTTATCTGTGCTAAAGTAGTGTAATGTCTTTTTACTAAAGCAATGCAATTGCCTTGAAAAATTACAGGTTTAATTCAAACCACAGAAAAATAGATTCTAGAATATTTTTTATTTACCAACAACCATCTCAATATGCTAAGAACATTGTTGATGAAAAGGAATTCGGTAAGCCCCTTTAAGGAATTAAAGAACCGTGCATTGTAAACCTGATGAAGGAAGAACTGTTGATGAAGAGATATCCTTAAGTAGCAACATTTAAAGTTGAAGAATGGAACAGGTAGCGATCGGCTGCCCCTTCCTCATGGCATACATAACAATGGCTTGGCTTCACGGACTTCTTTGTTGTGGATTTAGTCAGCTGTGGATTGAAAATTCATAAGGTAGAGATATAGTATTTTTTTTTATAGGCCTTTTTCCTTATTATTATTATATAAATGATTTATAAATAAATAAATTCAAGGATTAAATTAATTATTTTAGGTGACTAGAGGATAAATATTCAATTGGATTTTTTGTTTCGATATGGATATGTCATTTAGTTAGGGATCTACAGCTTTCTTTTGTTTTTTTACTCTCAAAATTTGTAACAATTTTTTCACACTCACAAAATGTCAAATTTTTACATTTGCTCTGTTGGTGATGCTCGGACCGGAAATTTGACGGCAGTTTCGTAATCAGAAATTTAATGGAAAATATATGTATATATATTTTTTAGAACATTTGTCGCTAGCACCAGCTGTTTAGGAGCTATATTGGTTTGAATAAAAAAAGTTTCGTTTTGCCTATATTTTTTAAGGATTGAATTTTTTTGACACTCTCTAGCTTTGTTGGTTTTGCTCGGATCGAAAATTTGTTAGAGAATATTTATTAATTTAAAATATTTGTCGGTAGGACTTACTGTTTAGGAGCTATATGGGTTTAAAAAAAAAAAAGTCACGTTTTCCCACATTTCTGTTGTTTACAAATGTATTACATGATTGTTTACAAATGTGTAAGACTTACTTTTTTTCTGTAACATTGAATTCTATACGATACCTCCAATGGAGATTCTGTGCTAAAGATGGCTTTCTTAGCGTCCTTCGTTACTTAACTAAGAGGCAGGAAGTCAAAAGAATTTCAAACTTCTTGTCTCCACTTTCTACCTCAGCACTTATCTAATTTCGGATAATCTGTCTTGTCGAGAAGATAATTCCTTCGAAAAACAACTTTCGAATAATAACTGTTACGTCCAACAAAACAATTAACTACTGATGTTTATACTACAAACCGTGATGTTGTCTGGTTCGTACCAAGTTTTCTAGTTTTTCGTTCTAAGGTAGTAGAAGTAATAAACCTGTTATGACCAATCACTCCTTTTTAGAGTAGTAATAAACCTTTATATGTGGTGGGGAAAAATTTAGACTTAACATCACTAATATAAAATTAATAGTGTTTGATTGTTTGGCCTTATCCTACAAGTTACCAATCTATTCTAGCTGGAGTGGAAATGCTGTGACTGACTTCACGGGACCACCAAAAAATAAATATCAACCGACCCAGGAAGGAATCGAACCCTTGACCTCCAGTATTGGTCATTCTGAGACCCCCATACCCGGGAGTACCCCAAAAGGATACTGTTTTTCAGATGTGGCAGGATTTGACGATTTTTGGCGGCCGAAGTAAATCCTTGGCCACTATCCTTCCCCACTAATTAGTTTTCTTTAAGGATGTTTTGTTTCCAGGATTTGAGGATTTTATTAGTTTTCTTCCTTAAGGATACTATTTTAAGATGGCGGATCTTTGGCCGCATTTATGTATTAGTTGTCGTCCTTAAGGATACTATTTTGAAATATTCCAGGATTTAACGGTTTTAAGATTGTGGAAAGATATTCCGCTTTTGTTAACGTATTCAGTTGTAGATAGTTTTAGGCGGAGGGGTTTCGGGAGCAGGTTAAAGAGGGGACCCTGCTATTTCATCCAAAAGGATACTGTTGTTCAGATCTCACCGGATCTTACAATATTTGGTGCCCAAAGGACATCCTTTGCCATTCTCCTTTCCGGGACCGCCCTCGGAGATATTATCCTTAAAATTTGTAGCATTATTTTTTTTGTATTACAGAAAGTGGTGTATGTTTGCAAGGTAGTGGAATCATAATTCTGCCACTCTGCGTGGATGAATTTCTGGATTCATATCAAGATTTATATTATGCTTATTGAAGAAATACATCATTATTGGTTCAATTATTTTTTCTTTCTATGGGTTCTAAGAAAAACAAGCAGATGAAGAAAAAAATCAATAAATGTTCTTCATTGCTGACCTTAGCATTAAAGAAAACGTATTGATTATTTGTTCATCAAAACAATACCACTTGTTATAGAAAGGGGTAAATACGTTGTTTTGCGGGGGTCACCTGTGGTGTAGTGGTTAGCATAGCAACCTACTAAACCCAAGATCGCGGGTTCGCAGCCCGGCAGATGACCTTGGGATTTTTTAAAGGGAGTAAAAAATCCTTAGCTATGCCGTCCTTCGGAAGGGACGTAAAATGGGGGTCCCGAGCCTGTGCGATGTCAAGTACTCGTTAAAGATCCCTATCCTAATTATACCTGGATAGGCAAAATTTAGGACTTCCACCGTAGCATCGTCCAATGCCATAGCAGCATAAAGTGACGTTAAACGAAATAAACAAATAAACATAAACAAACGTTGTTTTGCGTAAAAAAATAAAAAATAAAAAAATAAATAAAATGAAATGAAACCTACCTGTTTGCATTAGGTTATCCGGAAAATAATGAAGTTTTCTGCCTTCCTTTAAATTAGTGTAAGTATACAAAAATGTTCCAAAAGCTTTTGAGAACTTTTTAGAGCATAGAATCTCTCAGTCACCAATCAACTGTAGCTGACCATGATTGCATAAACTGATCGCCAATGACTCAGTTATAACCTCACAAAACTTTTTTGGGCTTGGTAATGCCACTCTGTCACATACACCCTACTCTCCAGATCTATCGCTAACCGTCAACTGTTTTTTTTCAACACCTGGACCAATTTTTAAGAGATAAAAAATTTCACAACAAATATTCGATTGAAAATTCGTTTTTTGAATTTGTTAATACCAAAGAATTAAATGTCTAACCACAGGGAATAGTTCTAATAAGAATCAAATTCACAGCAATCCTGCTCTACTCTACGTAAAGTTTCAACCAGTTAAGTTGGTAACGTTTGTTTATCTCCCTAAGGACTTTTGATTACTTTATCTCCTTAGACAATAAAAGTTTATCTCTTTATCTCTTTAATCCCTAACAATCAGCTGCTTAATGCTCATTTTTTTAAATCAACTGCAGATAAAAAATATTATTTGATGTTTTTTTTAATTATAAAATACTAGCTGAAAGTACCCCGCTCCGCTACGGTTTAATATCATTAGGATGAAGACAACTTAAATTATTAAAAGTTAAGCTTAACGTTGATAATTATTATTACTTAAATAAACCTGAACAATTCCATTCTTAGAATATTTCAATAAGTAAATTTGACAATTTGCAAAAGTTAATTTTATATTATTTTGATAGCCCTCCAGTGAAGCTTCGAGGCAGCACTACCATCTTACCCAGCTCTGATACCAGACCATCAGCTTTTCTTATGGCATACTTTAAGTGAATATAGTCTTAGCTTCTCAACTTTTTTGAAGAAAGTTTAGTCTTTCTGTTTCTATTTTTGCGTACATATCAAGCATAAATTGGTTGAGGAGATTACGGAATTAAAGTAAATAAGGTTCTTCCCCTCCTCGCTACACTAACATTTAGGCGTGAAAATCAGCTGCAGACACAGTTTTCTTTAGTGATGTATTGGAGTTTGGGTCACGCTGAGAGATGTTAATATTGTATCTTTCTTCTCCATGGTAGAACATGATATGATACTAAAGAGAATCATACACTTGATAGAACTCACTGATTCTTATCTGTTTTTTGTCCCTACATCGAACTGGCCTTACATGTCATCACCAGAGAACATAAGTCTTTTAACCTCCTCTTTAACATGAGTCTTTAAATAGCTTCTCTTCACGAAACAACTCAAACTGCTAAGTTGTAAGTAACCTCTGCAGCTACCATGAGTTCACAGAAAGTACCAATATTATAAGGTTTCGACATCGATCGTATTTTTGTTTGTTTACAACTATAAGGAACTTAAACGGTGGTCAAAGTTTGCGGCTTAAAGATCTCACCTATTTTTTAACTTAGCTTATCGCTAAATACCATATGACAATTAATCTTTTATTATTCACCCGATAAAAATTGAAATCGCATTTTTCGCAAATTAGCAGCGATCCAGGCCGATTTTTTAAAATTCCTTTCTTAGCGAGCACCTACGGCCCCAGAGGAATCTACATATCGAATTTCATTCCAATCCGTTCGGTGGTTTCTGAGATTTCGTGTTAAGTGAGTGAGTGGTATTTGACAAATATATAATAGATTAATTTGAATTTTTTTTATATCAATCTGCCTAACACCGTAACCTATTACTGCATATTTATTCATTTATTTTTTAATTTATGGGTTTGTTGTAAACCTAAGACTATATGCCTTTAAATATATTATACTACTCGCTGTTGAACAGTTTCGTTAGATTAGACTCCGTCAGGACAAACTTCTTTTTAGGAATCTATCAAACGAAACCGATATGTCAAGATTGCTTAGGTAATTATAGTCCAGTCAATAAGTGCTGAAATGAGGGACGTAGAGTGCATGTAATATCCGATAATTTTTGACTTCACAGCTTCGTTAAGAGTAGTTAGCTTAGTCAGGGGAGAAGGTCCCAAATTTGTGTTTTTCGATTATATCTCGAAAACGGTGGACTCTAGAAAAATATGCTACAGATCAAAATTAAAGCTAATTGAATCCCCTATAAAATTAATTATATACATATTCGTCGAAATTCCAACGGTTTTCGAGATATACGTTATTAATAATTGATAATTTTAGAAATAACCTCACTTTTTGTTAAACTTTTGATTCAAATACCAAAATCATATATATGAAATTAAAGTAAATTTAATGTTTCATAATTTTGGTTCAGACGTTTTTTTCTGAGAAACGATCGTGGAAGGTTCTAGAAGCAAAAGTTTGACAAAAAGTCAGGTAACATTTGTTTTTTCCCGAAAATCACCAATTTTCAATAACGAATATCTCGTGAAATGTTTGAATTACAACAAATGTATGTATTATATTTTTCATAGGAAATTTAATAAGCTTTTATGTTTATTTGAAATATATTTTTCTAGAGTCAACTGTTTTCGAAATATAATCGAAAAACCAAATAAATTGAACTTTTCCGATCACCGTTATCTCACCCCCACAGGGGCGGGGACTTTTAAGCTACGTTCTCACGGGGCAAAATACGAAAGTGTGGCACGCCTTCGTTTTCTCGTTTGTGGCGCTTGCCTGGAGTGGGGGGGAGAAAAGTGAACTAGCCGAGAGTCGTGGACAGTTCACACGACCACGATTCAGGTTGCCCCTTGTTAAAGTTGTGCAGTTTTGAGTTCAGTTTTTATTGATATGTTGGCGTATTTCCGTATAAAAAAACGGAAGAAAAAGCGTTGTTGGGTCAGGAACTGGATACTCGCAAGAAAAATCATCGAATATTAATAATACAGTATACTTAAGGACAATGGCGGAATATCCTTCTACCACATTAAAATCGTTAAATATTAAAAAAAATTTAAAACAGTATGCTTAAAGACAACAATGGCTGAATATCCTTCGGATAACTTAAAAACCGTTAAATATTTTCATATTGATAAAACAGTATCCTTATAAGGACAACAATGGCGGAATATCGTTCGGATCCTGGAATATTTCAACATATTATCCATTTTTGTTCTAAATAAACCACTTGTCAACTCTCTCAACAGGCGTGGTCGACGCCTGAAAATCATACAGGTTTGATACTGAGCGTGAGCGGTCGTGGACTCACTTCTTCCAAGATGACGTCAGAAGCAAATTCACGCCACCTCGTTCAGACGGAGGAAATTCCACGAATGCGTGGATCACGCTAGCGTGCCACGCCCCGTGAGAACGCAGCTTTAGTATGTTTACCTTCTAACTATTCCTAACGAAGCTATGAAGTCAAAAATTATCGCATATTCCATGCACTCTACAATGTGTTTATTGACTGGACTATTAAATGAATATAAGTATTCGATCAATATTTATATTGGACGTTTTAAGATTTTTTTTATAACAAGGACTGATACTCTTCTATTTAAAAGGCACAGGGAAGTTATTATCAAGTTGGCAGATATGGTTATTATATAAAAGAAGTATCTGTGAGATAAACTCGCCCGAACTTGTTGGTCTAAGAAGTGTGCCTATCGGAAGGTTAATATAAAAAAAGTTGTGTTAGGTAATATTTTTTCGTTACGTGACATTTTTTTTCTATATTTTAAAACCTGCATCAATTTCCGGACAGCCAAATACCAATTAATTGATTTTGACATTGAAGATTAGCCCATTGAAGAGTTAATTTCAATAGAAGAACATGAAGACCCTTTGATCCAACGTGACTAGACGCACCTTGGAGTTAGTGTTTGAAGATCCGACATTGCACAACTTTTCTATCGGAGAAGAGAAAGAGCTGCATGATTTGCAATCGTGAAAGCTGTTTATATAACAATTTCATTAGCAGATCTCTGCTCTGGGACAAAAGTAGTTACGACTGACTGCCAGCGAGCGGATATTAATCATAACCAATGGTCCTTAACATTCTATTTGTTGAAAGGATAATCGCTTTGGGGATATATAGGCAGTGATTTGTCTCTCTGAAATAGTTCGTTATTTTTAAAATATAATAAAAATATATTATTTTTTTAAAAACTATATTTCTTTATGCAGACCTGTCAATTACAATATTTACAATCAGTGAACCAATACAATATGGCCTGAAAATTATAAAGGGGAGCAGAACTCACTGGCACCTTCTCCTGTTTTGATTGACTAGGGGGCACTAGAGAGCGTTTTGATTTGTAACTCACAGATTTTTGTGTGGGTAGTAGGGACCTATAATAGTGCAAAACTAGAGTTATAGCCGCCAATGAGAATTAGGAGCCGAAAAAAAAAAAATATATGAAAGTCACGTATTATTTTTTTTCTCAGCTCTCAGTCAAGATAGAGAAATGATTCTTTCACGTTTAATTGTAGTTTTGTATGATATTTGATATAAAAATACTTTCGTTATGCTCAAGACACTACCCGGCTTTAGGGTGCTCAAAAACTCAAAAAAATGACAAATTCCAAGGAAATCCGCTGTAAATCAGTGGACATTTTTTTCATGAACAACTGACCTCGAATCTCAATTTAACGCACCATAAAAACCTTATGTATGAAATTTTATCAAAATAAAAAAATATTGATTTTTTACCCCTTTCGAGGAGTTTAAAAATTTTGAAGTTGAGATTTCATCAACAATTTCTTACGTGTATAACAACTGCTGGTTTCAACCGATTACAATATTAATAGCATCATTAGAATCAACATATATTCTGCTTTTCATCCATGCATATAACTAGAGTTTAATTGCATCATTAGAATCGACATATATTCAGCTTTTCATCCATGCATATAACTAGAATTAGAGCCGCAAATGAGCATTGGGAACTGAGAAAGAAAAAAGCTAATTTCATTTTATTTTTTTTCTCAGCTCTCAATTAAGATAGAAAAATGATTTTTTCACGTAAAGTTGTACTTTTTTATGCTATTTAAATTGAAAATACTTTCGTTATGCTGAAAACACGACCCGACTTCAGGGTGTTCAAAAACTCAAAAAAAAAAAAAAATATTATATTTCTTTAGATGAATAAAATAAACCAAATTTGGCCGAAATCAAAAATTAAAAATTGTTTACTCCCAAGATTTTTAGGATTTTAGAAGGCTGTCAATTTGTTAAAAAACGTAAACAATTTGAGCTATATCACAAATTTCGTCACCAATTTAAACCAAATTTTAAGGTCTTATAGAAGCCGTAAAACTGCATAGTTTAGTCTAAATGCGCAGGTCGCAGGATTTCTCCTTGTTGAGATATCTCAAATTATAATTGACCTCCGATTTTTTTTTCCAAATCAGTTTTTGTCCATCAAGGATAGAAAGCAGAATGCACGCTGATTCTATTAATGACGTTACTATTTTAACAAATAAATCTTGCTGATAAAATCTCAACTTCAAAAATGTTAACATCAAAGATGTTAACATCCTCGAAACGGTTAAAAATAAAAATAAATAAAATTTTAAATATAAGGGTGTTTTGGTGCGTTCAATCTAGATTTAAGTTCAGTTTTCCATGAAATAAATTTCCCACTGATTTACAGCGGATTTGATCAGAGTTTTTTCATTCTTTTTTTTGAGATTTTGAGCACCGGGTCGTGTTTTGAAAGGGATCGAGAATCGATTTTTTGGTACTGGTATCATTAATGTAAATTGAAAACTTTACTAAAATATACCATATGTATATATATATATATATATATATATATATATATATATATATATATATATATTTTTTTTTTTTTTTTCTTTTTCCTCTTATGGTAACCCCATAAAAGGACCGTTTATTAATGTCTTTTTACATGTTCCATGCCGTTACAGGCATACTACATGTATGATATGTGTTACATTATATTGTTTTTTGTTTTTTTTTTGGGCCTTCTAAGGACCACGGGCTCGTAGCTATTTTTCAGTGAGGATCGTCTTCTTTCTCTTCCAGAATTCTTTCATTTTCTGACTATGAGCCAGCTTTCTCTCCTCAGTCCATTTGGTCCCTGTGGTCTTCTTACTGGTAAGGGACACTAGAAAAAACACCCTGTCGGATAGCTTGTCGGAACTGCAGTCGGTCTTGTGTTTTATGCTGTGGGATCCCTAGTTGTTCCAGATCTGACTTCAACGATGTTATCCACTTGTTCTTGGAAGCCTTACCTCTACCTGCCACAGTAAATATCCTGTTGTTACATTATATTATTTTACATATCAGTGATTGTACTTAACCAACAGTTTATTTGAGTGTTGTTACAATAATGTAATGAAATTTGAAATTTTATGAACTTTGTGTGGTTGAAAAAAAAAAAAAAAAAAAAAAAAAAAAAAAAAAAAAAATGTGTATGTAAACATATAATCGTTGGTTGGAGGAAAAAAAAAAATCATAACATTAAAAAAAAAAAAAAAAATAAATAAATAATAATTTAAAGAGCAAATAAACAATTAATATTTAAACAAAAAATAATATCAAAAAATAAACTTAAACTTAATAAGCATATAGGTTCGTCAGCAAATCAAATCAAAATCGATATCTTTGATGAATTTGATTAAATCATTTCTGAATTTAGTAAAAAGTATATGTTCTGTCTCAGGCCACGAACCATTTTTTAAAATTAGACTTTGTATTAATTTGTACCTTTGTCTGTCAAATAATTTACAATCATAAAGAATAATATATATATATATATTAGCTATGATAGTTGTTTTAAGGACTACAAATATTTAAAATAAATTTTGCAAACTTGTTCCACTCGAACCGGAAACGTAGTTATGTAACTTAGTTAATTCTATCTCGATATTTTAAATATATTTTTTTGACCTCGTCCAGAATAACTAGATTTGAAACTGGCTAACTAATTCATGTATATTTACAAATCCCTAAGTTTCTTAACCCCTCAAATTACTACTTACCATTAGATAGTTGCACATCTTGACGTTTCACAATGTCGAGTGGACACTCCTATATTGGAGCTCAACAAGTTCCAGGCTGTTTACTGTACATTCCTGTTTCCTAGGAAGTCGACTTTCGTGTTGAAATCATCGCAAAGAATGTTCTGAAACATATGGCTCGTGTCTTATGTAGTAAAACATGTAATCTATTTGTTTCAAAAACCCTTGTGCATGAAATCTCTTAATTCCAACACTCATAAATAGTCCTGTTATTTATGTTCCTAATATTTCAATCGTTACTTTAAGACTAAAACGACAAGAAACCACTCGTCGTGGTTTTTACATTTACTTGACAAACGTTCAAAGCTTTTAACTAATTACAAAATACTTATTTACTTGACTGTGATTAGACCTACTTGGACATACGGAGTTGTGCTTTGGGGCTCTACTAAACCATCCAATTCTTCTCGTATCCAATCCTTACTTTCCAAAATCCTCTGAAAAATCCTCTATGCCCAATACTTTGTCACCAATAAACTTATCCATAATGATCTTAATGCTCCATATGTTGATGATTTAGCTTAAACCAGATGCCTATCTTTTCATAGTAAGCTCCATAACCACTCTAATCCACTGATTTCTCAACTTGCTTCCCACTACATTCCCGATAATCCTCCGAGGCGTCTGAAAAGAAGATGGCCTAGAGACCTTCTAGAGTAGAATGTTTATTTAAGTACTATTTATGAGTAGTTCTTACATTTAAGTATCGAACTTATTTTTTTTTTTACTATTATTATTGCGAGATTTTCAAATATGTTCAAAATTGGTTTTTCAATTGAAACTCGGGCACTTTGATCGGGTAGCCGGCCAGGGCCTCGGTTCCTACCAGATCGTAGAAGAGGTTTTCTCTTGCATATATTTCAAATGGCACACTTCGCAATGACATTAACATGCCTTACGCCACAGTTGCAGCCGTACATTGTAAAAATTTCCTCTTGGAATAAATATACAATTCCAATTCACAAGCAGAATCAGTTAGCAATATAAAGCCTTACTCAACTCGGCTCTGTTCCAAGGTTAATAGATTTTCTTCCTATAAGGAAAATAGCTAATTTAAATTTTGAACAAAAGAAATAGGCATACACTTGATAAAGAAAATATTTTTAAATGTTATTCGTTGTGATTGGCACTTACAATAGAAGTTCTTTAGAGTCAAATACAATACTGGTTTCATTTTTAGAAAATCCTGTTGAAGAATAGTTTCTTATTTTTGAAAAACATTTTTTTGGCACAACTCCTAATTGTATATATTTAGCTTATTTCACTACATGTTTCGGGACTTTAGTCCCATGCTCAGACTTCTCATTTGCTGTAGTTTCTGAACATTGTCTACCATTATATTATAGGTCTATATTAACTCTTAGTCTACTTTATAATAGAATGTGCAATTTTTCTGGTGCTGTTCAGTTTTTTCAAATTTGAACACCTAAATGAGAAGGAAACTTTCTAAATATGTTTTTTCGAGTATTTGGTATCACTAGATTTGTTTTTCAGAACACTACATACACTATGTGATGAGTACTAACCATAAAAACAAGCTTTGTACCATCCAAAATTAGTAAACAAAATCAGGGTTTTAAGCAAAGAGTGTTTTGTCCACAGCCTGTTTTTATTTCAAACCATCCTTCGTCCACTAAGCCAATGGGAACGCTGCATTATTGACAATAATCGCTTACACTGGTACAAGGTTGTACTTTTTGACTCTCCAAGTGTTGAAAATGTTGCGGAAGAGGATGGAACTTGTGACTGTTTAGAAAATGAACGATGTGAACTGCATATTTAAAAACTAGTGTTATGAAAATGAAAATATTCTCCGAAATTTATGAGTGTCATTAACATACATCATCTATTATGTAATTATAATTTTTATTTTGGTTCTTTTGAGCAAACAGTGACTTCTGTAAAATAAAACATAGCAACTTCAAAGAGTGTTTTGTCCATATTTAAAATTACAAATGCTAATTTCAGGAGTAAAGAATCATTTTGATCCTTGTTGTAATGTTTTTTTTAGATGCTATAAGTGTAATTAGGAATTTTTTGTTTCTGAAGGGTAATTACATCTCATAATATAGGTTTTTTGTTATTGCTGTAAAGTGGGATTACTGTGACAAAACACGTTTTGAAAGTTACCTCTTGAATTTGGTTTAAATGATAGAATCAATTTACTTACTTTCTTGGGGAAACCGACATAATGGGAATTATTTAAATAATTATTTGCGTACTTCTATGTACTTCTCAGATACTTTCTCTTCGAAGATTCTTGTTCTTGTTGTCTCCGTGTCCAGAATTCATGTTTGTAAAACCTTAACGCTCGTTACTTCTGGTACTACGTTTAGCTGGCCGATGATTCACACCATTTCTACCTATCCATGTGGTTTATCGTTGTTTTGTTCGCTTCTGTACTGCTTCGAATAATGTGGAGGAGCTCCATAGTGTTGGAAAATCATGTTTTGCTAAACTTCAGGTGGAATATCTTGAAAAAGTTGTGGCAGAACGTTTTGCAAAAAATCTTAATAACTCACCATTCAATGCTGTGTCAAAAAAATGTGGAGGTGTTACAGCTTTTATGCTTCCACAATAAAATCTTTTAATTATTATATATCTTCAACGGATTGGAATAAAAAGGGATATATAGGTGTACATATATATATATATTCATTTATATAAGGGGTACGGTAGCGAAAGTAAAAACTCCAGTTGCCGATATAGGAATCCTGTATAGCCATGACAGAGAGCATACAAACCGCTGAGTTGTCCTGTTTAGGACCTCCTTAACATAACATAACTCCCTGCATACAGATTTCAAGATTCGAAAAGGAATGAAAAGAGATATCTGGTTTTGAAATATATCCTTTGCAACTTAGTGATACAGCCAAATATGTTAAGGGATATTTGATGAAAAGGAACAAGCCATTTTTCGTTTGCGATCACTAACCAGAGCCGCCGAGAACCAAATCGGGCCCCGGGGCAAATGCTGTTGCCTAGGAAACCTCGCCCCCCCTTCCTCCAAGTAGATGTCACCTAAGCCCGGGCCCTGAGGATTTTGCCTCCCCCCCCCTTTCAGCGGGTCTTTCACTAACCATGGAAACTGCTGAACCAATCTGGACCGAGTTTCAACTAAATGATTTTCATAACTCCAGGAAGGTTTAATGATAATAAAGTATGTTTATTTTCAATTATTTTGGTATTACAAAAATGCAATGAATAAGTGGATTCTTGTAAAGTTTGAAAATCAACCTATAGGTTGCGGGCGCCATTCAAGAGGGAGGTTGCAAAGGTGCTGTCTTGAACTTGGTTATGAAATTTATAAATAATAAATAAAGGCTAAGCGAACCCGAAGGTTCGATGCCGACACCACCAAGCGTTGACCACACACTTCCCTCCAACCCACCCCTCCAAAACCCAAATCCCCCAGGTCGGCCTTGACGCAATCCTCCCATCTTCGTCTCGGTCTACCCATCTGTCGTTTACCCGACGCACAGTGGGGCAGACTAAAGCAAAACATGGCAGAAAGTTCCAAACCTAAAATTTTCCTTTCTCCTTCGGAAGGGACGTAAAATGGGGGTCCCGAGCCTGTGCGATGTCAGGTACTCGTTAAAGATCCCTATCCTAATTATACCAAGGATAGGCAAAATTTAGGACTTCCACCGTAGCATCGTCCGATTAGCCATACCAGCATAAAGTGACGTTAAACGAAATAAATAAACAAACAAGCAGGCGGTATAATTAAGTTAATGTATATGGGCATCAACAACCACCAGCAGTTTTCCCCCCGAAAAACAAACAAATAACTAGATTGTATTTTTTAAAAATGTGACATAACCCCTTCATCCACCAAACTTTTCACTTCTCATTACAATCGCAAGTTTGCCAACAAAGGACAAAAGTGGTTCGGTACTTCCGGTTCCGATAAATGTACCCTAATTTGGTTCACGGCCGCGAGCTTAGCCCCTTCCCCTAAAAGGTACCCGCACACCTTTAGGCTTTTAATACGTATAAATATTAAAATTCTTTATTAATTTGGTATCAGTTAAACAAATAGCAAGCGATTGACAAATATTTACAAATTAAGAAATAATTGAATGGGTCCGCTGAAAAACCTTCTAAGCGACACAATTTCCGAAGTGGCGATTTTAAAGGTTTTTAAATGTATAATAAATAGTACATCATAGTATGGTATAGTACTCCGTTATGTCATTATACATGTAAATATAACAAATTAAAAGGTGAAAAAAAAATCTAACTTACAAAACTTACAAGAACTTTAGATTATGATTTCGTTTCACTGATTACTCAAAATTTTGTTTGTCGCTTAGAAGGTTTTTCGGCGGACCCATTCAAAAATATTTCTGTCGTATGCGGTTAAAACATATTAGCTGTCAAGGGAGTGGTGGATAAAATAAAATGTAATACATTTTTGACATTTTATAAAAAAGTATAAAAACAAATGAACATAAAATTATTAATTAAAAACAGTTATTATGATTTCGAGAACGGAAGTAAGACATCCATTGGATACGTGCTGTATATCCTGTTGGCGAACTTCTTAAACAGATCTCCGATCGTCTTTTCTAATACAGGCTTCATCTCTTGAGCGACGTTCTTCCAGTTGTCGTTGAGGAATTCGTTCATTGCGTCTCCTAATAATATTTTATTCGATTATATTTTTTATTATAATAATTCTTAATTAGTGAATTTAATTAATTTAAAAATATTACCGAGCTGTTTGTCACCATCGAAGAGATTGCTCAGATGTACCGCAGCGTGCCCGATGGTGAAGTCAACGAAGAACTCTTGGACGTGGATGTAGGTCTTGTTATTCTTTTTTATCCTTTCTGCCTGAATGAGCGCTGTTGCTTCTATATTTGCTGTATAAATAAATATTAATAAAATTGTATTATTAATAATTATATTTCATAAATATTGTGAACTTTCTATAATTACGAACATTTGTGTTGACTATTATCTGTTAACTGTTATTGTTAAAATATTACATCTTAAAATAAAACGAGCAATACGATTGTTGTTTTTATTATAGTAGATTCATTACGTAATAGGGCGTACAAAAAAAAAGAAGACCGTTTTATCAAATTCCAGAGTTCAAAAGTCTGTAAATATCTTAATGCCATTTAATATTTACCAATACTTAATAATCCCTTTAGAGCATTCTCTAAGCTTGTTTCTAACACTGGACTTCTTAAAAAAAAAATAAACATCAGTTCAGTTATTTATTTCAAAGAAGAAATATGCCAGTGTCCTACAAAATTCTCATAATTGTAAGACATTACTGGAAAAACAAATTTACAGCCGCTGAAGCAACCCGTAAAATTATTAAATATGAAGGGGAGCGTGCCCTTGAAAAGCACACTGCGCGGCATTGGTTTGAAAAATGTTGAAGTGGAGATACGACGTTGGAAAGGAAGAAGGGCTCCGGACGGCCATTAATGGATATTGATGAGGTTCGGAAGGAAGCTGTTGAGTCAAATCCGTCCACAAGTACTCGCGAACTTGCCAGGGAGTGTGGTGTGTCGAAAGATACTGTTAGTCGCCATCTTCTCTCCCTGGGGAAGGTGAAAAAGACCTGTAGACTGGTCCCTCACGAACTTACTCCTCAACAGTTTTACAAAAGTTGAGAAAAGTTTACAGATCTTCATGGGTTTGAACTCCTGCCTCATCCACCATAAAGTCCAGACCTCGCACCTTCGGATTACTACTTGTTTCGATCCATGGCCCATTTTCTTCAAGGGAAAAAATTTGATAATTTTGCGGAAGTTGAAGTTGAAATTGCTGTCCAAGAGTTCTTTGACAGCCATCCCAAGGAATGGTATCAGCGTGGCATCGAGCAATTGTCTAGCAGATGGTTAATGACGGTAGATAACAATGGACTATACTTTGCCTATTAATTGGGTTTTATATCAAAGAAATAATAATACAAATATTTGTTTAAGAAACGGTCATTTTTTTTTTATACACCCCATTAGTAAGTAGACCTGTTTTGACATAAAGAGCTAATCTTTGGGGTTCCACTTAACCTTCTAATTCTTCACGTAATTAATCCTTACAATCCAATGGTAAAATCCTTAATGCTTCTTATTATTTCACAAAAAAATGTATCCATAATGATCTAAATGTCCCATATGTTGTTGAATTAGCCTAAATGGGATACTTATCTCTCAATGATAAACTCTAGATAACTCTCCGAGCCGTCTGAAAAGAAGATGGCCCAAGGACAAGTGCCTCTTCAAAAAAGTTCTTCTTTACAAGTTATTCTTATCATTACCCTACGCATTTGCTTGACGTATAAATTGTTTGCAGTTGTAACTTTAATAAACAAAAAAAAAAAAATTAAAAATTAAAAATAACTGGTCTGCAAAATAAACATAAGTTAAGCAGCTACTTTCAAGACTGGTAAGGAGCAGTAATTAGCTATACTCAATCGGAATCTTGCGCAATATTATCGAACAGGTACATCACACAGAGCTTGAATCGAAAATTACCAAACAAGTTGACAATGGTTCTCGTTTTGAAATCGGGTTTATTGCGACAAGAACTGCTCGGAATTCCAACAGTACCACCAATGGCTTGCTGATATTTACCAATGCTTGTCACCTAGCAATGTCGGATCCCACTAGGGCATTGTCATCCGGCCTTCTGGTATAAATACTAATTCATTTCTGTATGACTAACTATAGCAAAAAGCTATCAAGTTACTAACGCTCAACAACGAGAGCCGTTGAGCTGGCCAAGGACCGCTTCATGCGTCTGTTGCGCCGAGATTGAATGAATGATGAATGACTAACTCCTACCATTTTATTCTGTATTAAAGAAAAACCAAAACCAATCTATATCTTACCTTCATTTGTTTTTTACGTGATTCTACTGTGGCGAGACTAAATAGAAACGAGGCATCCTATGCTGCTATAATAGATCAGTAAATCTCTTAACAAAAAAGAAAAAGAAAAAAGCTTTTCAAAAGGTAGGGTAGTTTTGAATTTGTTTTATGTGTTATTAGTATTGTGCTTGTGTACTAATATCCAAGTTTTGAACCACGCTGCCTAAATGTTTTTTAATTTTATATATATAATAAAAAGTTTTATTTAAATTGCCCATATTAAATATTGTTACATGTTTTGGTAATAAAACAATTTACACTACATAATCAGCTTAGCTTAGCTAAAAGGGGTATAATTTATTTTAACAGTAGGAAAAATACTAAAAAAACCTACAAAATAAGAAGAAAAAAAAAGAGATTGATAAAAGCAAATACGTAATAAAATTTACTAAACTAAAATGAATTATTTATTAAATTTTTGTACGTTAAAGTTAATCAATATTTTGGATAATGAACTTATATATTATTTGTGTTCCAATAAATTTAATTTCAAGCTGAGACAATAACTTTTTGATTGTCTTGTTAGCAATATATTATTCTAGTGGTAAATGGTTTGTACGTTTGTCTATGTATCTTCTTAAGGATTGCTTGTTATAACTGCCTATTGTTTGAATTATCTGAATTGTTTGTAGAGTTGAAGAAGTTTCTGGTCTGTGTGTGAATAAATTGTTTAATTGTTTGGAAACCTAATTCGAGAAGCATGTCGGTTATTTTTGTGTATCTGGGGTAGTCGTTTATTATTCTCATGCATCTGTTTTGCACCCTTTCAATTTTTTTATAGTTTCAGTCATAGGTGTAGCTCCTTAATTTTATTTGTTTTCCCAAAATATATGTCGAACGGTTGGTGCTAAAGAAAAACTAGTAATATTTAAAATGAAATAACGCTAATTGTCTACGATTTGAGAAGAAAATTAGCTCTTTAGCTTAAATGGGCACTAAGATACAGGCTTCTAATTTTTTTAAATTGTCTCATATGATTTGGAAACGGACATAAGAATAAGAAGATTAAAGTTCTATGGGCATATGGTGAGGATGCGCCCAAAGGGATTAAATGGAGAAATCTTCTATAAAATGAGTGGATACAAGAGTGCTGGGGGTTATATCAAACAGATGAAGAAAGAAACTGAGAGACTGAAAAAAACAGAACTAGACTGTTTTGATTGGGATGATTGTAGAAAAAGACTAAAAGAAATTAAGTTCCTTGTGGGAAAGAGAGATGCGAGAAAAGGAATAGCGTGGACCGAGGAAAGAAGGAAGGAGAGAAGGTCTATGAAAAGAAGTGAAAATAATGATATTTTCCTGGTCTCTAAGGCTGTTCTGTGACAAAAAAAAAAAGCGGAAAGTGTGATTTAAAAAAAAAAAAAAATGGAATTATGCCTTACACAAGAAGTTAGGGATGTAACATTAGTTGTATTACTGCTTTAGATAAAGAACAACAAAAACAAAGTATGAAACCTTCATTTGATGATGGTGCATTTTTTTCATATGCTTAACCTGCTAAAGAGCACCCACATGTGAACGTTGGTTTCCGTGGTGATTTTGATGTTACTGATCAAAAAAAAAACAAAAAAAAAAAAAAAAAAAAACACGACCTGTTATGTTTTTATAGATGTAAAAAAAAATATGAAGTTATTTGTTAAATATTTTATATTGCTACCTATTTGTAGTTTCTCTACCGGTTGCTAACATATTACATTCAATTAATTATTAATTATAGTAATAATAATAATAGAATCGTTTTATGTTCCTTCCAATCTCTAATATCAACTGACTATTCTGCTTCCTGTATTAGAAATAGTTTTGATAAATGGACTAGTTCACCGCCCGCGGCGTGCCCATCGCCCTTACGAAATTCCCTGATCAATGGATTGATGTTTTGACACGTATTGTTCGCCGCTTGAAGAATGGCCTGACGCCATCGGGTGTCGAAGCCAGGTCCTCAAACTCTTTCACAAGATCAAAGGTTAACCGTTCTGGCAAGAGCTACGGAGTACTTACAATAGTTGCCCCTGCTTTCTCCGCTTCCAGAAATGGGCAGCATTAATATTCTTCCAGAGATCGTGTAATTTCCTCGAGTACGCAGTTTGGGTATCGACAGCTTGATCTTGACTCTGTCCTTATCCAGGTCCACCCTAAAATATTTAGTAAAACAGTAATTAAAAAATGAAATAAAATATTTGATAACTAGAATAAAAGAGGCACACAACTTCTTGGTAGGGTTGGGCCTATCGATAAGCCGATACTGTCGGTTGAGAACTATCGATTGCTATCAATAGTTTTTCGATAGTTGCTTCCTTTTTTTCCTAAGCTATTCAATAAAGAATTTCAACTAATTTAATTAAATTCAATTATCTACATACTATTTGAAATTTACAGGACTATAAATTATAAGATTATTTTATAAAGATGAGAGAAAAAACTAATTTATTTGAATTTTAAATAAGTATTTACAATTTACATGGTTACAATAATAACGAACAAATCAAATCTTCAGAAAAGAAAAATAACGAAACAGTTAATCTCAAAAGTCAAGTGTGCTCCTTGAGCCACATATTCCCCCCTCCAAAAAAAAAAGTAAATAAAAACCTGCTTTCCTTTGGCCTAATCTTTGAGAGAACCCTTGAGCTCTAGGAATTCCGAATTCAATTTCAAAATAACTAGACACTGGACAGAGACAGAAATTCCGAGAGTTTCAAAACTTGAGGGTAAAAAAGATCTATCGGTAGTCGACACTATCGATAGTGACCATCGATATATCGATAGTAACTATCGACTATCACCCAACCCTACTTCATGGACAATATATATAATTTTTTTTAATTAGGACCTTTTGCAATAAAAACATCAGATTTTTTTTTTTTTCACTTAATAATTCTATTCCCTACTGTAATACAGAACAATCTCGATAATTTGACACCAATGGGACCAGAGGGGTGCCGAATTACTGGACGTAAAGAAAAATAACAAAAACAATGTTGCAAACTGTTGAATTTTGATTTTGGCATGGGTATTTCTTTTGGCTGGAAGTTTTTAGGAAACGTTTTTTTTCACACTCAAAAATGTGTAACGGTTTTTTCACACTAAAAACTGTAATTTTGACACGCTCTGGATCGATAATTTAACGACAATTTCCTGATCAAATATATAATGAATGGTTTTTTTCTGTTATATAATATTTGATTATATAAATTAATATTAAATTAAATTAAAAATTAATATTTTTATAATGATAAAAGTATAGTTGACCGTTATGATGAATGGAGAAGAAGATGATCGGGGATGCAGTCAAAGAGGAACACCACGTCTAAGAAGAAATTCTTTAATACGTGCCAACGTTTCGAACTGCCTTGCAGGTCTTCTTCAGGGCCACCGAACCGCACTTGTGAGGAGAAAAATGATTACTGATTTATATATTTGTATATTTATATATTGATCAGTCATAGTTCGTCTCCTCACAAGCGTGGTTCGGTTGCCCTGAAGAAGACCTGAAAGGTAGTTCGAAACGTTGGCACGTATTAAAGAATTTCTTCTTAGACGTAGTGTTCCTCTTTGACTGCATCCCTGATAATCTTATTCTCCATAATATTTATATAAATAAATATTTCAAAATTTTGCAATTTGGCTTTCATTGTGTAAAAGTAGTATATATTTTTTTGTCTTTGATAGTTTAATAATATTTTTCATTGATAATTTTATAATATTTTTTAAATTAACAAAGATATACCTTTTGGTTTGGGGTCTATACTTTCTAGTGCAAAGTTTTTTTCACACTCAAAAATGTAGCACCTTGACCTACTCTTGTTCTGTTGATGTTCCTTGGATCGAAAATTTGACGACATATCCCCGATCAGAAATTTAATGAATGATATTTTTTTGTTATATAAAATTTGTCGCTAGGACCTACCGTTTAGAAGCTAAATTGGTTTGAATGAAAAAAGTAACGTTTTGCTAACATTTTTTAAATTTGGGGGACTTTTTTGACACTCCCTAGCTCTCTTAGGGTTGTTGGGATGTAAAATTTGCCGAAAGTTTCCTTATCAGAAACAGTTGCTATAAAAACAGTAGATTATAGAAAACATATCCATGCTCTATTGTTTTTCCTAGTCATTGAGAAATTGAGTTTTTTTATCGATGGGATGTTTTTGTTGTCATTTTTTATACTTTTAAATTTATTATTTAGATCCCTCAGTGTCTTCCTATAATTTAATAAGTTATTTTTGGCTTAATATTTCAAGGAGTTTAATACAGGGTGTCCCGAATTTAAATGGCAAAACTTCAGGAACTTATAGGGGACCAAAAAACTAAGACAAAAAGTCCTTTAGAGATTTGCTCGTTTTTGCTTAGTTTTAGAGAAAATCGCAAAAAAAAGAAACAAAACAAAAATGTTACAGGTAGCGATTATCACCTTTCAAAGTTCGTCATGTTATCTTTTACATTCTTTTATTTGTTTACATTTTGGCTTCCTTCTAGGATTATAATTCCTAAATAAGTCTTCAGTCAGTTGATCAGATTATTTTTGTGTGAATAGCATCAGCCACAATGCCGCATACATATTCTAATGTTGAATACGCTGATATGATTTTTGTGTATGGTTTCTGTAACGGTAATGCTTTAGAAGCGGTGCGGGAGTATGCGCGCCGATTTCCAAATAGAAGAGTGCCTAATCGACGAGTCTTTTTGTTAACTTTTAATAGACTACGAGAGACTGGGTAGTTCTTAATACGTAATACAGGCGACCAATTCCAGGCAGCAATAACAGCATATTATCGGAGAAGAAATTGTGTCCAACGCCACTTCGATAACAATCCTGAGACTAGTATCCGAAGAGCATCTGCTGCATTAGCAATATCTTGGCAAGCTATATGGCGAACTTTAAAAGGTGATAATCGCTACCCATACCATCTTCAAAAAGTTCAGAATTTATTACCTCAAGATTATGTCAAGAGGTTGAATTTTAGTAACTGGTTTCTTGATAAAATTCGCGATGATAATATATTTCCATTAAAAATTATATGGACCGATGAAGCTACCTTTACAAGAGGAGGGATTGTTAATCAAAGAAATTATCATGTATGGGCTCTTGAAAATCCCAGAGCTATTAGAGAGAATAGGTTTCAGCATGAATTTGCTATTAACGTTTGGCTTGGAATTTGGAACGGATTACTGGTGGGACCATATTTTTTACCTGGAAGATTGAATGGTATCACATTTACACATTTTTTGGAGAACGACTTTTCTAATTATTTAGATGACATTCCCTTACAGCAGCGGATTGAAATATGGTTCCAACTCGATGGATGTCCAGCTCATTATAGCAGAGTTGCTCGAGCTTGGCTGGATATAGATTATCTACAACGATGGTTTGGACGTGGAGGAGTAGTACCTTGGCCACCCAGATCACCTGATATGACACACATGGATTTCTTCGTATGGGGAACCTTGAAGCAGAAAGTTTATTCGGTGTCAATCAACTCAAGAGAGCAATTAAGAGACCGAATCATAGATGCAGTGCAACAAATAACATCAGAACAATGTTTAGCTACAATTTATCAAGTGAGTGCTAGATGTAATGCTTGCATTGGTGCAAGAGGACAACATTTTGAGCAATATTTACATTAAAAAGAACATGACATAAATATAAATGTAAATAAATAAGTATAAAATGAAAACTTGTTTTGTTTCTTTTTTTTTTTTTTTTTTTTTTTTTTTTGCGATTTTCTCTAAAACTAAGCAAAAACGAGCAAATCTCTAAAGGACTTTTTGTCTTAGTTTTTTGGTCCCCTATAAGTTCCTGACGTTTTGCCGTTTAAATTCGGGACACCCTGTATATCTGAAGGGGCATAGAGGTTTTTGGGGTCTAGTTAGAAAATTGCTGCTGTTTTTTCTGGATTGATGTTACTAAGTTAGTACATAACGCATAAATCTGTAAATATCTTCCTTTACAGTCTACTCAGTCTACATTTGCTAGATACCAATATATGTATGTAAATTAACAGTGAAGTGATCAATAATATATCAAATAAAATTAATGAAACTCACTTGACTTGATGGAGTTTGAAGTCGGTTGGTCCGTAGATGTGTAGGTCTGTGTACCTGCTCTGGACTGTGACAGAACCTCTACCTTGGTTCATCACCACTTCAGGGAGTATCAGTGGTTCGCAAGATGGTATGTGCAGCTCTGGTATACCTGAATAATCGGTATTATTTTATTATTTAAGTTTTAGACACGCATTGGCTTTCAGCTATTATATTCACATTTTTTAAATTATCCTTTATCTATTAATAAATAAATTGAAATTGAAATTAATTTTCAAAGGAGTTAAGGTTACCTGCTTTTAAGTAAGGCCTTATTTCTTCTACTGATTCCTTGACACATTCATTCAAGAGGGGGTCGTCTCGATGGCATATTTTGATGAAACTTGCTAAAAGAATTCACAGGTTTAATAATAATGAACAAAGGGTTAAATTTAAATGATTATTGGAAATAACTAATGATTGCAGTTTGGCAAAATTTAACAAAAATAAAATAAAAATACATCATATATTCTTTCATTTATCATAATTTATAATCACACACACATCTATACTATTGTAAAAAAACTATTGAACCAATCTGTACCAAATTTTGACTACATTATCTTAATAGTTTCAGGATGGTTTAGCAATAATAAAATCTACTGATTTTCGATTAATTCATTATTAAATAGCGATGATAAGTGTATAATTGTGAAGTTTGACAATTGACCGATAGGTGGCGAACACTATTTTACATGAGAGGTTACAAATAAAGTTGACGCCATTTCACAATAGAGTTAACAATGGTAAAACTATGAGCCCATATGTACAAAATTTTAACTCTCAGAGTTCTAGTTTTAGCAATAATAAAATATTTTTTTATATGCATTTATTGAAATTTACAACTGCACAGAATATATACATCAAGAAAATGTATTGACAACGATTATAATAACACGTTAAAACTTGGAAAGAACTACTCATCAGTAGCACTTTATTAAAACTTCTATACTAGCAGGTCTCTAGGCCATCTTCGTTTCAGACGCCTCGGAGGATTATCAGGAATGGAGTGGGAAGCAAGTTGAGAAACTAACGGATTTGAGTGATTATGGAGCTTACTATGAAATGATAGGTATCTGGTGTGGGCTAAATCAGCAACATATGGAACATTAAGATCTTTATGGATAAGTTTATTGGTGACAAAGTAAGGAGCATTGAGGATTTTACGAAGGATTTTGGATTGTAAGGATTGAATACGAGATGAATTGGAAATGAATTGGAGCCCCAAAGCTCAACTCCGTTCGTCCAAACAGGTCTTATCACAGTCATGTATATGAGTCTTTTGTAATTTTTTGGGAGCTTTGAACGTATATCTAGTAAATGTTGAAGTAGTCTGAAACGACGGGCAGTTTCTTGTCGTTTTAATCTTTGTATAATAAAAATTTAAATGTACAATATTGAGTGGCAGAAACGAGGTTTGCCTCACTGCTATATACATTTATGGTTAGAAATTAAAATTCAACCAGATGAAACAAATAAAATTGTATCTGCCGAATTAAAAAATATTACAAAATCAAAATGTCAATTTGCTATTTGATATTGTGAGTACAAATATTATCCATGAGTCTTTAGTTGTAAGCACTGATAGTCCAGTCTATCATCCGCAAGAGTTTTTCAATTGTCTGTCCATTCGGATTACCAACTCATAGATTAAAATTAAAAATTGGATAGCCAATTATGCTTTTAATTAATCTTCATACACCTAATCAGTGCAATTTTAGCCAGGTTAAAGATTACTGCTATGCGTGAAATTGTCTAAACTACATATTTCAGTACAAGATTTTTATCGATAGACAAATAAAACTTTACTTATTATATAAAATTATCTAAGCTCTTTATATATAATCAATAGTAACTGATAGGTAAATGTTATCTTTATCATATTTTTCATATCAAGCGGACAAAGTGTTTAATTACGATTGGCAATTATCTTACGTCAGAGTATAAACATACATTTGTGTTGACAAAAAATAGAAACCACTAACCAGCTTTGTTTTTGTTTCGAATTGATTTTTAATCATACATAATATGAAATTATGAATAATTAATAAAATCATACAATACAATACAATGGAATGCCGTAAAAATAAATGGTGTCATTATATTACTGATTTAAATATCTGATAAAATTAGATTACGCGAGTAAATCAGATATATTACAGAAAAATATAACAAAAATATATTAAACCTTACGTATAGTATTCGCCTTAGAGCCTTCCCCCTCTTTGATTATATTACCACTGGCAGCAAAGACCGCGCCTAAGAAGTACAGAACCAACATTCCAGTAAATTTGACGGAAGACTGGAGGAATTTAGATTTTCTGCTCAATAAATAATATTCCAGAGATGACACCATTGAGCGCAAGGTTGCGAACGGTGCAAGGCCCCTGCAGCGTCTGCAGTCAGCAGCTCAATGGTGAAGGTTAGTTCAACAATAAACAAACAGTACAACAATAATATAGTTAATATAAGTGTTTTAATTTAATTTTATTATTATTTTATTTTATTATTTTAACTTTATGTATCTAAACTTATAAAAAAAAAAAATATATATTAAAAATGACACCAGGTATGAAAAAGAATGATACTGATGTACGCTAGCATTCAAAACAATTAAAGTAGGTCACATTCTCCATTTTTCAATCTCATTTTTATATATTTAAAGTTTGCATATCTGCTATAATGTTAACACATGACCACATCATTATTAGTATTTCGTTTTAGTATTTTAGGTATTATATACTGATTTATTTAACGTATATATCGAACACCGTTGAGAGTTGGACAAATATGTATAGAGACAATTTTATAGGAAATTTAATTAGCTTCAATTTCGATCTGTAGATTATTTTTCTAGAGTCCACGGTTTTCGAGATATGATCGAAAAATCTAAACATGGTACAAAAATAGTCGCATAACTAATGCACTCTACACCCCTCATTTCAGCACTCTCGCTGGGGTCGCGCTTTTCCACGAAAACACGTTTTTCTGTACGCTTTTGGCTATAACTCCGAAATAGTTCGATTCAGAATATATTTTTTTCATCTGAAAGCTAGTTAAATTTACTATAAGAACTTGTATATTAAATTTTGATCAAGTCCCATAAATATCGATGTCAGGAACCTCACAAACACTTAATGTTTTGAAATCCATGTTTTTTAAGGCACATTTTTCTCTATAACTCCATTACTCTTTTGGCTATAACTCCAAAAGTAATAGTTCGATTCACTATAACTATAACATGATTAAATTTACTATAAGAACTTGTATATTAAATTTCGATCAAGTATTTAAATATGTAAGATTAAAATATCGATATATAATGTAAGATTAAAATATCGATGTCAACACCCTCAAAACCACTTACCGTTTTGAAATCCAAGTTTTTTTTTTCTGGCACATTTTTCAATATAGCTCCAATAACTGTTTCTCCGATCTGAACTTTCATTTTTTTTTTTCAATTATAAGCTGCTTAAATTTACTATTAGGCCCTTTACATGAAATTTTGATTAAACCCCGTAATACACCCTATCCTAAATACATATTTTCAGTGGCTTGGGTATAGTACGGAGTTTAATCAAAATTTCATATATAGGGCCTAATAGTAGATTTAACCAGGTTTTATTTGAAAAAATGAAAGTTCAGACCGGAGAAACAGTAATAAAGTTACAGAGAAAAATGTGCCTAAAAAACATGGATTTCAAAACATTAAGTGGTTGTGAGGTTCCTGACATCGATATTTATGGGACTTGATCAAAATTTAATATACAAGTTCTTATAGTAAATTTAACTAGCTTTCAGATGAAAAAAATATATTCTGAATCGAACTATTTCGGAGTTATACCCAAAAGAGTACAGAAAAACGTGTTTTCGTGAGAGTGCTGAAATGAGGGGTATAGAGTGCATGAACAAAGCGACTATTTTTGAATTCACAGCTTCGTTAGAAGTAGTTAGAAGGTAAATTTACTAAACTTCCAGGTTCCTGGAGGTACGGGAATTCCCCGTTTATGGTGTGGGAAGGGGAGTTGTCCCATGCTTAGGTTTTTCGATTATAACTCAAAAACCGTTCACTCTAGAAAAATAATCAACAGATCGAAATTAAAGCTAATTAAATTTCCTATAAAATTGTTTCTGTACATAATTATGTCTGTCATGAAATCGTCTATAAAAGTTATGTATATGATCGTTTACTGTAGGTACATCTAAATCTGAGTGAAGTATGTGGTTTGAAATGTCCAAGGTGATTTCGGGATTAGTCTGAGTATTTTTGATTGGAATATATGTATTTTTTTAAGGTGCGCATTTTTTGCCGACGTATATTAGAATTAATCATTAAAACGCAATTTCCACTTCTCCCTTAAAATAATCGTTTACATACACTCAGTTCCTGTTTAACACATTTAAGCGGTCATTATTCGGTATATATAATTTAAAAACAGCCCTAAGCTTTTTAAAATAAACAAAACAAAATAAAAATAGATTCCCGAAATCCTTACTATAGCTCTTAGCCAAATAGCTGTTTCATAACGTTACAGGAAGTGAGAACGTCGTTCGTGAAAAGGAAAGTGAGCTTTCTTTAGCGAACCGGAAACGTTTCAAAAGCCGGGAAATGGAAAATCTGCCCGTGTTATTGTCCACTCATTGCTGGAATTAATTTACATGTTTCTTTTGTTAAAGGCATAATTTTGTAGCATTAAATACACGTTACTAAATGGAGGTCTCTTGTAGATGAGAGACATAACGTTTCAAATAGTAACGCAATGGCTTCTTAAGAAAACTGCCTAGCAATAAGGAGCAATAAGATTAGTTGGGAGGTCGTTTGTAGCCTGTTGGATTATCTAGTCCGCGGAATGAATCTAGACCTTCCCTCCCCTAGCTAAAATAGGTTGTCAACCTGTAGAATAAGCCCTTCCTCCTCTTTTTGGAGTAAGGATGTTAAACTACAACTAACAACAAAAAATCAGTTGTGTTTGATAGTATAGGAATAATACAATTAGGAACTTATCAATTATTTTCTTTTTTTGTGATATTTATCTATGTAGCAACGACATTTATGCTGAACAAAGGGCAAAAACTGAATGATTACTGATTCAATATTAAAGAACCATATATGTTATATGCAGGATGAGTCTCTTTCAGACCTTACCTTTCTAATCCAATACGTTGCAGATATACAATAAATCAAAGAATTTTTTTTTTTTTACATAAAAGCTGTAATATCTCCACTTTGTTTAAACATTTTTCAAATTTTGACCACATTTTCGGATTTAGCATTAAATTTCCTATAAGAGTAGAGTACAAGTAACCTTGAATTTTACAAACTTGGGACCTAAGGAACAGCTTAATCTTCACCTTATTTAGGGAAGTTACTTGTGTAAATAAAACATTTTGATAGTCCCTTAATGGAAATGTGCATTTTAAACATAATAAACTCTTCATTGGAATAAAAAGTATAGAAAAAATTATTGTTTAATAGAAAATAAAGGAAAACTGTCAATAAAGCGACACCAGATCAAATGATTTTATTTTATTACATTTATTTATTTATTATTATTATTTAGGATTTATTTTATTAGATTTTCAATGTAAGGTTTATCACCTAATGATAATGAATATATACATCAATTTTGCTGTTGGCTTCTGAAAGTCAATGATATTGTAGAATTCCGATCCATTTGGGGTATCGGTTTATTAATTTTTCTACTGTCGTTGAATAGTGTTGAAGAATCATAGTTTGCCCAATATATTGAATGATGAGAATTAGTAGGTTTCGTTACAAAATATCCTACCACAACTTCAACACTTAATTCCACCTGAAGTTCGGCAAAATGTAATTTTCCAACACCATGGTGCTCCTCCACATTATTTGAAAGAAATACAAAAATAAACCCACAATATACATGGATAGGAAAAAATACCTTCCCCTGTAAAAACAGACTCATCTGTCCATTTAAAATTAATATGTATATATATTAATTTTAAGTAATCTTAACAAAAATTTTGTAATTATTTTCACTATTATTATTTTCAAATTAATGATATTAAGTCTAAGTAAACATTAACCTTCTTTTAAGACATTTAATGATTTTTTTTGTAAATAGTTATTTGCTTGTTTTATTGTCCCATGATGAGAAAGCAGACAATCTGCTGATGCCTCAAAATTATAATGAACAAAACCTAGAATGTGCTGGTCAACAGGTTTGAGTAAGGTCAGGTCAGAATTTTACTAAACTATGACAAATAAATATTAGTAGAAATATTTTGAGAAAATTTGTTTATTTAATATATTTTTTCTCAAGGAAACATTCATATTCTTAAAAATAAAACTTAATTTCTCCCTGACTAGGAAAAACAAGAGATCGTGGATATGTTTATCTGTAATTAACTGCTTTTCCTAATTTACATTTTAGAATTAAACGGATCGAATTACTTAAATTAAATTAAGAGCCAATGATTATTTGAAATAAACAAAGTTGAGAGAAAATAGCAACTTCAAAGATGACTTTTTTCATTCAAACCAAAATAGCTTCTGAACGGTCGGTCCTAGTGACAAATGTTATTTAACAAAAAAACAGTCTCCATTAACTTTCTGAATAGAGAACTCTCTTCAAATTTTTGATCAGAGCAACAAGAACAAAGTTAGAGTGCGTCAAAAAAGCTTAAAAAATGTTGGTAAAACATGACTTTTATCATTCAAACCATAGTCCAGTCAATAAACACATTGTAGAGTGCATAGAATATGCGATAAATTTTGACTTTATAGCTTTGTTAGGAGTAGTTAGAAGGTGAACATACTAAAAGTCCCCGCCCCTTGGGGGGGGGGGGGGGGGGGTGAGCTGAGGGTAGAGGGGAGTAGAGAAGATTCCATTTTTGGGGTTTTCAATCTTCAATATGAAGTGAGAGAGGAAGAATTGAAATGAATGGGAATTACAAAATAAGGCTGCATGAATAATAAAGGATTTTTCAAAGGAAGCAGCTCGATGAGAAGGGATATACAAATTAATAGGCTGAGATCTGGTATTCGAAAGATGAATCAAAGAAAGGCAAGGATACCGTAAATGTAAAAAGGTATTTTGGACTTTAAAGATTGGAATAGAAAGGAATCAAGAAAGTATTGTCATCGAAAACTTGGATAAAGCCACCTTAACTCAGAATACCAGCAGGTTATGTGAGAACTCCTGGGGATCCTGAAAATGAATCTTATAAAGGAATTCATTAATATTTTCATCTTCATTTCAAGCTCGCGAGACAGTCCTCCGTATAATAAGCATCCATAATCTTACCAAAAATAAAGGATTTTTCATTTCATTCAGGATTTTTTTCAAGGCAGTTCAATATTTATTCTAAGGAACTGGATGTGATAAAACATATTTGGATAGTTTGACACAGGTGGGTTGGCCATGTTGTTTGGATGGAAGAGACCTCTACTCTAAGGAATCTGCTCTGTTGGGTTGTAGAGTGCTTATTACATGTTTTATTTTTTTTTTTATACAATTTGAACAAATATTATAAATACCCACCTCTTTTATTAGGTTCATGTCTGAGAAAATCATAATTGAGATTTTTAGTACAAAAACATTATCTGAAACACTGAGACATTTTATTACAGACCATCGGGAGGCCCTATCTGACTATGTTAACACTCTAATGATAAAATAGGTGGTATAGTTGGATCGGTTCTGACTCGATCTGTTTTTGATGAGATTTTTTGTAGAAATAAGTACACAATTAATCTATTTGTCATAAAATAAAATTGATACTCTTTGAAACTGCTTTAAAAAAAACAAAAAAAAACCCATTGAATTTGTTTTCCAATAAAAAAAAAAAAAAAAAAAAAAAAAAAAAAATTGACCAGAATGTTGCATATATTAGAGCTAGCACAGAATTTAGTTTTTTACTTACAGTTTGAGAAGCTAGTGGAAACAACTTTATAAACAGAAAAAATGTAAAATGTAATACATACTGCTTTTTTGCTCTTCCAAATTTAAAAAAAAAATCCTGTAAAAAAATTGACTCTTTCACATACATAATGTTTTTCAACGTACACTTTTGCATTTACATATTTCTGAATCATAACTGCTCCTCTTATTTTCCTAAGACCTTGACGATGGCCGAACGAAGAATTCTAATGAGATAAATAAACATGAGATGAGATTTTTTCTTGTGGATGGAATCTTGTTTTGTATTCCTTTTAAATAAAACCTACCTACAATAAAACCTATAATAAAAGGATTGTAAAACAAAAAAAATTCTCGATAAAATTATTTACAATAACGGTACGGTTTGGTTGGAAGCAACCCGGAATAAATGATCTCGAGAGAGAATTGAAAGTATGAAGCCAAGATAACTTAATCTGTAACTGCAAACGCTCCATCTGTTGCAGAACTGGCTGGTGGGATTACTTGTCAGCTTGATCTCTTGTGAGGCAAGGGGAGACTAAGGGAGTGAGAAAAAAGGTCGGATCCGACCCTCACCTTACTGCTTAAGGGTTAAAATCTTTTCCAAAAGTAAAAAGTATTGAAAAAAGAATAATTTCTAATATAATTTTTTTGTATTTGAGTGAAACTCTTTCTATTAAGTATTAATTTTAAGCATTAATTCCCTATAGTTACAATATTAAATAGAAATAAATTCCCGAATCAAGTAATAGAATATTAAAGGATCACAGCATAGAACCCTGAAATAATAAGAAGATTGTAAATGGACATTGATCAGTGAGCACCACTTCCTAACTTTGTCAATAGAGTTAGGATATCAGTTAGGGATTGGTTTCTTAATAAGGTGGATTATTGTCATTATAATTTTAATTATGCTGGAGTATTCAGGTAATTAAATGTTTTCTGTTAAAGATTCCAAGATGTAAATGCAGTAGAGCGTCGGTTATCCGAACGTCAAATATCAGACTGTTCAATTAACAGAACTATATATTTTTTTTTTTGGAATGTAATTTTAATTAAATTGAACATATAATTACTTATTTGTATTGTTAAAATTTTTTTATAGTTTAAAAATAAAATTAAATGAAAAACAAAATAATTTTTTCCATGAATGTCTATAGGGAAACCTCAATTTATTTCATAGAAACTGCAAAAAATGAACTTCTATACATTCTTACATTTTTGTTTACTGAGAACTCTATAACTAATTAGACCATTTCATTTGTTTCTCTCAATATCTTCCTAATCATTAGGTTGGTAATAAATCTCACATTAAGTTTTAAATCGTTGTTTGTGAGGTTCACTTCGCCTTTGTGATCAATTTTTGTTTTAAAAACTACAAGTCATTATCCATGTCAACCAAAAGGAAACGAAAGCTCTTTTCATTTAAAGACACATGAAAATCATTGAGTGACTAAATAAAGTGAATTTCAGGACTTCAGGTTGGACGGGAATCAAAAATATTTCTAAATCAATCATCAGGTATCCCATAATCTTCATAGTGAGACTAATGAAAGTTTAAATTTTGAGTTGTAAAACTTTCAAAAAAGTGAAATGTGAACTGTTGGGTGATGCTGTTTACACATAATAATTTTTTTTAATGAATTTCGATTATCCGAACCACCCCTGATAACTTAAGTTCGGATAATCGATGCTCTACTGTACTCAACTATGTATCACCAGCCATACATTATATCTTGACTTAAAAATCTCATGGGTCAATGGATTAACCCAACGGTTAAACAATTTTCATATTAGATCAACATTAACCAACTGATTTAAAGACTAATAATTCAATCCTCCCTTACAACTTAAGAAATATTGGTTGACATCTTGTTAATTAATATATATGCAACGGACAACTTTGATAAATGCACCAGTACATATTGAAAATGAAATGTTGCACTAAATACAAAGAAGTGATAATCATTTTAATACAATTACAATTAATAAATTGTTCTGTTAAAATTTTAATTGAAGCTTTTCATCACATCTATATTAAATATCTGCATTGCTAGAAATTATTAATGTATTTTATTATTATTATTACAAGCGAATTGACAACTTAGGACCACGCTACAACTTTATTTCCTCTTATTCTTTTCCATTGCCTTTATATTCTTCTTTCTCCAGTACTCCTTCATGTGATCACTGGCCTGCTTCTTTTGATCATCTGTCCACGTTCGTCCACTTCTCTTAGGTCATCCTTCAGCTTGAAAGGCCTGCACTCTACTCCCTAATGTACCTCTTTCCAACATTTAGGACTCTGTAATGTTCATCTGTTCCAGGTCTTTCCTAACTTCTTTAATCCACGCTGTAGTGATCTTCTTCTTCCAGAGGTAGATGAATATCTGTTTAGTTAATTTGTCTTCATTCATTTAGTACAAATTCCATAATGATGTCAAACTCCTCTTCCGCATAGTCTCTGGGATTCTTTCCACATTCTGATAGGCGTTAATGTATTATATATGTTCATGTTTAAATTATCATTTATATTTCAGAATATTGATCATTTTACGTATTTTAGTTTAACTGTGTTATATATACTTTCAGATTAGGTATTTTAGTTCAACTTTGTATTTTTAGGTATTTTTTTACAACTTGAGGAAGCAAATTTAGCCAAAACAGTTCTTAAAAAAAAATGAACAAAATTTTGGATTGACAAAAAGTTTATATTTTTACTAACATAAATCCTAATAATTTTAAATTGAGCAAGTATTAGTATTTATTCACTGATATTTGTCAATAATTCTAACATTATTATAATTTCCAAAATTGATTAATTATTATTATTAAAAATATAGTGGTATATTTTATGAATAAAAAAAAAAAAATTAAATATATTGAATAAATCTGATAATTTAGGCAAATATTGTACATATCTTACAATGCCTCTGTATGATCCCTTTTTATTTGCCTCGGTTTATTCCAGTCTGAGTTTAGATTTTAAATATTTCAGTATACTGATATTGGGGTAACTCTACTAGTTATCGATACTTTAATAAAATATTTTAAGTTTTTTTTTTTCCTGTAAAGTGTATACATTTTTCAATATTTCTGTTTCAACATTTTTTTAGTTTTTTATTTTGGCTATATAGCCTCTTAGCCTGGATTCACACCAGTTATTTACATGGAAAATCCAGTTATTGGCAGGACATCTGCTCAAAACTGACATTGATATCAATACAATGTTTTTCAGGCAAACTTTATTTCAAAAATATTTATATTGTATTTTGTATATGTAAATTTAAAGATTTTGAAATGATTGATGTCGTAAATATATTTTTGTATGATCGTTCGTGTAGAATGCTGAGTGATTTGTCAAGAAGAAAAAAAAAAAAAAAAAATTGCCATTTTTAGAAATCATTTGTTTTATTTATATACTAATGTTTTGGCCATAATGATGTTCATAATTTCGGAAGCATAAAAGAAAAATCAAAATCAAAAGGCTTTAAATAAGTTATTGTTAGAGAACTAAGGCTGTTTAATTAGTTCAGATTTTTTTTTTAAATTTAAGATAAAGTCTTACTCTTGAAGGGCTTAAGCTTTTTGGCTTAAAATGTCTAATAGTAATTTAAATTAAAAAAAAAATTGAAAATAAAAGGGAATAGAACAAAATAGTCAAATTTAATAATAAGTTTAATAAAAAGTATTTACAAATGTACCATACAATAATTTATCAACACAAAAACATCACACAAAAAAAATATAAATTATATAAAGTATTCAGAAACTATGTGATTATGTCACGAAGGAAACAAAACATATATAAACATTTTTGATGTACATACATTGAAAGATATTTGACAAAATGTTCCAAGGTCAGACTTACAAAACCAATTCAAGCAATACTCTCATACAATTTTATATGTTAGGATATTTAATTATAATTTAATATAAAATTGTATTAAATATTGCGTAGTATAATATAAAAGTATTGAACAGAAATATTGTTGGTTCAGTCTTAAAATAAATTATTTCAAAGTTTCGAGAATCTCTTAATGTGTTTTCATTATAATTGAGTATGTTATCATAATTTTGAAATTTTGAAATGATAAAAAAATCATTAAATGAGATCATTTTTGAATATGAATTTAGCAATGATTAGAACAGATGGAAGTTCTAAAAAAAATTTAAGTTAATATTTTCATTCATATATCCTTATTAAAAGTATTTATATAATAATAAAAATATATTATATTATTATTGTAAACACTATAAATAATATAATAGCCTGGAGTAAAATATTACAATAAAAAATAAAAATAAAAATTGTTTTTGTTTATAAACCTTATTTTTTATATTCAAGTCATTGAAATTTACAACTAAATGAAATAGAATACTTTCGATTAATGTGAGCAATTATGCATGCTATGACTTATAGAGAAAGTAATTAGATAAATTCTGATCGAATTTCTATATTAGAAGGTCTTGCGACCATCTTCTTTTCATAGACCTAAGAGGGTTTTCAGGAATTGAGTTTACTATGAAAGGAGTTAGATACTTAATTTTGAGGTTAGGTACATGATGAGGACATGAATAATGTAGGTAATGATTCAGTTTAACTGATCACCAAACTGATGAATGATGACGTCAATGATGAATGATGAATACTATTAATAAATGATGAGGTTATTGATATGGATGATTTAATGAAAATGACATGAAAAAATAAATCAAAGATGTATAGAGAGGATGAAGATGAGATGATTATGATGGAATGAATAATGGTTAATGATTTAGTAAATTATGTTTGTGAATGAATAATTTTATTAGTTTAAAATAATGAATGAGTTTCTGATGATGATTTTAAGTCATGAATGATTGATTAATGAAAAACTATGAGACTTGATAAGATATATAAAAATAAATAAATATAGGGTTTAAAATATTATTTTAAGTATTCATTCATTATATATTAATTTTAGCAACTAATATATGAGGCTTAGGATTTTAAATACAGCTAAGTCCATTTTTGAAAATTTTTCACAGCTGGTTGATAAAGGTAAAGGTCTGGCTGGATCAAGAAGAGGCCTTATTTTCCGTATAGCCGTTTTATATCTGATTTAAATGCTTTTGGGAGAAAACCTTCCACCTAAAGATAATTTAGTAGAAACGTTACCAAAATTAAAAAAAATAAAAAAAAATCTGAAAATCGGACATTGCTTGTTTTGGAATTCTATGCCTCATATAGTCTTCAACTATTATGTTGTTCATTATTTCAATCTTTATATTATTTTCAACACATGATTTCCCCTACCTTCATAGCCAATACGAAAATTTTGGTATTGTTATTTAAAATCAGCTGATATTTTACTCAGCTGTTAAAAGATGGTAACTATGAATATATTAAAATTAAAAATAATTATTTACAATTTTGTTTTTGACTTCTTAACCTTATATTCACAAGGTCTTATGTCTGATAAGTCAGCTTTATTTTCTCAGGCCTTCATGATTTTATATGTGATCATATGGTAAAATGATAGCTTTGATGTAATTTTTTTTTAAATGATCACTGATTTATTTGTTTTGGTGTTTCAAAAATTTATGGTTACTTAGTTCACTCGACTTAACACTAAATAAATTACATAATTATAATTTCTTAAAAATTACGCTGTATACACAAAAAGATCACACTTTGATGGTATCACCTGATACCAAGAGATAAGTCATTCGTTGTTTCCACTTCACTGACTTGGCACTAACTCGTTGAAGGGGATCGTCTTGAACATGTTGTTGGCCATTTGTGTGACGAGTGCTTCTCCAGTCTCTTCGGCGATTGGAGTAACGATCTCCAGGACTTGGCGCCTGTTCTGGTTCACGAAGTTAGCCGCTGTGTTGGCTGCAAGAGGAATTGTCATTAAATGTTAGAAAAGGATTTTATTGGTAATATATCTTATTGTTAGTTAAGAACTATTTTTAGTCAGAGCGATATTACAAGTCATTATATTTTCATTTCTTTAAACAATTAAGTATGTAAATATGTAAATTACATACTAACTGAGTATTTTACAAAAGCTTTAGAAACATCTTAACAGACTTATGCATTACATGAGTTACCAGTGGATTCAGGTTCAGTGTGCCTTAATTCCTTTTATTTTTTTTCTTCGAAAAATCGTCCAATGTCGGTTGCTTGTATGTATACTTTAATTATATATATTAAACATTATTATAAATACAGTCCAGAAGCCGACGACACTAATCCTAATAGGTCTCGCAGAAAAATCAATGTTTATCTGAAAGATCATCAATTTTTGTGTAAGAAAAACCACTGCTGCCGTTTCCAAACACGGTCAAGATGGTTACAAGCAAAATAGGGTTACAGAAGGCCATTTTCAGGGAAAAAAACTGTTGAACTTTTTTTCTCAACGGATCTTAATGTTTGTTGGGGTGCTGAATTCGAATCTGATGTTTGCTACCACAGCAGCCGTCGGCTTCATACCCAAAATCGCAAAAAAAAAAAAAAAAAAAAAAAAAAAAAAAACTCGCAAAAAATAGCGGTTATTTCGGTGTTTATCTATAACAAGACAACGAACAGTTTTTCGAAGAATGTCTTAATATAGTATATCAAGATTTAGTATGTACGAAATAAAAAAAAATAATACCGAAATCGGAAAACTTGCGGTCAGTCACACTTGTCCGCAAAAACATGTTTATCGGTACTATTTTGGCTATAACTCGGAATATGTTTGTCCGGTTCAAAATTTCTTTTTTTCATCCGGTATATGAAGTTTTAACCAAGTCCCTTAAAATATTCATGCTAGCAAATAAATTTCTTTTATTTATTATACCTACTGCTATTTCAAGGTCTAAACTTTTGTTAAAATTATAACTTAATGTAATAAGATATTTATAAATAAGTAAAAGTACTCACTGATAAGGGCATTCTGTTGGTTGTCATCAGTGTTGACGAACTTGACTACTTGGTCACCGACCTTAGCTTTGATCCTCAGCGATTTGATGTTGACGTACTTGTTCCCCTTCTTACCTGTGACCAACTCCCCTGTACCCTTCACGTCAGCAGAAATATTGGCTATGGAAAAAAATATTTTTATTAATGATAATATTTTCATTATGAATGTAATATTTTTTGTATAAAAGATTACCATAAATAAGCATAATTATCTTAATCTTATTTTAAGAACCATATTTATTTTGTAAAATTTAAATTTTGTCATTTGCTAATAAACAAACCGACTCCCTTGTGCTCCTTTATCTTTAGGTATGTTGGTAGGCATAATGTAAGCTATGTGACATCTTGACTTGTCCTTCCACTTAATTGTATTTTTTAATATTGTTTATATCCTGGTTTATATTTTTCAAATTGTATGGAATCCAGAAATCTTACTATCCCAACAAGTACATAGAATTATATATCAAATTGAGAAAGCACTTGAAGAAGGAAAAGTCTGCTCAGCTGTCTTTCTGGACGTAACACAGGAATTTGACAAAGTTTGGCATCAAGGGCTTCTCGATAAGGTTAATAGAATTCACCCCGGACATTATGTTCTACTCTTAAAGTCCTACTTATCTGATAGGTACTTCAGAATAAGGCAAGAAGATGCATATTCTGGGCTCTATAAAATAGGTGACGGTGTTCCGCAGGGTAGTGTACTAGGCCCCCATACTATTTCTGCTCTATACCGCCGATGTCTCAGAAGTTGAAGAAGGCGTCATGGCCACCTTCGCCGATGACACAGCTGTTCTTTCCATCGGAAATGACAATCAGTAAACCACAAGAAAATTAAACCCAACAATAGCCAATATACAAAGATAGACCTCAAAATGGAAAATTAAACTAAATGAAACAAAATCTGTACATGTTGATTTTACTAACAAAAAAATCAACTATCAACCCATAACCATAAATAATAAAGTGATCCCGTATGCAAATCAGGCTAAATATCTCGGGATGACACTAGACGCAAAACTCTGATGGAAAGAACACGTAAAAAAAAAAAAAATAAACTAATACAACTCAATTTGAGTTATCAAAAGTTATATTGGCTCCTAGGCAGACAATCCAAACTGAAGGTAAACAATAAAATACTAATATATAACCAAGTCCTGAAGCCAATCTGGACATATGGAATCCAGCTGTGGGGATGCACGAGGGACTCCAACAGAAAAATAATGCAAAGATTCCAAAATAAAGTGCTAAGGGGCATCGTAAATGCACCTTGGTAAATCAGAAATGATCTTCACAGAGATCTTCGGGTGCCAACGGTGGAAGAGGTAATCCAAAAATATGCCTAGTCACATCAGGATCGCCTGCAAGACCACGTCAACGCCGAGGCCGCCCATCTCCTGGACTCCAATGCACTGCTGAGGAGGCTAAAGAGAAGGAAGCCCCATGAACTAATATAGGCTCTTGTGTATCACGTTGAAAGCTATTGACATTTGAAACTTTTTAATTTTGAAAAATAAAACTATATTTTATGTATATATGTTCTAGTAGTGTATTGTTATTATTATTATTACAAAAAATTGCTAATAAGCTCGTAAAGAGCTTGAATGTATTATAAATAAATAAAAAAACTAAAAAAAAAAAAAAAAAAAAAAAAAAAAAAAAAAACTATCCCAACAGTGTTTTGTCATGTTCTTCTTTTGTTGGTAGATTTCTTATGCATACGTATAGCTTTATTTTAGATGATATATTTTAAACACCGTTCAATACTACTCTTTAAAATCCATTGTTCTATACCCATTTGCCCCAACTTCCTGCCATTAATCGTAGTTAATGACGGTACCATTGGTTTTTAGGCAAAGACCTCTTCACATCCAAATATTACTTCATAATTATCAAAGATCCAACTTTTTAAAAAATGAGCTATTGATCTGAACAAAACACGATATGATTTTCAATATTTGGCTGTAAGTAAGAATAGGGAAAACGTTTACTCCCTTTGTTTTTAATTGATCGAATGAAAATCATGTGCAAAATAGCTTGGTTTCTGTTGACCGAGGGGTACTCTGTACTTAAAACTTCATAAAAATTGTCCAATTGTTCATAGTGAAGGGTTGGATATTATGGACAAGTTCACGGTGCAAAACGAACCAATGTGGGGGCAATATTTCGATGAATAACTTATTTTCTTACTTCTTTGCGTTTATTTTCGTGTACTCAGCTCATTCCCTAGCTGCCTTTAACTATAAATATATTTGAATAAAAATATGAAGTAGTAGACAAAAAATTAAAATAAAAAAATTGAAGAAAAATTGTTTTTTGAACATTGACAACTATGATATAATGTAATTCAATGATGAACATTGATATATGATTTCACTTTAGAACACACTAGTTTAAAATTGTGTGTTGTACTAATATATATAATAAATATAGTGTTGAAACTTAAAATTAATTGGTATGTTGATAAATCATTTACTAAAGTTTCCTGAGAAGATTCCCTTTCCCCTGAGAGGTACCACCAAGAGCCTGCCATCAATTTCATACTCTGATGTCACGTAAGCAGTGGGTACTGTAACACTCATCTCAACTGACAATTTGTCCAAGTTTGACCTAAAAAAGAAATATTTATAGATGAATTTTAATATGTATATATACAAAATACTTTACAAAAAATAACATAGCTTATTTTTTTATACAGAGTGATTACCTCTTAGTGTAAAAAAAAAATATTGGGTGAAACTAGATCAAAAATGTCGCATACCTCAATTTTCTATTCCAATCCGTTGCATACATACGATAAATGAAAGACTTTTTTGAGGAAACCACGGTTTTTACCATAGAAACTGTGATATCTCCATTTTTTTTTTTTTTAATATTTCTCAAATTTTGACCACTTTTTCGTATTCAGCATTAAATTTCCTATAAGAACAGATTGAATGATGAGAATTACTAAGATTTGTTACAAAATATTCTACCAAAACTTCGTCACGATATTCCATCTGGAGTTTGGCAAAATATGATTTTCCAACACCATGGTGCTCCTCTAGATTATTCGAAAGCAATAAAAGTATAAACCGACGATATACATGGATAAGCGTACAGGGGAGGAATTTCTACCTATCTATGCTTTATTGACAGTTTTCCTTTATTTTCTATTAAACAATAATTTTTTTTCTTTAGTTTTTATTCCAATGAAGAGTTTATTGTGTTTAAAATGCACATTTCCATTAAGGGACTGTCATAATGTTTTATTTACACTAGTAACTGATTAGTATGCCAAATGAGAACTCCATGTTTTTTCGGTTTTAAAAGTAAATTTCTCCATGAAATCGAAACAGAATCATTACTTTTTACATATCATTTGAAATCTGATTAAATTTACAAGCTTTTGTGAGATTCGCAGTTTTGTGGATAATTTTTTCCAAAAACGGTGAGCGTTGAAGTAATATAAGACATAGTGACTTCCCTAAATAAGGTGAAGATCATGCTGTTCTTTAGGTGATAAGTTTGTAAAATTCAAGATAACATGTACTCTGTTCTTATAGGAAATTTAATGCTAAATCCAAAAATGTGGACAAAATTTAAGAAATATTTAAACAAAATGGAGATATTACAGCTTCTATGGTAAAATCCGTGGTTTCCTAAAATATTCTTTTATTTATCGTATATCTGCAACGGATTGGAATAGAAAATTGAGGTATACGACATTTTTCATCTAGTTTCGGCCAACTTTGTTTTGTTTTTACATTTTTGATTCTGGATAAATTTAAACCACTCCATCTCCAAATTATGTCAAAGGTCTTGAATAATTTGTAATTAAATTAAATGTTTAAAAGGCTAAAATTATAGCACGGAGTTGATCTAACAATATGAACTACTAGCATCCCCGTCGCGGCTTCGCCCGCCCTCATCAGTAAAGATAATTTCAACTAAAAATTAAAGTTTTATTTGTTTATCGATGAGATTCTTGTATTTTAGCATGTGGTTGAGCATTATTTCTTCAATGATTTTTTCACGCATAGCAGTAATTATTAATCTAGTTATAATTGCACTGATTAGATGGTTGAAGATTACGTAAAAGCACCATTAGACATAAAATTTTTAATTTTAATGTATGAATTGGTAATGAAGATGGATAAAGACTATTAAGAAACTCTTGCGAAAAATAAAATGCATTATCAGTGCTTACGACAAAAGGCCCATGGATTATATTTTTACACACGATATAAAAAAGCAAAGGATCGAAATTTTGATTTAGTAATAATCTGTAGAAAAAATAGTTCGGTAGAAAAAACTTTATTGATTTCATTTGGTTGGATGTTGATTTCGAACTATAAAAGTATATGACAGTGTGGCAAACCTCGGTCCTGCCTCTCAACATTATACATTTAAATGTTAGTTATTGTAAATTTTATCATTGCAAAACCTTCCTAGAATTATAAAAATTATTTATTTAGATGTCGGTACAGATAGGTTCAGTTTACCATTGTAAACTCTATTGTGGAATGGCGCTATACACAATCGGTTGATTTTCAAGCTTCACTGAGATCCACATATCGCACACCATATCTAAATCTTTTTTAATAATTTTCTTGATTTATATTGTGATTACTTGATTCATTTTTTCCCTCTGAGTAAACCAAAATTTTTAATAAATCATAAAGGATTTAATTTATTTTTAAATTTAAAACACTCCTCTTCCACCACATTCTTCGTCTCTAGCGAGAGCTCGTATTATATGAAACGTAAAACATTAGTCTGAACTTCTAATTTTTTTATGTTTTCATTTTTATGTATTTATTTTATCACTATCACTTTTTCTGTTTCATCTCTATAAATTTTATTTATTTTTATATTTTATTTTGTGTTATCTCAGAAATTTGTTGTTCTTTTAATTTTTTATTTAATATGTATTTAGCCCAGCCTGCCCTCCAAATCTTCTTTTCTTCCTGAATTTTTATTATTATTTTTTTTTTTATTTATTAGTTTCAACAACTATTACCTATTTTATATTATCATTTATTATATTCTTTCTTATTTTGCATTTTATTTTATTTCTTATATATTTAGAGGCTGTTTATTTTAATTTTATTACTTTATTTTATATCATTGTACATATTGTGTGAATGAGTCTTTGTCATCCATATTACTCATTGTCCTTAGTGAGGCAGCTTATAATTATTAAAAAAAAAAAAGTATTGTTTAACACATTTTTTTCTTTTCCTGTTATCTTATAATGTAGATCTGTATACAATTTTATTTATCTTGTTTTATTTTTAAAACTAGGCCAGATATTATTTCCTTTTATTTAAATGTTCTTCTTCAAGGGACATTGTACTTAAAAAAGAGGTTTTCATTCTATATTTTTAGAAATTGATCCTAATATAATACTTTATGTTTTCTATACTGCTATGATGTATAATTTTTTCGCCCGAACTAAACAACAAAAAATTAACAACAGAAGGATAACTAAATTCTACACAATGATTCCAAGCGTCACTCTAAAAAAAAATCAAAAGTATACATCACAAACTGATCCAATCGTTGACCGAACACAGACAATGCTAAGCTTATTTCAATATATTTCATTTGACTAACTCTGCTGCATGCTATTGTGACAATCACACCAGATTTTTTATCACATTTTTTACGATTCCCTATTTTTTTATAAGAAATTAATACAGATGATGAAATGCATAATGCTGGAAGGAGACAATTAGCCGCTTCCGGGAAAGGATCTGTTTCAAAAATACTACAAGAAGATGAAAAGATTTATGCTAGAAGCTGACTTAGCACTTCTTATATATATATATATATATATATATATATATATATATATATATATATATATATATATATATATATATATACTGTTATGCTTAAGAAATCAGAGGAATAAACAATGTAATAAGTATTATAATAATGAATATTAACTAATTACGATACTCACTTGAATTTGTTGATCTTGAAACCGTTGCCGCCCCATACCTTGAGATCCTTCAGGTTGGCTTTGACCTTGATGTTCTCCAAATCCCTGTTGATGGACAGCTGTGGGATGTGGAGGGGTTCTAAAGACGGAACTCTGATCTTCGGGATACCTTAAAAAAGGGAAACAACCAAAAAATACGATACGGTTAGAAACTTCCTCAAAAGTATAGACATAATATTTTTAGTATTATGTGATATTATAATCGGGTTACGAAATAGTTGTTTACTTAATTATATGGTCAAAATAAATCGTGGAGTGAAGGTGAGGTTACGCAAACCCCCGGTGGAGGTCAAAGCCCTGGACACCTGGACACTGACTGGAAAGGTTAGCGAAAGTGACCCCATTACCTGCCCTCTCTACTATATCACTAAATAGTTAGTAACTTACTAACATGTTTCCCTTCTATGTAATTACACAAAATAGCTTTTACTATGAACTGCGTATTTACTCATTGCGTCATTGGTTACTTGTTTCTTTTACTGCTTGGTTACTTAAAGCTTTTAATACTACTTCTTTTGTTCTAACTAGATACTTTTAGTGTTTGAAAAAACAAAACAATGCTGATTTTTCAAAATTTACAGTTTATTTTAGTAATTTATTCTCTTTTTTTTTTTTTATTATTAATTTTCTTCATAGCCAATATTTTATCTTTTTTGAAAATTTTGTGTCTGAAAATTTTTTTCTTTCTTCTACTATGGAGGTTTATTACAATCATCATTATTTTCAAATAATTTACTTAATGTATATAAAGTTGTGATGTGTTGGAGTGATATGTTTTAAAATAAATTAAAAAAAATAAATAATAATATTACAATAAAAACAAAAACTGTTCATATACAGTTTTCTTTTCCTTTTGGCATAGATTTTTTTCTACTTTTCTTATATATTAGGTTTCTTATATTTTCTGTTGGGTTGGCGCAAAAATAATGCAGATTTATAAGTATGTGTGACGAAAATAAAATACAGGGTTCCAGTCTGAAGAGGAAAAATAAACTAAAATAAAACCTAGGTTGTAGTAAAAAAAAAAAAGTTTTTCTTTTATTAGTATGACAACGTGGTGGGCACCTTCCAACTTCAAAGCTTGCTACTATAAAATTAGATTTATTTTTTAATTGTGTGGATTTAAAAAAAAAACTTAAAAAATATAGACTAATATGTATATTTTTTAATAGGATAGTATTTTGTATTTTTAGTAGTATTAAGATTAAATAGGTTTTTTTAAACGTTGTCCCAGGGTTTTACAACTCATATCACCAATTTAGAAAGAGATAATTTGATGTATCTATTTTTAATTTGTTATAAAACAGAATTATACCAAATGTATGATTCGATTTTAGTGACTAACATTCATTAGCAGATAGTTTAAAATATTGGTTGTCTGTTTATGCTTTTATTTATAAATTTTTTTGTGAGCGTACAATTTTTATTTCTGTATATGTTTTAAAGCTATCAATGAATATATTCTTAAAACACACTCACAAATTATTTCTGCTTACCTTTCGCTAAGTACGGCCTCACGACTTCAACTGCATCAACAACACATTTGTCGAAGTTTGGATCATTCCGTTTGCAAGTCGGGATGTAGTCAGCTGTAAACATACACATATATGAATATTTATAATTATATGTTTATTACATATATTAAAATATTTATTAAAGTACATACGTATATTAAAACAAAGTCTTATTTTTTTACTTTAAATTAAAAATATTATCCATTATTAAGTAATTATATTTTAAAACATATTTTAATGTTTTTGTTTTTTTTCTCATTTATTGATATTTACAACTGTACAAAATAATATACAACAAGTAAATGTGTTGACAGTGAATACAATGGCATGCAAATAACTTGTGAAGAACTACGCACTAGTAGCACTTCAATAAAATCTACACTAAAAGGTCTCTAGGCCATCTTCTTTTCAGACGCCTCGGAGGATTATCAGGGATGGAAGAGGAAGCAAGTTGGCAGACTAGTGGATTGGAGTGGTTATGGAGCTTACTATGGAAGGATAGGTATCTGGTTTAGGCTAAATCAGAAACATATGGAACATTAAGATCTTTATGGATAGGTTTATTGGTCACAGAGTAAGGAGCATTGAGGATTTTTCGAAGGATTTTGGATTGTAAGGATTTTATACGAGATGAATTGGATGGTTTAGTAGAGCCCCAAAGCTCAACTCCGTACGTCCAAATAGGTCTAATCACAGTCATGTAAATGAGTCTTTTGTAATTAATTGAGAGCTTTGAACGTTTGTCTAGTAAATGTTGAAGTAGTCTGGCAATTTCTTGACGTTTTAGTCTTGTATATGGATTCCAAGTTAGTCGCTTGTCCAAGTGGAGTCCTAGGTAGCGGATCTGTTCAACAGGAATTAGTGGAATATCATTAAAGGATACTGTAGGGCAGGATGTCGTAGGTTTACGACGAAGGATATTTTAATTAAATAAAAAAAATAAATGCGCAATTAGACTTCTGATCTTTTGACATCGATATGTCTTTTGGCTGGAGATCTTTACTTTTTTGGAATAACGTATTTCTCAAATTAAATAATAAATTATAGTAACTAAACCTATCTTAGACAAAATCGAATTATCTACAACTATTGGTATTAAACATATTTTTATTGGATTCGCCATTTCTGCGTTGTTGACTCTTAAACATGACCAAATTTAACTTTTTGAGAAAGTTTGCGAAATTTGACGATCGATTGTGGCTTAACGCCTAAATAAAATTCATCTTAATATATTTCTTTTGACGCACAATTTTATAAACTTTAACTTTGTAAATAACATATTTTTCGATTTAAAGCATTTTTGTATATGTTTTTCTGGAAAAAATTCCCCAAACATTTTCCCCGTATTAAATGTAGTCACATTTTTTATATTTCATTCTCAGGATCCATCTGGACCATACTGAATCATAAAACTTACTACTCAACATTTTGCAAGGCAGACTCTTTTTGGAGGTATTTCGACTGGACTAAGTAAGAATATTAAAACAAAGTTGTGCAATTATTGTATTTTCATTGGTCCTTAACACGTGTGCAGATTTTCAAGATAATCAGATAGCTGGAAATTGGTGAAAATCGCTGATTCCGTTACATACAGGTGAATTTAATAAAAACTTATTTTATAAAAAAAAAACTATAATTAGTTTAAAAAAAAAAAAAAATTTAAATAGTTTAAAATCATATAGGTAAGTAGATAAAAAAAAATAATATTCATAGACGGTCAGCAGTATTAAACTATTTAATTTGAAAATTTATCTCCTACAGAAAACTGAATCACAGGTAAGTGAAAAAAACAAAACAAAAACTATAGAAAACACATGAGCATCTAAGGTCAAGAGGCAACTCCTAAAATACGTTCATGTTATTATTTATTTAGCCGACAGGCTCAAGGGGAGTTTTAATTTTTGTTTTTTTTCGTAAGAAGTTTATTTCAACAAGTTTTTACTAAACATGCTTCAGGGCTCATAATCACAGCTCTTTTACTATTACAAATTCAAAACCATTAATTAGGTCAATTAATTTCCCTTAACATGATGCCATGCGATAGAGTAATAGACTATTACTCATGAATATGGGCGGATATACGGCTATGAATCACAGCACCATAATTATCACATTTTCTGGTCTCAGGCCTCATAATTTTGTCCATTGTCGCAAAGGGAGGAAGTACTTTCTCCCCTTTTAACGAAATAATCAAAGGAAAAGGTGTCCATTACATAAAGAATAGTCTGAACCATGAACCATGAAGATAAATCAGGAAAGACCCGTGTTTAAAGAGGTCCTGAGTCTTGTGAAAGAGGGGAAGTCCTCGTTCTAGATAGAGCTGGAAAACCAAATTGGGTTTCCCGTCTCATATAACAGCTGTTTGCCTTTCTCATTTGTCGTATTGCCTTATATGTGATTCATAGGAATTATTATTATCATATAAGGGAATCTTTAATATACATATAAGACTAAATTATTATCAAAACGCTTTTACGACCTTTTCGGTCGTTAAGAATTTTCGGTTGTAAGGATTGCGTACGAGATTTGGATAATGAATACTCTAAACTCATGTGTTCAAATACGTTTTTTACCTAATATTTATTGACGCTTGTCTATAAGTGTTAGAAGAAATGTTTGAATTTAATATGTAATCTGTGGCCCATCGGATATATTCAGAAAAAAACTACAAAAATAATTAGTTAAAAGAAAAACCAATAGAAAAACACGATTTACAGCAAATAATTTCCATGTACTATTCGTGATTTGTTTGCATTTTTGAACACAGTTTATCCAAAATCAACCAACAATTTTTGTTTTTTTTTGACATATCTCAGAGTACGAATGGGCAAATTTCTACTTTAAAAATCCTATCTTGCACAAAATGTAATGATCTACAACTTTTAGTATACAACTTTTTTTCGATTGAATAAGCCATTTCTGCGTTGTTGACTCTTAAACATTACCAAAACTAACTTTTTCAGAAAGTTGGCGAAATTTGTCGATTTTTGACAATCGATTTAGACTCACAATTTGATAAATTTCCATTTTTTTTTTTACCCCCAAACATTTTCCCCTTATCAAATTTAGCTTCGTTTTTGGTATTTTATTCTCAGGACCCACCTGGACCTTATAAAAACTTAAAATCTATTAATTCACCTTTTGCAAGGCAGACCCCCATTTTGAGGGTAATTCAACTAGACCAAGTGAGAACATTAGAACAAAGTTGTGCAATTATTGTATTGTCATTGGTGTATTGAAACGTATGCAACTTTTCAATTTAATCAGATCGCTGGAAATTGGTGAAAATAACAATGAAAGATTCCGTTACACACATGTGAAGTTAATAAAAGCGTATTAAAAATATTTAGTTTCATTTAATTAAAAAAAAATATTTTGTATATTAGATTAGATTAAATGTCTTTTGGACATTCAACATCGAGGGTCTTAAGTGTCCTTTTGCAGACTATATATTTTTTTTTTTTTTTTTTTTTTTTTTTTAGATTTAGGCAATTTTTTTTTCAGATTTTATTGATTAATTTATATTTTAAAGCAATTTTATAATTAGGTCTATATTGTTACTATCATCATCAAGTATAGCTTTGAGGTTCCTCTGTAAACGTGCTTCCTGGAAATAACTATCCCGTTGAGGGCAGTCCTTTAGTAGCTGCTTAACTGTTAATTGTATATAACTGTATGTCTCGCACTTCGGCGGACTGTCTTTTGTAATGAGAGAAACGTGGGCAAGTATAGTATGACCAAGTCTGAGTCTAGCTATTACAATATCCTCTCTTCTGTTACAACGGTTTGAACTTTTCCATATTTTTGTAACCTTTTTAATAGCTTTCAGTTTATTTTGTTCTTCAGTTCATTTTACTAAAGCTGGGTCCAGGGTCAGTTTTACTCGGTATTTTAAAAAGTGGCTAATATCAGATGAGGTGTAAAGTTTTGTAACATGAATCGATGTAGCTTCCTTGGCAGCCCGATCTGCAGTTTAGTTGCCCTTAGTAATACTTTCTTATTCAGGTCACCATTGATGCATATACTTGTGCTTTCTGTACTAGACGATCTTTGATATAAATAATTTTTAGTCCGAGAGAAACACCGAGTATACAAAGAGGGAGTCCGTGTATACTACATTTTTTTCTTCCTCACACTGCATAGTGTTAGCGCTGCAAAAATCGCATAACATTCGGCAGTGAAGATACTGGCTAGGGAAGGAAATTTATACTTAGCAATGTTGGAGTCCGATACACAAGATTATTATTTAATTATTTTTTTTTTTTTTTATTGATTGCTTTAAAGTATAAACTTTATGGCAATTGAGTTAGCCAATAACAATAATAATTACATAATAGTAAATAAACAATAAATACAAATAGAAAAAGAGTTTTACATTTTATATAATTAGTACTAACAAAAAAGCATTTCTTCAAATTATAATAATTTATACGAACAAAAGATTTTTTTTTTTTTTTTCTTACAAGCTATAATGATATATACAAACAAAGAAAAATAAAATAAAAATAAAAACATACATTTTTACAATTTATAATAATTGATATTGATTATAGTCTAGGGTGACAGAAGTTGTAGCAGCAATTGCAATAGAATCCAATATTTTATTTAGTTAATTCAAAAGAAATAAATCAATTACTTTTTGCTAGCATTTAAAACATTTAAAATAAAAAGGAAGACGTTATTTTCTTTTTAATGCTATTGTAGGATAAAAATTTTCCAAAGATAGACTATCATCTGTTTGTATAGTCTTTTAGGTATTTTTTTTCGAAAATTATCGTGTCTTTGGCACTCTAACAACAGATGTTTACAGCTATTTACGATGAATAAGCTACAATATTCACATTTTTCATTAGCTTTAATTTGTAAACTGTTATTTTTAAGAAATATTTTCAAGTAGTCACATTTGGCTATTCTCAGTTGGCTAACGGTTCTTATTTTGGTTATATTAATGTTATATTTTTAATAATCTTCCGGCTGAGGGTTATTAAAATTTGAAATTTTCATAAATAATGAGTTATACCTTGTATTTAAAGTACGATCAATGTCTGTTGATAATAAATGATTAGTGGCTTTTTCTATTATATTATTTTTATTAGATAATAATTTTAGATTATTATTTAATTTAGAACCGTCTATATACAAGTGTTTTTTATTGCTATATTTTTCTTAATTTTTTTTTGTATGATATATATGTATAAATATCTTGTATATAGTTTAGTCAATGAGTGCTAAAATGAGGGGTGTAAAGTGCATGGAATATGCGATCATTTTTGACTTCATAGCTTCGTTAGGAATAGTTAGAAGGTAAACATACTAAAAGTCTCTGCCCCTAGGAGGTGAGCAAACGGTGGGGGGGAGGAGAGTTAATTTTTTTTTTTTTGCTTTTTTATTATATCTCGAAAACGGTTGACTCTAGAAAAATATGTTTCAAATAAACATAAAAGCTAATTAAATTTCCTATAAAATTAATTCTATATAAATTTGTCGTAATTCTAACCGTTTACGAGATATTCGTTATTGAAAATCGGTGATTTTCGGGAAAAAACAAATGTTATCTCAATTTTTGTCAAACTTTTGCTTCTTGTACCTTCCACAATCGTTTCTCAATTGTAGAAAGAATGTCAGAATCATAATTGTAGAACATTAAATTTACTTTAATTTCATATATACGTTTTTGGTATTTGAAGCAAATGTTTAACAAAAAGTGAGGTAAAAATTTTTTTTATTTCTAAAATTATCTATTATTAATAATGTATATCTTGAACATTATTAAACATCATAATCAATTTAATAGGAACTAAAATTAGCTTTAATTGTGATTTGAAACATATTTTTCTACAATCTACCATCTTCGTAATATAATCGAAAAATGGAATCTTCTCCCCTCCCCCACTGTTAGCTCACTCCCCAGGGGGGGGGGGACTTTTAGTATGTTTACCTTCCAACTACTCCGAACGAAGCTATGAAGTCAAAAATTATCGCGTATTTCATGAATTCTACACCCTCATTTTAGCACTAATTTACTGGACTTATATTTATTTCGATTGGGCCAATTCAGTGTAATATGGGACTTTTAGATCTTCATGGATAAGTTTATCTTGGCATATTATGGAGCATTGTGGATTTTACAAAGAATTTTCGGTTGTAAAGATTGGATGCGGGGGTCACCTGTGGTGTAGTGGTTAGCATAGCAACCTACTAAACCCAAGATCGCGGGTTCGCAGCCCGGCAGATGACCTTAGGATTTTTTACAGGGAGTAAAAAATCCTTAGCTATGCCGTCCTTCGGAAGGGACGTAAAATGGGTGTCCCGAGCCTGTGCAATGTCAGGTACTCATTAAAGATCCCTATCCTAATTATACCTGGATAGGCAAAATTTAGGACTCCCACCGTAGCATCGTCCGATTAGCCATAGCAGCAGAAAGTGACGTTAAACGAAATAAACAAACAAACAAGATTGGATGCGAGGAGAATTAAATGGTTTAGTAGAGCCACAAAGCTCAAATCCTTATGTTCATTGGGTCTAATTACTGTTTGAAAATAGGTCTTTTGTAATTTGTTGGGAACATTGAATTTTTTTTTTTTTTTTTTTTTTTTTTTTTTTTAGTAAGCGTAGGAAGGAATGTTTGAATTTAACTATTCAACAAGTCATAGAAACTTTTTTGTCTTTCACTAACAGGATAAAACACGACTTCTTGACATTTCGTTCAGTACGCTAAAAACGCGAACAAAGCATTACAAAAATACAGCAGAGTGGTGTGTATAATTCACAATATCGATTTCAATAGACTATATTGACAAATGTCCCACGCCAGATAACAAAAAGTTAACGAGATTTTTTGAGCGTTGTAGTTCAGGTCTGTTACACAATGAGCTATCCACTACGTTTACGGTCTGTTTTAATAGCCATAACCTGAAGTAAGAGTCCTATTGTAGGGTTTATGTTTGTTTTATGGCAGAGGTGGGATATGGAAATTAAGAAAATGGCGGTGACGTAAGATTGAGAAAGTCAAAGCGGTTATTGCGAAAATCTGATAGCGCATAGATTAATAGATTGAAGGATAGGATTTTTACAACTATTGATTAAATGATAATAACTGAAGGTAATCTTGTAAGTTGTGATAAAGATGATTGATTATTGATAATAACAAGTGCCATTTATTGTATAACTTTAAAATATTATGTAAATTATACTATACTATATATACTAAGAAAGGAGAGTTTAGTTATAAGGTGTATTTTACAAAAACCAATTTAATCTCCAATTATTATTTATTTAAAAATCATATAATATAAACATGATTATCTAAAGTTTGCGACGTTTTATGGCTATTACCATATTTTCAAGCCCTAAAACATGCAAAAAACATACATCCACGACTAATGCGAATTAAGTATATTTATGTGAAACAGTATTCATCAATGTACATTAAATATAATTAATGAATTACCTTACAGTGTCTAATGATATTTAGATCCATCTGATGAACCATAGATCCATAATTATGTAAATTATGAATCAGTCGTCTTTTTTTTTTCTTTTTTCTTTTTTTTATTATGACCTCGAGAGCTTTTAATATAGAACATTAATTGCTCAACAAGTCATTGGCACGCCATTGTAAAAGTTGTCGCTCACAGTTACGGGATGTATTTCTTTATAAAGTTCTAATTTTTAATAAAAATATATTCATATTTCTGACATATTGGGGCTCAACCGAACCATCTAATTCATCTCTTATCCAATCCTTGCAATCCAAAATCCTTCTAAAAATCCTTAATTATTCTTACTTTGTCACAAATAAACTTAGACCTTAAAGTTCCATATGCTACTTTATTGATATACACGAAATGAACGAAGAAACAAGTTGACACCCTACCAACTTTTGAAGAAATTGGGTGGCCACTAATTCAGAAAAAAAAAGAATTGAAGCATAATGCCTTATACCTCACCTTTCTATTCCATTCCGTTGCAGATATATGATAGATCAAAGATTTTTTTGAGGAAACCACATTTTTTTTTTTTTTTACTATAAAAGCTGTAATATCTCTATTTTGTTTAAATATTTTTTAAACTTTTTGAACCATATTTTCGGATTTAGCATTAAATTTCCTATAAGAGCAGAGTACATGACACCTTGAATTTTACAAACTTAGGATCTAAAGAACAACTTGATCTTCACCTTATTTAGAGAAGTTACAATGTCTTATATTACTTTAACGCTCACCGTTTTTTGAAAAAAACTATTCACAAAACTGTTTTTGAATACTTTTTTATCGAAACTTATCAGCTTTCGATAAAAAAGCTAAAAAAAATACTTAATGATTCTGATTCGATTTAATGTAGAAATTTACTTTTAAAACCGATAAAAACGTGGTGTTTTCATTTGGCATACAAATCAGTTGCTTGTGTAAATAAAACATTATGAAAATCCCTTAGTGAAAATGTGCATTTTAAACATAATCAACTGTTCATTGGAATAAAAAGCAAAGAAATTTTTAATTTATGGTAATCATCTTAAAATAAAGTGAATTATTACCGAGGTAAAGTCACAAATAAACTTAGACCTTAAAGTTCCATATGTTGCTGATTTAGCTCAAACCGGATACCTGTCTTTCCATAGTAAACTCCATAACCATTCTAATCCACTAGTCTCTCAACTTGCTTCCTATTCTATTCCCGATAATCCATCGGCGTATCTGAAACGAAGATGGCCGAGAGACCTTCTTACATAGATTTTTTAAATTTTTATTGAAGTGCTACTAGAGAGTGGTTCTTCACATGTTATGACAAGCCATTGTAATAATTTCCCCAGATTTACTCATTGTATATATGTATGCAACTGTAAATATCAATAAATAGTTAAAGGACCTACCAAAAATTATTATGTGTTTTTACCTAATACCAAATACTTTTTTACATATCTGACAACGAAGCATGCCAATGCAAGGGAGAGACACAAAAATTTAATCATATGTTATATAAACGGCCACTTTTTGACAAAGAAAGATATTATTTAATAAAAAAAATAATGTTCAGTGTAGAAGAATAGCCACTTCTAGAAATTAATAAAGACTTGGAATTTAAAAATGAGCAATTTTTTTTCTCAAAATATCGAATGTTAAAAGAAAGACAATAAGAACTAAATATTTTGTTGTTAAGCAATAGGAGATGATCAGAGATGCAGTCATGATTAAAATATAAAAAACAAATCCAAGTAAAAATTTTTTATGAAGTGCTAATGTTTCGAGCTGCCTAGCAGAACTTCTTCAGGGCCACCAAACCACACTGGAGAGAAGACGATCAATGACTTATTTTTTCAACGTTTTTCTTCTTTCTTGAGTAGTTTGGTGACCCTCAAGAAGATCTGCAAGAGAGGACGAAACGACTGCATTCATATTTTTTCTTTACTTGGACGTGTTTTTTATCTTTCAATTCTGACTCTGTCACTGATGATTTTCTTCTTATAACAAAAATATAGTTTTGCGTACATTTCTTTTATAGTGTTACATGCATTAGTTTGGATCTTAGAGGAATCACCAAAAGTGACAAGAGTATAATGCTTTTCCTTTTTGTTTCATCCAAAGTGTATACTAAAATGAATGAAGAAACAAGTTGACACCCTATCAATTTTTGAGGAAACAGGGTGGCCACCAAAAAAAAAAAAAAAAAAAAAAAAAAATGAAGCATAATTCTAGGTTTTGTAGGTTAATTTTCATAAAATTCCCAGATGAAATTTAATATAAAACAGGTAGTCTGTTTTTCTCTGGTACGATTTTCGTTGATTTTATAAAGTAAGTATTGTGTAATTGTTATAAGAGGTATTAGTAAAATATTTTCTGTAATAATAATTATAGATTAATTATACATTTGTATAGTTGTTTGTCCCCCCCCCTCCTCATTACGATATACTTTTACTCATATTTAGAAAATATTTATACTTTGTAATTAGCAAAGAACATAAAATGCACGCTTGTAAGCTCTCGCCGTGAAACTTACTTATTAATTTGAAATGAATCATCTTAAAAAAAGTCAATTATTACTCAGGTAATATTATAGAAATACGGACAAACTCTATTTAACACAAGGGTCAGTGTTTTCTCATCAATTAGATATAAACTACTCATTTCTTGAAGAAATGAAATAAAAAGAAAATTTTTGTTTATTAGATTTCTAATCAAAGGTGCATATTAAAGTAATCTGGTACGAAGATTGGTCAATTTAAGGCGTCCAGCCTTGAAAACTTGGTTAGTGTCAAGGATTTTCTACTGACCGATATTTCAACTTGATCCGTCATTATTTTTTACATAAATAAAATACTTCCATCACATAATATTTAGTCAAATATTTTAAATAAATACATGATCATTCACCTTTATTTAAAACTCACTAAAAACATTGTATCCTTTTTTATTTTTTTAAAAATTATTTTTTGAAATTTACAACTGTATACAGTATAAAGATATAATACTTCATGTAAAAATGATGATAATGATAAAAATGACACGTCGCTTGTTTTTAAAGCAACTACCCATTGGTAGAACTTATAAAGGCTCTATATAATGAAATACTATTTTCGAATTATTTGGAATGGAACGAGAAACAAGTTGTGATACTAATGGATTTGAATGGTTGTGGAGTTTGCTATGAAAGGATAGATATCTGGTTTGATCTAAGTCAGAAACGTAAGGTATATTAAGATCTTTGTTTATAATTTCGTTTAAAACTTAGTATCAACACAGAAAGTTAGATTTATCAGTTCATCGTTTATTCTGGAAAAAACTTATTTTTAACAAACGTTCTACTGAACTTATTACAATTAACCCCTTGCGAGCATTCAATTTATCACATCACTAATATATTTTTTTCCTAGCTATTAAATTAATATTTCAATTGTGATTCTTTTTTTCCCTTTCCTGACCTCGAATTCGAGTCCACGTTGTTGTCAGAAAATTTATTTTACTTCAAGGTCCGGATATGCTGCTGGAGAGAGATACTGGAATACCTTGTGGTTGATTCTTAAATGCTGTAAATTAAGTCTTTGTAAAATATTCTCTAAACAATAATTTTTTTTTTTTCCTTTTTTTCGTATGGTCTATAAATAATTATACAAGAGATTGTAATAATAAGTACCTTTTAACAGAAAAAAATTAAATTCGTTATCAGAAAATAAAAACACACTGTCAGGAAAAACAATGGCCGAGCGTTTTGTGGCGTCTCAAAAAGCCCAGTGCATAAGGTCGTGTGTTCAATTCCTTCTTGAGTTAGTTGAAATTTATTTCTGTACGAATCCACGGAATGAATTTTGACCTTTCCACTCTGGCTAGGTTGGGTACTATTAGGATATCTCGCCCATCCTGCCCTAGTTATAAGGCATAAGTTAATTAAAATTAAAAAAAAAATAATGAGTTTTTGACCGATAGAAAAGAAAAAAAATTTCTATACCTTAAAAAATATTTCACTCCAGACAGTAATATACCCTATTGGATTCTACATTTAATTTTAAAATTATCATTTGATAAATAATATATATTAAGAAGGCAGTGACTTTTAGTGCTCTGTATTTTCTTTACTTCCTGTATCATAGTGAAAGAGCAACCGGATGTGAACTGCTGCATCTGTGAAATGACTTTCACTCCGGGCAATGCGCTGGTTTGCTTCTTTAATTGATGTTATAATAGTTGAACTTTGATGAAAAAGAATTATTCTATTAAAATACCTTAATAAAAACCTGTAAATGTTTTCTAAAATCGGAATTGAATTTTTTTTACGAGTGATAATTCAGCGACTATTATTTTAATCTTATCTTTCATTTTATTATGTTATAATAAATTTTAAAAAAATATTTGTAATAACCAAAATAAAAGTACTTTAGAAATAAATCTAATTTTTAAATAGTTCTTATTTTATCTAAAATATATCTTTTAAGTGTTTTTTTTTTTCCTCTCAAACCAAATAATCTAGAAAGTTTCGTTACTTTATCAACTTTACTAGAGGTACGCATGATGGTATAGAAGGATCAATCAACTTAGAATTGATGAAGTAATTGCCACTTCTATTGGAATTATTTTATTAGAATACTAGTCGAAAGCCCACGACTTCCTGCCCTACAGTATCCTTTAACGATATTCCAATAATCCCTGTTGAACAGATCCGCTACCTTGGACTCCACTTGGACAAACGTCTAACTTGGAATCCACATACAAGACTAAAAAGACAAGAAACTGCCCGTCGTTACAGATTACTACAACATTTATTAGACAAACGTTCAAAGCTCCCAATTAATTACAAAAGACTAATATACATGACTTTGATTAGACCTATTTGGACGTACGGAGTTGAGCTTTGGGCTGCACTAAACCATCCAATTCATCTCGTATCCAATCCTTACAATCCAAAATCCTTCGAAAAATCATCAATGCACCTTACTTTGTCACCAATAAACTTATCCATAAAGATTTTAATGTTCCATATGTTGCAGATTTAGCCCAAACCATATACCTATCCTTTCATAGTAAGCTTCATGACCACTCAAATCCATTAGTTTCTCAACTAGCTTCCCACTCCATTCCCGATAATCCTCCGAGGCGTCTGAGAAGAAGATGGGTTAGTGATCTTCTATTGTAGAATTTTATTAAAGTGCTACTGATGGGTAGTACTTTTCATGTTTTGTCACGTTATTGTAATAGTTAACAGCATATTTACTTGATGTATAAATTTTGTACAGTTGTAAATTTCAATAAATTGTTATTAATAAAAAAAAAAAAAGTTCTAAAACTTACAAAAATTTCCAACACATTTGATTTCTTGTCTTTAGCATATGTAATCCATTTATCATAGTTCTGATGTGTTGAAAAACAGAGCTAGAGTTCGTCAAAAAAGATACAACACATTAAAAAAAATGAAGGTCAAACGTTTCTTTTTTTCATTCAAACCTATATAAATCCTAAACGGTAGATCCTATTGACAAACGCTATAGAACAAAAAATATTTTCCATTAAATTTCTGACCAGAAAGTCACAGAAATATTTTTTATCCGAGCAACACCAAAATACTCTAGCTCTAGTGTTTTTAAAATGTTACATTTTTGATGGTGAAAGTAACGTTACAACTTGACTTTTATAATTCGAATCAATACAGCTCCTAAACAGTAGGTCCAAGCAACCAATGTTGTATGACATGAAGTTTTCTCCATTACATTTCTGACTAGAAAACGTTTGATATATTTTCTATCCAAGCAACACCAACACAGCTAGTGCGTGTAAAAATTACATTTTTGAATGTGACAAAAAGTACCCCAAGAAGAAAGACCCCCTATTAGTAGCAATACATGATTTACTTACTTAAAAGGCTACTGGTTTTTACGCAGTAAGATTACACCTAACAGAACTGTTGGTTACAGATACCTTGAAGTATCAATTATTCTAGTCCGTTATTTAAAATAATTTTCTGTATAAATTATTATATATTTGTCAAATACCACTCACTCACTTAACACGAAATCTCAGAAACCACCGAACGGATTGGAATGAAATTCAATATGTAGATTCCTCTAGGGCCGTAGGTGCTCGCTAAGTTCTGAATTTTAAAAAACGTCGGCCTGGATCGCGGCTAATTTGCGAAAAATGCGAAAATTTTTATTGGGTGAATAATAAAAGATTTATTATCATATGGTATTTGGATATAAGCTAAGTTAAAAAATAGGTTAGATCATTAAGCCGCAAACTTTGACCACCCTTTAAGTTCCTTATAGTTAAAACAAACAAAAATACGATCGATGTCGAAACCTTATAAATTGTACTTTTTGTGAACTCAAGGTAGCTGCAGAGGTTACTTACAAGTTACAAGTTTGAGTTGTTTCGTGAAGAGAAGATTTATATTGAAAGACTTATGTTAAAGACGAGGTTAAAATACTTATGTTCTCTGGTGATGACATGTAAGGCCAGTTCGATGTAGGACAAAAAACAGATAAGAATCAATAGTGCTACCAAGTGTATGATTCTCTTTAGTATAGTATCATGTTCTACCATGGAGAAAAAAGGTACAGTCTTAACATCCCTCAGCGTGACCCAAACTCCAATACATCACTTAAGAAAACTGTGTCTGCAGCTGATTTTTACGCCTAAATGTTAGTGGAGCAAGGAGGTGAGAATAATTTCGTAATGTCCTCAACCAATTTATGCTTGATACGTATGCAAACAGAAAGACTAAACTTTGTTCAAAAAAGTTGAGAAGTTAAGATATATTAACTTAAAGTATGCCATAAGAAAAGCTGATGGTCTGGTATTGCTGGATAAGATGGTAGTGCTGCCTCGAAGCTTCACTGGAGGGCTATCAAAATATATATAAAATTAACTTTTGCAAATTGTCAAATTTACTTATTGAAATTATTCTAACAATGGAATTGTTCAGGTTTATTTAAGTAATAATAATTATCAACGTTAAGCTTAACTTTTACTAATTTAATCCTAATGATATTAAACCGTAGCGGAGCGGGGTACTTTCAGCTAGTTAAAATAAAATAAAATTCAATAGAGATACATTATTTCATCAATAATTAAATTGGATCTACAGTTTTCGGTTGTTATAAAAATTCTCCTCTGGAGAAACAATATCAACAAGAAAACGGACACATACGAGAGATACAGCCTTAGCCAGCCCATTCATATATAAAAGAAAACTTTGAATGTTATCAATTGTCATGTTTTAATTACTACCTGTATAAATTTATACGAGGATAATCATTTGTTCTAAATCGACTAATCGAAACATACGTAGCTGATAAGCATCGCGGGTTCGCAGCCCGACAGATGACCTTAGGATTTTTGAAAGGGAGTAAAAAATCTTTTGCTATGCCGTCCTTCGGAAGGGACCTAAAATGGGAGTCCTGAGCCTGTGCGATGTCAGGTACTCGTTAGAGATCCCTATCCTAATTATACCTGGATAGGCAAAATTTAGGACTCTCCCACCGTAGCATCGTCCGATTAGCCATAGCAGCATAAAGTGACGTTAAACGAAATAAACAAACAAACTGATAAGTATTTGATTGTTTTTTAATTGTGACCCTAAAAATTAACATTTAAGAATAATTACTCATTAAAGTATTTAAAAGTTGATGTTTATAAAAATACATATTAAATAATTATAATAAATTTATTCAAAATAAATCTCACAACGTTCATCAAATGTCCTTGACACAGAATGCTTAAGGTGGAGTTCTTTAAGACAGGCTCTCATTATTATTCAATTTAGTAATTTATTTAGTTTTAAGCCTCATTATTTAAATTATTAATTCATTTTATAAAATATTTTAACAGATAATTTTTTAAATATCTGTAAAAGTAATTTTTTCTTCATTACAATACTGATATTTCAAATTCATTCAACTGAATAATTAATTATTTATTTGTTAAATATTAAATATTATTTGTTATTTAAAATTGTAAAAAATGAAATAAATTAAGAATGTACTTATGTATTATTATTGAAATCATTTTTAAAAAATACAAATACAATTTCAAATTACATAGCTTTCATAAAATTTAAAATTTTAAAGTTTATTCAAATCACATTTGTCTCTCAAAATAAAATATAATATTGTTTATCATACTATATTCTTTATTAACGTATTTAAGTTTTCATTCTTATTTAGATAAAAATTTATGCTTGATAACGAGGTGAATGTATTATGATTTTAATTTTTTTTTTTTTTGAATAATGAAACATTTATTTAGAAATTTATTATATGGTTAAATGTACTATAATGGAAACTATTAATTGTGTGGTTTTCATTAAGAAACGGATAATCAAGTCAAATTACCATGAAAATAAGTTAACTATTAAAATTTAAATAAGGATTTTTAATATCTGCGTTGTGAAAAATTGTTTAAGTTGTATTTCAATATAAGGCCTTAAAGAATTGGTATGGCATTTTAAGAGTAATTATAGGATTTGGGAAAGCGATCAAAATTGTCCTGAAAAATGCACAATACTTCAAGACACCCAGGAAATTTTACTAAAAAATAATATCACCCAAAAATATTTATTAACGATATATGAAATTATATGGCTTCCATGATTATTTAATTATATGTAATTTGACTGATAAATTTATTTTTATTTACAATATATATTTATGTTTTGTAACAAAATATATATGTAATGATTTTTAATTTTTTTTTTTTTTAAATAATAAAAATTTGTTTTTATGAAACAATTAGTTGGAAATTTATTATATGGTTAAAACTATTATAACTTGTGTTTATAATTGAAAAAACATTTAAAAATATATATAAATAACATTTGAAAATATTTAGCTTCTATAAAATTTAACGTATGGAAGAGTATTTATTTTTTTATTTAAGTTTATTATTAAAAAAAAAAAAGTTTACTGATATTTATCATAAAATATGTTTGTTAAAATATTTAAGGTTTTGTTCTTATTTAAAATAAATATTTATTTTAGAAAAAGAACGAGTGTTAATTTTTTTTTTTTTTTTTTTTTCAACAGTAAACATATTTTTTTTTATGTTTAATAATTAGATATTTTTATATTAATAAAATAATTAGATAAAAAAGTATTATATTGTTAAAACTGTCATTTATCAACTTACGTAGCCTCTTGGCACCAACACCAAGGACGAAACAGACCACCCCCAGAAAGGAAAGAAAGGACCTCATGCTGCTCAACTCCTGATGTCGCTACTAAGCCGGTAGAGGCGGACTGTAGGGTGTTATATAGACAGGGTTGTAGTGGGGACGTGCCCCCCGTTCCTGGGGCATTTGTATTCCTGGCCATCGTCCTATCGAAGGATCTCCTTTTCCTGGACAGATCTACGATTTACTCCTGGATGTGGAGGCAGGTCGATGACCAATTACAGAATCCTTAACCCGAATCTGGGTATCCATCTCTTTGTCGTATCATCGTATTGTCTGATAGCGATCTTATTATGCACCACGGCGATGATTATTTATAAGCTTAATATTATAATTATCGATCATCAGAAAGATAATTTTTTTTATTATAATTGATACAAATTAGATAGTAAAATATTTTATTAAAAAAAAAAAAAATTAATGATAAAAGTATGGTTGACCGGATGATAAATGGAGAAGAAGATAGTCAGGGATGCAGTCAAAGTAACACCACGTCAAAGAAGAATTTTTTAATACGTGCTAACGTTTCGACCTGCGTTGCAGGTCTTCTTCAGGGCTATAATGAACAAAATACCAGAAGTGACAAAAAAACAGATGTGACAAAAATAACAGACCGATAAACAGATGACAAATGGAATACAGAATGGCATAGATTAAAAAAAAAAACAATATAAAAACAGTATAGAAAAGATCAGATACATAAATAACAAAGAATACAAAGCAGCAAGGTAAGAATAAGGACAAGACAGGAATGAAAAAAAAAAAAAAATAAATAAAATAAATAAAAAAAAAAAAAAAAAAAAAATATAAAAATATATATATATATATATATATATATATATATATATATATATATATAACATAATGAAAAAATAATAATAAAAAATAAAAAAAAAATAAATAAATAAATAATAAATAAATAAATAATAAAATAAAAATATGGAAATAGAGGACAGAACGAGGGAAATAAGTAGAAGGTGATAAAAGAAAAGAAACAGATAAAAGAATGAGGGAAGGGAAATAAAAGTGGAAAGATAAAAGTAAAAGGAAAAGAATATAAAGAACACTTACCCACCGAACCACACTTGTGAGGAGAAGGACGATTCCCTCGTTCTGTCCTCTATTTCCATATTTTTATTTTATTATTTATTTATTTATTATTTTATTTATTTATTTTTTATTATTATTTTTTTTCGTTATGTTTTTATATATATATATATATATATATATATATATATATATATATTTTTTTTTTTTAATTTATTTATTTATTTATTTATTTTTATTTTTTCATTCCTGTCTTGTCCTTATTCTTACCTTGCTGCTTTGTATTCTTTGTTATTTATGTATCTGATCTTTTCTATACTGTTTTTTATATTGTTTTTTTTTTAATCTATGCCATTCTGTATTCCATTTGTCATCTGTTTATCGGTCTGTTATTTTTGTCACATCTGTTTTTTTGTCACTTCTGGTATTTTGTTCATTATAGCCCTGAAGAAGACCTGCAACGCATGTCGAAACGTTGGCACGTATTAAAGAATTCTTCTTTGACGTGGTGTTACTTTGACTGCATCCCTGACTATCTTCTTCTCCAAAAAAAAAAATTAATTTCTTGTAACTTTAGTTTATTTTTATTTCATGTTCAAATATAATAAAAATTATTATTTACCTGGAAAATAATTTTCTCTAAGTTTGACCCAAAAGCTTATTGAAATGGTAAATTTTTTTCAAAACAGGAAACAAAATTTAAATCTTGATTTTCATTATAATTTTTTTTTTTAAATTGTCAAATCGATACGTTTTGGGAGAACGCGAGGTAGTCCAGTAAGATAAGGGTTTGCCGAAAAAAAAACTGCCCAACTTTTATTCTCAACGGATCTTTAATTTTCCATTTTTTGTCATGCTCTAGCTCTCTTGGTTTTGCTAGGATTGAAAATTTGCGTAAAGTTATCTTATCAGATTTTATTATTTATTTTTAACAATTGATTGAAATTTACAACTGTACAAATATACATTAAGTAAATGTGTTAAAAACGCTTAAAATACCATGCCAACACTTGAAAAGAACTACTCATCAGTAGAGCTTCCATAAAAAATCTACACAAGAAGATCTCCAGGCTTCTTTTCAGACGCCTCGGAGAATTATCGGGAGTTGAGTGGGAAGCAAGTTGAGAAAATAATGGATTTGAGTGGTTCTGGAGCTTTCTAGGAAAGGATTGGTATCTGGTTTAGGCTAACTCAGCAACATGTGAAACATTAATATCTTTATGGATAAGTTTATTGGTGACAAAGTAAGGAGCATTGAGGATTTTTCAAAGGATTTTTGATTGTGAGAATTGTTTACGAGATGAATTGGATGGTTTACTGGTGTCCCAAAGCTCAACTCCGTACGTCCAAATAGGTCTAATCACTGTCATGTAAATGAGTCTTTTGTAATTAATTGGGAGCTTTGAACGTTTGTCTAGTAAATGTTGAAGTAGTCTGTAACGACGAACAGTTTCTTGTCGTTTTAGTCTTGTATGTGGAATCTAAGTAAGACGTTTGTCCAAGTGGAGTCCTAGGTAGTGGATCTGTTAAACAGGGATTAGTGGATATTATTAAAGAATACTGTAGGGCTGGAAATCGTAGGTTTACGAAGTAGGGTAAAGGTTATTTGATGGGATTTATTTTAATTCTCCAATTTCAAAACCATTCTTGAATGTTAGTAATATGAGATTGGAGTTTTTGGGATGCTATGAAGGGATCATGATTTATTGATAGCACACATGTGTCATCAGTATAAGTAGTAAGGACAGTACTAGGATGGGTAGGGATGTCAGCTGTATAAACCGTACAAAGAATAGGACCTAGGAGACACTTCCTTGAAGAACACCGGCAGATTGGATAAAGAGGGAAGAATTGGATAAGTTATGATTAACTTTAAAGGTTCTATTACTGAGATAGGAGCGGAGAATGAGGAAGTATGCAGGAGGTAGGGAAACTCGGAATTTGTAAAGCAGTCCCTAGTGCCAGGCTCGCTAAGCAATGTTACGAAGGATTCCTGATTGGAGATATTGGATACAAGATTGATTAGATTGTTTAGTAGAACAACAGAGTTCAACTCCTTTTGACCAAATTAGTCTGATTCCAGTAAGGGAGATAAATCATTCGTAATTTATAGCCTTATTTTGTTGTCAAGGAATTTTAAATGTAACAAAATAGATAATGAACTGCTGTCTGAGATTCGTTCTGAGAATACCACGCCACAAACATATTTCCCACCACTACACCAAATTAAAATGGTTATTTCCTTCCTTCCGTCGACAGTACTTCCTTGGTTCGTTCCTTTATAAATCTCTTTCCTCTCAGTCTCCTTCCTATATCCTGAAAGCTTTAACATTAAAATCGTCAGTGAGTTCCCGCAAAACTAGAGCCCATACCTCAGACCTCTACCTAACTCCTTTCAACACAACATCCTTCAAACGTTCCTTTATATCCAGAGCCTCCAACTTCTGGAATTCCCTCCCTTCCATCATTCGCCATTCCTCCTCTCATAACAGCTTCAAATCCCAACTTTTCATTTACCTGTTAGAGATTCAATCTAATAGTCATATAGAGGTAGAAAATATCTCTTAAAATGAGATATGAAAATTCATAATATAATATTGACTTTGTACAGTATTAGTCTAGTATTATTGCACTGAATTGGTTTTGGCATAATTTATATTATTTATCAGATAAGACACATTATCTTTCCAGATAATTTATATTTGCTTTGATTATTGTATTTGATTTCATTGAGTTTTTGTTTAATTTTCTCTATTTTTGTTTTCGTAACTTATCTTAGATTCTAACCTCAAGATATAATTTCTTTCTGTGTGGTATTTGAAAATATGTAACAATACTTTTATATTGTAATTGTAATTTTATTTAAATTCCTAATTTAACTTTAATTATATTTTCCTTACTTTTATCATATTTCTTAATTATATACACGGTATGCTAGGTAGCCATCAATTGTTCATTGTAATTATTCTTAAGGGGCAAAGGCCCCAGAATAAAATTTATTTTCATTCATTCATTCATTCAAAATACGACTTGTTGCTTTAGTCTTATATGTGGAATCAAAGTAAGAAATGTGTCCAAATGGAAATCAAAGTAAAGGATCTTTTCAACAGGAATTCGTGGGTTATTTGATGGGATTTCTTTGGATTGAGTGTTGTATATTTTAGTACGTACGTGTTTTACTATGAAAAGATAGGCATCAATTTTAATCCGAATCGACATCATCAATAGGTTGAGATATCTTTTATTCATGTGTTGAATGGAGGAAAATTGAGTGAGAATGTCAGTTGGTTCGCCTAACAAAATTGTTGATCTTAAGCAGCATTAAGCTACTTTCCCTACGCCTCTCTGGTTTAGGATATATTGAAGGGCCGTTCCGACTTAAAAGTGGAATGAGATTTTACGTTCCGTTTCACTATTGGAACCAGTTCCAGTTTCGTTCCACATCAGTTTGTCTAACCTACTACATACTAGTGAAGCCCGTTAAAAGCTAAAAAACTAGGCGTTCCTAGTTAAAAGTGGAATAAGAATTTACGGGAACGAAACTAGAGATACAATCTAAAATCTACTACATCTAGAGATATGTTGGCGTTGATTTCGTTCCAGGTGAAACGAAAAACTTGAACGATTGGTTTCGTTCCAAACCGCTTCAAAGCTGGAACCAGTTCCAAGTTCCGTTCCACCCAGAACGACCCATCACTATTAGGATATTGACTTTCATTTCATGAGATATCGACTGATCAGTCTGAGTATATAGTTCTTTCTTAGTTCAGTTGTTTCACGTTTTAAGATCTTGATCCCAATGCTACAGATTACCCTACAGAAGTATTTTCTTTCAAATTGGTTTTCTCGGAGGAGAATTCTCTTCCTAAGGCCTGGCACACACGTTGCGGTATACCGAAGAGGTTTGATGGTACAGGAAGTGTGTGCCAAACCGGAGCGTACTTCTACATCGACCGAATAGAAATTCGAAGAAGAATAGTAGAAATTCAATTGTTTTTACCGGCACATGCGCGTGGCCCTTAGCGTGTGAGTCACTTCGGCACGCCTCACAATGGGGCAAAAACACAACAAAGTTCTTAAAATTCAATAACTCACGGTAAAATATATCTGTAAACTTGAAATTTCACTCTTTAGTTCAAAAACTATAATCACTTGAGGTACGCATAATGGTATCTAAGGATCAAAACAATTAGGATTGATGAATTAATTGCCACTTCTATTGGGATTATTTTATTAGAAAACTAGTTTCGAATGGTTAACATTCTTCAGTTCTAAAACATACAAAATTTTCAACACATCAGTACTAGGTTACATAGATTATACACACTACAGTTTTCAAAAATATAAGACAATAAATCAAACATTAGTACTCACCTCAGGAGGTCTGAAAGATAACTGATATATACCCATCGTGAGAAGGGAAAGGGGCAGGTAGCTTAAATTTTTTGGAATTTACTATGGGATTTCCCTTATGACTCATTGGATTTTTCCGTTCCTATTGTAAACAATTTTAAAATGCGGCCATTGGAAATGTTTATCTGATCACATAAAAAAAAAAAAAAAAATCTGGATCGGTTTTAAACGATTTAATTATTCCTAATGATTCATAAATATAGGTAATTTTCTAGTTAAAGTACTATTTTTACTCCCGGTTCTTTATTAAATAACAAAAACTATAACACCATCAACTAATTGGACGATAAACGAAAAAAAAAAATATATATATATATATATATATAAAAAAAAAAATATATATATATATATATTTTGAGAAAATGGATTATATCGGTTTGACAAAACTTTATTTTTGATGATGATATGTTTTTCTCAATACCAAATAAGCTCCTCTTACTAGTTTTTCGGTTAGAAATCGACGAAGCACCTAGAAATTAGTTAGGCTATTGCGTTTTGTTAGTACTTAATGATTTAATTTCCAAATAGGATAATAAGACGCGCTTATTTTTTTTTTTTTTGGTATTCTGAGTTTGTTAGTAGAACTTTACTTCTCTACTAGTTTTCTAATACTACTCAAAAAAGATGTTTGGGAAAATTTTGAACCGTTATTTTGCACATAAATTTTATTTATCATTGTGGGAATCATTATTAATAATGATCGTCCAAGATTTAGTACCTACCTACATAAAAATGTTAGTAAGTAAAATTAGTTCTCGATCCTAATTACAGCAGATTAGGCACTAATAAAAAATACTAAATCACATCTAACATAATAATTAAATAGTTTAATAGTATAAAACGCTAATAGTTTATATAGTTAATAGTTTATATAACTAACGTTCATTCCTGAAATGGAAGTCCATGGAAATAATATCCAAAACTCTGCTTTTTGGCTTTACTACTTTTAAAATTTTTTTATTTTATCAATTTATTGAAATTTGCAACTGTACAAATATACATCCAGTAAATGTCTTAAAAACGTTTTTCAATAACATGCCTACACTTGAATAGAACTACTTATCAGTAGCACTAACAAAAAATTTACAAAAGAAGATATCTAGGCCATCTTCTTTTCAGACGCCTCGGAGGAATTGTCAGGAATTGAGTGGGAAGCAAGTTGAGAAACTAGTGGATTTGAGTGATTATGGAACTTAGTATGAAAGGATTGGTATCTGGTTTGGGCTAAAATCAGAAATAAATGGAACATTGAGATCTTTATGGATAAGTTTATCGGTGACAAAGGAAGGATCATTGACTTTTATAATAATGATTATTCAGTAACACAATTTAAATCCATGTCTGGGAGGCTATCTGTTTTAGAGATCAAATGCATAAATAAATCATATTCACTGATTAATGCTCATGCACCCATTAATGAAGATAATAGAAGAGACCCACAGAAACTAGAGGAATTTTGGGAACAACTAGAAATGGAACTTGATATGTGCTCCAAGAAAAATATTAAACTTTTACTAGGTGATTTTAATGCACAAGTGGGCAGAGAGAGGAAGTTTCAAGGAGTTTTAGGTGCTTTTCCCGATCATAAGAGAACTTCAAAAAATGGAGAGAGGCTAATTGATTTATGTAAATTTTTTAAAAATGAAAATAATGACAACAAACTTCAAAAAACTAAATCGGAAAACTAAGACATGGAGGTCACTGAACCCGAATTTGGGTGAATTTCGGATAGCTCATGTGGCAATCCCCTTTCGGTACCAAAAGGAAATTTTAAATACCAAAGTAATGAGAGGACTTGATATTGATTCAGGCCATTATTTGACAATGATATAAAATTTAGGCCATGTGTAAGTTACTTGGTCGGTCCTTTAAATACTTAACCACAACCATTACTGCAATAGAAGAGGCCCCACCAGGAATTTTGGGAACAACTAGAAATGGAACGTGTATGTGCCCCAAGAAGAATATTACAATTTTACTATGGTATTTTAAGGCACAAGTGGGCCAAGGAGAGAAGGAAGTTTCAAGGAGTTTTAGGTGCTGTTTCCAATCATAAGAGAAACCTAATTAGAATGTAAATTTTTTTAAAATGATGACAAACAAACTTCAAAAAACTAAATCGGACATGGAGATGATGAATTCGGATGATCAACTGCGCATCCCATGCGGGTACCAAAAGGAAATTTCAAATACCAAAGTAAATAGGCCAATGCCATTTAGGCGGGAACGAAAAGTTTTTTACACGGATCATATTTCTGGAAATGGTTAAGACACAAGAAGAAAGCATCAGGCAGAGCTAATGAAGAGATATTGGAAGGAACGGAAGAGCAAGAAATAAATTGTTGAGCGTGGTCCACAGATGGCTGAACTCGTAAGAAGAAGAATAAAAAGAAATATAAAAAATATATCAAAAGTTTTTTTCCAATATCAACTCTTCTCTTATTATTGCTTTTTTTTTTTTTTTTTTTACCGAGAAATTGTGGTAGAAATATATATACATAAAATGTCGGCAGTTTTTAGTGTTAACCATGTTTAACGATTCAAGAGCTGTTGTAACAAGGTAGCAAGTTCCCCTTCCAAAACGGAAGTATGTTTTCGTTTACATATTTCTAGAAAATATTTAACTTTGAATTAATAAAGACAAAAGGGGAAAAGAAAAAAGGGGAACGATATCTATAAAATAAATAATTAATGATAAACTCGAAAATTCATCATTTAACTTTCATTGGTAATTGCTCCAAAATTTACAGAGAGAAAATATGGTAGACAGGAAAGTTTATCAGTAACAGTTAAGGAAATTAACAACCAGTGATGATCATTGGAAATTAGCAGCATAGTTTTCCTGGAATACAGTAGGACATCCACTCTCCTGAATACTAACAGTTGTAAAATATGGGTTAGCGAATTCTGGGAGTCAAGGACGCAAGTGGACGCATCTAATCAAAGCATAGTCTGTTTTTATACACCTACCAGAAGTGTTTAACATTGCAGTTGAGGAACAAACATTGTAGGATGTACTATAATCTTGAAAATTAAAATTCAAAATTTGGATTAGTTAACTTTCAAAATCTTCTCGGTTCATAGTCCACCAAGATCAAAATAATAGAAAACAATATTTAATGATGAGACTGAAGTAAAATGATAATGATTTTCAATGAAAATTTACTACTAGTACATTTTCTTTTTTTCACACATATTTTACTCTAAAGACTCCCTACCGTTTAGCAATTTTGTGAAACTCATGCTCAATTAGCCTTAAGCAGTAGTAAACACATATTTGTTCCTAATTTAACGGAAGAAAGAACTATAAAAAACAAAAAAAAACATTCTAAACAGATTTTTGTTCATTTAGTCCACTGTGTGACTGTGCGGATTTTAGAATATCTAGGGCTAATTTTTTGGGTAGAGAGCTTCATATGGTTTGTGTTTACGCGTGCAGATGTGTAAAACAATTGACTAAGCGTACTATAGTGCTATTGACTTTAGAGATCGTGTCGAATAAATGGGTCGAAACTTAGTCTGTAGAGGTGAAAAGTAATGAACATCACCACCGTTTTTCCATATAATATAATCCGAGGTTTTTCTTTGGAAACATGTTCAGGGTAGTTAGAAAGTAAACATAATAAAAGTCCTGGAGTTTTCGGGCCTGGGAACAGGAAGAGATGGCGCGGAAAGCCCCTTTGTTTGGTTTTGCGTTCATTTCTCGAAAACAGTGCGCCGTATGCAAAACATGACTATTTACTGAATTAAAGTTAATTAAATTCTCTACAACATTTATTCTATTGACATTTTTCATATTCTGTACTGTTTCTGAAATATACGCTTGGCAAATGTAAAAGACTTTTAGTGTGTTTTATCAGGAAAAGTTAACTTTTATGTAACTTTTAACAGGATGAAGATAAATCGGAATATATGTATATGTATATCTTGAAGAAAATATTTTCTACAATATTAACTATGAAGACTTTTGTTGTAGAATTAACGTTTTAGAAGGTATGGAGGAAACTTTATTAGAAAACGTGAGGTGAATTTTTTTTTTTCGAAAATGTTTACATTTGCAAAGCGTATATTTTGCAAACGGCACAGAATATGAAAAATGTTTATATAATAAAAGTTGTAGAACTTTTGATTAACATTGATTTAGTAAATTGTCATGTTTTCCATACTACGCACCGTTTTCGAGATATGAGCGCAAAACCAAAAAAAAGGTACCTTTCGTGCCCACTCCTCCTTCCTGATCCCAGGCCCGAAAACTCCAGAACATTTAGTATATTTACTTTTCTCACGTAAAAATACTTTTTTAATGCTGAAAACTTATTATATCTCTATCTTGATTGAGTGCTGAGAAAAAAAATAAAATTTGATTTTCATATTTTTTTTTCTCGGTTCCCAATCGGCATTCAAATTTGTGAGTTACAAGTCAAAACGTCCCCTTGTTAGTTTAATCGTTAAAGTGATGTTATTTCCATTATCTTGAAGAAGTATAGGAGGTGTTACTAACGCTTAAAATATGCTTCTATCGGTTTGACGTTCATGTGTTTGTATTGTTTCGAAGCATTTTCACCTGAATACGTCTATTTGGAAATGATTTTCCATATAAGCATATTTTGCCAACAGATCAGGCACTTAGTTTATCTTCATTTACTAGTATGCTGGTTTGTTTTTCTTATCATTTTAGAATCTAAACCAGTTAATCTGTTTTCTCTTGCTTGATTTTGAAAACTGACTTTTTGGCAGAACATTTTTGAAACAACATTCGTAAAATTGTGTTTTGACTTAACTACTTTTATTAAAAATATATCAGATGTCTTTTTTCAATGTCCACTTTTCTCTTATTATTGTTTTTGTCGAGAAATTGTGGTAGAAATATGCGTACATGAAATGTTGGTAGGCCTATTGTTAATTTTGAATATCTATTGCATACGCCTTTGCCCTTATTGGGATACTGTTCTCAATCGATACTGTAATTAAATTGTTTTAAATTTCATAGATTAGGAATGAAGGTTTCTGAAGAGTTGAGCAACTTCAGACTTTAGTTTTATCCACTCCTAACTTTAAATATAAATATAATGTTGTATAAACAATAAAAATAATAATTGCTTAGTGCTTTAAATCAGATTCGTATCTGGAAATATAACAATCGACGATAGGGAATAGTGACACATGATGACATGAATAGTCATGAGAGAGAAAGCATTAAGTGTTGCGTACTCTTGACATTCAGCCAACTTATATTGTGCAGTTAGATCTCTCATCCTACTCTTTTTTTTGCCTTTGACATGTTCATTGTCAACTAATATTTTAGCATCTATATTTTATTTTATATTAAACAAACCTATATAATGCTAAGCACCTCAGCATTTTCCATGGAATATATCTCGACCTTCGCACTCCGTCTTGATCATGTTGGTACGCGAGATAAGTCCTTCCAGTCCAAATCGGAATACATTAAACAAACAAAAAAAAAATTAAATTGATATTGCCATCAAACATAATAAAGCAAAATTAAATTACCTTATTTATCAATTGAATAAAAAACTTTAGTTTAAAAAAAGTATTCCTTTAGTATAGTCCGATAAACCCGACGAAATGTGGACCGGAAAATTACCGAGTTTTTGTAATGCAGGCTCATCAGGAATAAGGGCCGAAAATCATAACTAAACTGAAAGTATACATTCACTCCAGACTCGATTATCTAATTGTGTTTCCATCAACTAATTCATCAATTTTTTTTATAGCATGTTATTACGAAGCGCAGTGTAACGAATCGACGAGTTTGTTGGACATTGGGCCGATTCACTAATAACTAAATTTGTCTTTTATTTGGATCTTAAATTATACTTTATACTTCTTTTCAACAAAATCCATAGATAAATTAATGTCAAAATCTAATCTTAAAAGAAAAATTCTGCATTGAAATATAATTTTTTTTTTTAAACTCATATTTAAAAAAAAAAAAAAAATCCATTGTTTGAGGTAATGCTTTAAATTAACCAAGCATCTACTGGAAAAAACAACTCATCCATAATAAGATATTTTAGGGAAATAAAACTTGAGATTATTTCAAACGTCTGGGATTTTTCTATGAAAATTATGAGAAAAAACTCAAATGTTAATTGCGAAAATCGCTTAAAATCGCCCAAAAAACTACCTTCACAGTAAATAACTAGAATGTTTAAAGTTTTTTTCCATTAGTCGGATTCTGCTCTTAGGTGCTCTTTTCCGAGAAAATGATTTATGGTTTTAATGATTTTCTTTTATGGGTCTTGAGAATTAATTTTAAATGATTTCTGTTGATATTGGCGCTACTTTTCACAAGTTTTCTTTTGTTTACCTACGTTTGTCTTTTGTTTATCTGTTTACATTCATTTATCCGAATAATCCTCATATAAAATGCTCAGTTTGCCTGTGTTATTTGAACGACATAGGTGCAATGGTTCCTAAAACAAAGTTTCAAGTTTTTCAATTTTTCCAATTTAATCATATAACTTTTAAAGATTATGACCTAGTGTTAGAAACATGGATTAATTCGTTTGGACTGGAACAAATTTCAAACACCACAAAGTTCTGCTTACGGGAAAAATTAAGAAAATTCAGTGGCAGTTTGAACTCTCGCTGGATTTCGTCCCATAGGAAGATCAATAGTTTTTTTGGAGAAGCATGAAAACTGGTTGAATTTGGATTTCATTGTTCCTGTAGATGTTATCCAGAACCTACTTTCATCATCATCATCAACAAACGCAAGTATACCATCTTTTTCTCAATCATTCGAACAATTATCCGATAGACAAAGACGGAGAAAAACGGAAAGTTTTAGAAAATGTTCAGAGGATATGTTCGTTTTTTGTCATGAAAAAAAGATTCAAATCTGATGATGTAGGTCACATTGTCAATGTTATTAGGGAGCATCCAGAACATGTACTAAGTGTCAAACAATTTTGTGAAAACCTTTTAAATTCAAAGGACCAAGAGAACGAATTATATAATTAATTATGCATTATATACAGCCGCTGATTTTACTAATTGTGTGTTAAAGATGGCGATTTTTTTTTCCTCGTCTAATTTAATGTGATTTTCTTGAAGGCTGAATAACAATTAACATCCATTTTATGTATTTGATAAACAAAGCATGAGATATGTATGCAGAATCGAAAATACAACTTTTAGTATTAATATAAACATAAGAAATAATAATAATAATTACAATATCCTCAGGAAAGAGAAATAAAGACAGAAAAGAATTAAATAAAATAAAACTAATAAATAGAAAGGAAAAGACATTGATAGAAAATATGTTATAACTACTTGAATGTTTATCTAACAAAATATTTATAAAAACATAAAACCATATATGCTACTTCCATTTCTATACGTAGAAATTTTCACACTTATCTGTGAACACCAATTAATCTATAAAATGGCATATATACGTAATTATATAAGAAAGTAAGTAAGAATCTCCTCTCTCTCTCTCTCTCTCTCTCTCTCTCTCTCTCTCTCTCTCTCTCTCTCTCTCTCTCTCTCTCTCTCTCTCTCTCCCTCTCTCTCTCTCTCTATCTATCTCTCTCTCTCTCTCTCTCTCTCTCTCTCTCTCTCTCTCTCTCTCTCTCTCTCTCTCTCTCTCTCTCTCTCTCTCTCTCTCTCTCTCTCTCTCTCTCTCTCTCTCTCTCTCTCTCTCTCTCTCTCTCTCTCTCTCTCTCTCTCTCTCTCTCTCTCTCTCTCTCTCTCTCTCTCTCTCTCTCTCTCTCTCAGTCTCTCTCCCTCTCATTACTCAAGTTTTTTACATTCATATCAACAATTAAGAAATTACATTAAAAAATAATCTAAAAACTAAAGATCAATTCGAGGCTGCGGTTGCAGTGCACGAAAATTATCCAGTCATTAAAACCTAACCCCTCATTTGAAAATTGCGTTTAATAGTAGATTGGATTTCCTCGATGAGGTTTTCCCAGTACTTAGAGCCTAAGGTCGTCAAGGCAGTAGTCCTTAACATTAGGAGATGGGGAAAGGATAAACGCAGAATCAAAATAGCATTAGAACATAATTCCAAAACATGACGTGAAAGTCAGAAAGTTGTTGTTTTTTATAATCAAGGCTGTACCTAGAAGTGTTTATCCTCCAATCTTTTCAAAATTATTTGAAGATGTAACGTGTTATATAATCTCTCTATATGTTTGATAAACATCTACTGTACAAACAGAAAAAAAGGTACTTGAGAGACTTAGAGACAAGAGAAAGAAGAAACCACTATTTTGGCGACGTTTCGAGAATATATTGTTCTCATAATCATGCCAACGTCATTGGTGGATATGCTATTGGTGTCTACTTGTAACCTTTACGACGAAGGGTAAAGGTTATTTAATGAGATTTTAATTTTCCAATTTATACACCATTCATGAAGGTTTATGTTACGAGATTGGAGTGATTTAAATGCAGTGGGAGGAACATTATTTTCTTAAGACACACATGTGTCATCAGCGTAAGTGGTGAGGACAGTGGTAGGATGAGTTGGAATGTCAGCTATATACCCAGTGTCTAGGATTCTACCTTTAAGAACAGATTGAGTACAAGGGGGGAGAGTAGGAAAATTTATAATTTACTTTGAAGGTTTAATAATTTGAAAATTTATGATTTACTTACACTGAGATAGGAAACTCAGAGTAATTAAAGTTGAATTCTTATATGTTTTCTGTATATTTAATGCTAAATTTATCGTAGTAAAAGAATTTTAGCTTTTCTTAAGCTGTTGCTTTATCTGCAGACAGTTTCAATTCAACTATTAAATTTGCTAATTTGCCTACTCGTTTAAATTGAAAAAACAAACAAACAAATTGTTTCGTAGTTAAAAAAAACAACACTTCATATGCCAGCTGTATTAGATTATTAAGATCTTGCTAGAAGTATACAGGAGGCAGTGGACGATTCAAGTGATCTCAATGCCATGGAAACAGCTGCCCATCACAGAAGCAGCTGTTTTTTTAAATCATTGACTCTCATCCTGCACTTGTCATTGATGTTAAACTTAGTCTGAATATAGATTTTTTTTTTTTTTTGTAATCAATAAAAATAAAAAGGGGATTAGAAAAAAAAGAGGAGTGTTGCTGTGTCAACGACACGGCCGTGTGTTGTACGTAAATACGTTTATGTAAGAGATTATATTTTTTAAATACAATATTTTTATTTATGAATTAAGGATAAAAACAAGTAAACAAATAATTATTGTATTACAATATAACTTTATTAATTAAAAGAAAAGTACGACCCAAATGGTATACAAGATACATCGAGATTTCTGGTAAACGTTAAATCAATCCAGGTATTACCAGACGTTGTTGGAGAGGTTTCAACACAAAGCAAATTGAACTCTTTAAGTATGAAGTCGGGCAATGAGCGGTTTTGTGAAACATCAAAATTAAATTCTTCAACTATCATAACTGGTGTAGTAAGATCAGGCTCGTAATCGGATGTAATTTTAGCGATGTTTTCGGAATATTTTAACAACTATCGTAAGATAAAGAGTTTAATTTCTGCTAACGCTTTGCCCGCTTGGATATCACACACCTAAATACGAATTTGAAGATGCCATTGGTCTTTACGTTTACTAGACAGACATCACCAATTTTTTCGTTTTTCATTTCCAAATAAATTTCCGAAATGTCAATGTTAACTCTATTACAATCAGTGAAGCTATTGATGTTGCGATATATGGTGACTCCACCGGCTTTGCGACTTGATGATGATGATACCGCTACCGATTATGTAGTTTCAATTTGTCTGTTCTTAGCGATATTACAATATGATCTCAGATCAAAGCTAGGCACATTCATTGGCATGGAATTTTCCATCCAAGTTTCGCTGATTGCCAAATAATCAGATCGGTTTATGATTGTATTGGTAGAGATGTCTTCTGAGTGCGCGACTAAGCTTGCTGCATTAATGGCGGTAAAAAGTATAAAACAATGCTGATCAGGAACTTTTTCGTTCCCGGCACTGCTTGAACCGGTCATATGGTGTTTTATTATTACCATTCGATTGTTCTTGAGAAGCCCTTTCCAACCGTATACGATCTCTGTATTTGGTTTTGGCTTTTCAACGCTTATAGGCTGACTTAATATATTTTTGATAATATTTTTTATTGTAAAGACAGCTGACGATTAAAACATAAACGATCATCGTAGCTTTTCCGAGTCAAAAGTTATACTAATTGCAAATCTCGATACGCTACAAAATAACCTCAAAATTGCGGCGCTTCCCCCTCCACCGCGCGCGATGAATCTGTTTTCTCGCTTATCGTAATAAATTCTTTGATCCTTAAGCTATCCAGAGGTATAATTTAATTTTGGATGTAGAGGATAAATTCGAAACTACAACGCCAAACTGTATCCCCAGTATTTGTTATCATTAGGTTTTTTGGATTGCCCCTATATGATAGCAAATTTAAAGACGTATTCCCGTCAAAAAGTAAAAATATAATTTAAAATAATATATTGTTTTTACTATCTTGAATTTTAAATTTAACTGGTAATTTAGGTCGTCTAATTAGAAGGGGTACTAATAATTTAAGCTGGAAGTTTAATGTTCGTCTCATTAACCTAATATGGAGATCACAGGTTAAATATTTAATCAGGGTTAGTCCAAGTAAAATAAATTTTAAAAATAAAATTTTTGGAGGCGCCGGGCATCGATCCCGGTACCTCTCGCATGCTAAGCGAGCGCTCTACCATCTGAGCTACGCCCCCTGTTGGAAATATTAAAAAATAAATTGACATTTAGAACGATTTCATAATGCAGTAGAGATGAAGTAGATCGGCAGGTATATGGCCGGCGTTGGAGGATAGGCAATGCCGCAGTTCTTTTCTCCCAAAAAGCACATTCAGGAGTTAGTCCAGTAAAATTGTAGGTTTTATCTGTAATTAAAGATAAATTTATTTATATTAAATGAGTCAACTATCAATAAACTCAAAACTCGATAACTCGAAATTGTTAATAACAGTGCTTCTTCAGTTTTTAATACGCTTTTATTAACCTGTATGTAACGGAACCTTTCATCGTAATCTTTACCAATTTCCAGCAATCTGATTAACTTGAAAATTCACACACACTTCAATACACCAATGACAATACAATAATTGCACAATTTTGTTCTAATGTTCTCACTTAGTCTAGTTGAATTACCCCCAAAATAGGAGTCTGCCTTGCAAATGGTGAAGTAATAGGTTTTATGTTTTTATATGGTCCAGGTGGGGTCTGAGATATATTAAAAATGAAACTAAAAGTGATTAGGGGAAAATGTTTGAGGAGCAAATAAACCCAAACTTTTTGAACTTTCTTGAGATTTTGGAAAAAATATATATAGAAAAATTCTTTCAATCGAGAAAGTTTTTATTAACAAAATTAAAGATTGTTAAATTTTTCGCTTAAAGACATCCCTTAACCCTGGAATACTAAACCTCAATTTAAGTACCTTATTACTAAACCTTCGTCATTGTGTCGAACAGTACCTAAAAATCAATTAAGAGGGTTGTAAAGGAAACAAGAAGAACAGATAATTATCAATTTAACATTTTTATTGATGTAATATTAAAAACATGCACATTTTGTTCTGAATATTATAAAAGTGAATATATAAATAAATTCTTATTCGGACAACATCAATACTCCGCGTTTTTCCAGATCTACGAAGTTAGACGTTTTCTATTCCTTTCCGTTTTTTCCCTCTAATTCTTCAAGGCCTGTTTGAAGCACATATTTACTTGAACCTCTCTTTTGTACTTACGAGCAGCTCTTATTATCTTCATCAAGTGGTGTTCTTGGAGACTTTCGCTTTCTCTTCTTTCCAGAATCTTGTTTTTTTTTCTCTCTGGTTTCAATTTCCTCGATTAATTCAGCAACTTCCTGGGTTTCATGGCAATCTGAATCAGATTCTGTGGAATAATCGGGATCAGAAGACAATTTGTCTATTTCCATATCACTTTCAAAATCAGACTCTTCTGAGACGATTCCTTCCTTCATTTCCCGCATCACTTTCAAAACTTCTTCTGGGGTAAAATCAATACAGTATAATTTTCAATACACGAATTGTCTATGTTTAGTAAAATCTTTGGTTTCATTGTGCATTGGTTGTGGATACGCATTACGCAATTGAAAGAATGTAGGTATAGCAAAATGAAAGGTATAGCAAAACTTTCAAAAATTTAGTAAATAAAAAAAATACGATAATTTTGTACAAATAGCTAAGAAAAACAATAATATGTTTAAATTTTGTATTTATTTCAAGCTATAAAGTATAAATCAGTTAGCTAGTCAAAAAATATATTAAAAAGTTGAAGTTCTATTACCAGATCGCTAAAATAAATTAGATTAGTTATCTATAAAAATGATTTTAAATTGGAATTAAAATAATAGATAAAATGTGTGCACTAATTGTGAAAAAATTAATTAATAATAATAGTTACTAAACCTTAGTCGAAATGACGAATACATTTTACTTGTAATACTAAAGCTTCGTCAAACAAACGGTGTATGTTTTATTTAGACTTAGCTGGTTAAAATCCTAAGAGTTCAGCGGTCCTTGCTTCTAGTTGGTTCAAAGGGCACTGAGCTGGGGAAAGCACTGCCATACCCTCAGACTCTTAACTTTACCCACAAAGGTAATACCAACAATTTTTCGGCACAGGTAGTCGAATCGACAAAGGTTTAGGATTCCAGGGTGTGAATTAAGCTGAATGTGATTTAAGCCAGCCACAATCGATTGTCAAACATAGAAAAATATTTCCAACTTTCACAAAAAAATATTATATACTGGAAGTTATCATCACTACATTTTGTGCAAGATAGGATTTTTTAAATAAAAATTTGTCCATTCCTACTCTGAGATATGTCAAAAAACAATAACTGATTGTTGATTTTTGATAAACTGTGTTAAAATTGCTAACAAATGACGAATAGTACAAGGAAATTAGCTTCGAACCTTAAATTGTTCATCACATTCAGTTTTTTAGTTAGGTTTGCTATAAATAAAAGCATGATTTCATATTTGTTTTTAAACTATTAAATTATTTAAATTTGAAATGCTTTGTTCATTCGAAAAGAAAAAAATGGGTTAACCCAAAATAATTCTTTAAGAATTTATTCGGGAAGCTCTGAAAACGAAGAGCCTTGTTAAACAAAGTTTTTTTTTAATTTTATATCTATTTTATATTTTAAATATTTTTGTATCGCATTATATATTAATAGGTTTGATTCTTATATTTTTAGACTGTAACTAAATACAGAAAACATGTAATTATATTTGTATTTGTATTCATTCTTTAGCTGTGTTTTTCAAATACTTTACTTAAACCCTTGAATCTTTTTTTTTTTTAATATTATCTATTCATTGAAATTTAATACTGATTTGAGGTGAGTTGTTAATGAAAAAAAAAATCCACTGATATACAGCGGATTTCCTTGGAATTTTATCATTTTTAGGGGTTTTTGAGCAGCCTAAAGCCGGGTCGTATCTTGAGCATAAGAAAAGTATTTTGATATCAAATACCATACAAAACCACAATTAAAAGTGAAAGAATCATTTCTCTATCTCGACTGAGAGCTGAGAAGAAAAAAAAATAAAACCTTATTTTCATTTTTTTTTTTCTCGGTTCCTAATGCCCATTGGTGGCTACAACTATTTTGCACTATTATAGGTCCCTACTACCCACACAAAAATTGGAATTCAAATCTATGAGTTACAACTCAGTATGTTCCCTTGTAAGATGTCTAGTAACATTGTTTAAAATTAGAGTTATTATGTTTTACATTATAGGTGTTTTACATTTTGAGCAATATCTTGTAATAAACTAAACAACATTAAACTAATATATGACATAAGGCGTAAGGAGGAGCAGAGCCTTGTATCTCCCAATCCTGTTTTACAACTCGTTCCAGAAGATCCCTGCTCCAGTTATTTTTCTTTCTTCTTTGGGTGTTTTCATTATTTTTGAGTATAAAAGAAAAGTATCCTGGGATGAATTTTACATACATACATGTTCATGTTCTATAAGTTATATACATAAACTAGCTTCCTGCGTTGCGGCTTTGACCGCTCTCATAAGTAAAGAATTTTATATGTTAAGAACTCTCATAAGTTAAGACAATTTTTTAATAATTGGAGATTTATTTATAATTAAAATATTTATGTTTTATTTATCATGTATTCAAATATACAATTGCATATTATTTCTCCAATCATATTTTTACTAAAATATACAACAAAAGGCCCATGGATCATATCAAAAAAGCAAATGATCGACATTTTCATTAAGTAATATTTTTTACTTAAATAAGTTTATAAATTTCATCTGCCTAGATTTTAGTTTCTAACCATAAAAGTATATTATAGTGTGGCTGACCTCGTTTCTCCTCTCAACATTGTATATTTAAATATTTTATAATTGTGAATTATATTACTGCTAAACCTTTCTAGAACTATAAATGTTTTATAAAGGACCCATGGTCTAACTATTGTAAACTCTATCACGAAATGGTACTAACCACATCCCGGTCGATTTTACAACTCCATTGGATTCCAAATAACACCAACATAAATCTTAAAATCTTAAAAATCTTGGATATAACTAAATTTTTCTGTCAAACTCAAACTCTATATTACAACATAACCTCTCATGTAGAATAGCGATCGCCACCTATCGGTCATTGTTCAAACTTCACAGTTATCCACTTGTTATCGCTTCTTTACCAACAAATTAATGCAAAATCAGTAGATTTTATTATTACTAACCCATCCTGAACCTATTAAGATGATGTGGTCAAAATTAGGTACAGATTAGTTCAGTAGTTTTAGTGTTTAGTGATCACAAACGAAAAATGACTTGTTATTTTGTATAATAGTATAGATAAGTAATCTCAACGAATGAGTATAATATAAATATTAAAACCAAGAAAGAAGTAAAGTTCAATAATATTTTATGGTATAATTTGTTTTGAGAAAATCAAAAATAAAAAAGGCAGTGGACTATTACTAGCGCCTAAGTGATTTTAATGCCTTAGAAACAACTGCCCATCACAGAAGCAGATGTTTTTTTAAATCACTGACTCTTATCGTGCACTTGTCACTAATGTTAAACTTAAAAGCGGACGGTTGCAGTTGTAACTCACAGATTTGTTTGCCGATTTTTGTGTGGGTAGTAGGGACCTATAATAGTGCAAATCTAGAGTTATAGCCGCCAATGGGCATTAGGAGCCGAGAAAAAAAAATAAAAATATGAAAATCACGTTTTATTTTTTTTCTAGCTCTCAATCAAGTAGAGAAATGTTTCTTTCACGTTTAATTGTAGTTATGCGTGCTATTTTAAATATAAAATACTTTCGTTATGCTCAAAACACTACCCTGCTTTAGAGTGCACAAAAACCCCAAACAAATCACAAAATTCCTAGGAAATCCACTGTAAATTAGTGGGAACTTTTTTTCATGAACAACTGACCTCAAATCTGGATTTAATGCACCATAAATTTCTTATATGTGAAATTTTATCAAAATCAAAAAATATTGATTTTTTACCCCTTTGGAGGTTAAAATTTTGAATTTGAGATTTCATCAACAAATTCTTAAGGCCATAACAACTGCTGTGTTTAACCGATTACAATAGTAATATCATCACAAGAATCAGCATACATTCTGCTTTTTATCCATGCATATAACATTGGATTTACTCTAGATTTTAGTGGACAAAAACTGATGTGAATGAATGCCTTCTAAAATCCTACAAAATTTTAAAGGTAAAAAAAAATTATTTTTGATTTCGACAAAATTTAGTTTCTACATGTTTTTGAGATGAGGAATCTGAAAATAATATCAGTTTTTAGTTTAAAAATTTTTCTCACCTATGTGGATAGATATAGAAAAATAAGACGTATATATTTTTATTTTAAATTGCATTTAAATTCTAACATTGATGAAAAATCTAAAATTAATATCAGGTTTTGGTTAAAAAATATGTATATTTTTTTTAAATGGTCTTATTTAAAATTTATTGTGTAAATATTAAAATAATAATAGAAATAGATCATTTTGAAATGTCTTATTTTTATAAAATAGGTGAGAAAAATTATTAAACTAAAAACTGATATTATTTTCAGATTCCTCATCTCAAAAAACATGTAGAAACTAAATTTTGTTGAAATCAAAAATAATTTTTTTTTTACCTTTAAAATTTTGTAGGATTTTAGAAGGCATTCATTCACATCAGTTTTTGTCCACTAAATTCTAGAGTAAATCCAATGTTATATGCTCGGATAAAAAGCAGAATGTATGCTGATTCTTGTGGTGCTATTACTATTGTAATCGGTTGAACACAACAGTTGTTATGCCCTTTAGAAATTGTTGATGAAATCTCAAATTCAAAATTTTAACCTCCGCAAAAGGGGTAAAAAAATCGATATTTTTTGATTTTGATAAAGTTCACATATAAGGGTTTTATGGTGCGTTAAATCCAGATTTGAGGTCAGTTGTTCATGAAAAAAAGTTCCCACTAATTTACAGCGGATTTCCTTGGAATTTTGTTATTTTTTTGGAGTTTTTGTGCACCCTATAGCCGGTTAGTGTTTTGAGCATAACGAAAGTATTTTTATTTAAAATAGCACACATAACTACAATAAAAAGTAAAAGAAACATTTCTCTATCTTGACTGAGAGATGAGAAAGAAAATAAAACGTGATTATCATATTTTATTTTTTTTCTCGGTTCCTAATGCCCATTGGCGGCTATAACTCTAGTTTTGCACTATTATAGGTCTCTACTACCCACACAAAAATCGGCATTCAAATCTGTGAGTTACAACTGCAAACGTCCCCTTGTTAGTATAAATATAGATTTTTTTTTTTTTTTTTTTTTTGCAGAAGAAGGATTCATAATATTTGTAATTGTAAATAAAAAAAAAAAAAAAAAAAAAAAAAAAAAAAAAAAAAAAAAGAAGAATTAAAAGAAGATTAGAAGTAAAAATATGATTTAAAATAATAGATTGTTTTTACTATCTTGAATTTTAAATTAAACTCATGGTAATTTAGGTCATCTAATTAGAAGGTGTAATAAATTAAGCTTGAAGTTTAATGTTAGTCTCATTAACCTAATATGGAGATCACAGGTTAAACGTGAACTCAGTTTTTGTCAAAGTCAATGAAATTGAAAAAATAAAATTTTGGAGGCGCCGGGTATCGATCCCGGTACCTCTCGCATGCTAAGCGAGCGCTCTACCATCTGAGCTACGCCCCCTGTTGGTTTATTAAAAAAATAAATTGACATTTAAGAAGGTTTTGCAATGCAGTCTGGTTCAAGTCTGAGGAACTGGGTCAGCCGGCGCTGAGGGTACGGAAACCCGCAACGCAGAAAGCGACTGCTATTTAATGCCTGCTTTTAAAGTTCAAGAATTGTTCAAGTTGGAGTTGTTTGGTTTCAAGGGATAAAACTGCTGCGATTATATTTGAATTTAAGAGTAAAGTTTGCATTATAGCAATTACAGCAATTTTAATTTTACCATATTTACAATAATTTTAACAGATTTTAAAACGCAGCTACTAGACAAATGTTTAATAGCCCAGGCAACGAAGAGCACAAAAGGCCAAATAGCGGACATAATTCATGTAGATGCTAATTTTTCAATAAAATATTTTTTGTAAAGAATTCTATGTTAATTAATTTAGTACATAAACACATTTCGCTAGAGGCAGGATTCTTCGAGTTATTAACCAGAAACTGCAAAAAAAAAAAAACGACCTTTAGCCCCCACCCCCAGTACTTTTAGTATGTTGTTAAGGGCACCTCCCGCTACAACTGTGCCAAAATTGGCTTCTACATGAATTAATTCCTCTAAATTTCCTTCGTTGACTGGGCTATAACTTGAATTCCACATACAAAACTAAATCGACAGGAAACTGCTCCTCATTTTCGACTTCTTCAACATTTACTAGACCAGAGTTCCCCAAACTTTTTTGTGTGTATACCCCTTGCCATGTTATGTAAAATATACGTAACATTAAATAAACTATAAATAAAATAACATAAGCAATAAGTCAATATTTTTAGTGAGAAGGATGAACCTGATGCTTTCATAATAAATTATCAACATTTGGCGTCAATTTTGTAAGGGTTAATCTTAAATCTCCTCGGCTAATGATGTCCAGTCTGTTTCTTTTTTTCGTTAGGAGATTGGTAACAGCGCTGAAGCCCCTTTCCACTAGGTATGACGATGGAAAGGAAATTAAAAATTTCCTCGCTATATTCCATAATACGGGATAAATTGAACCTTAAGTTCTTCGTTTGTACTTACTTCAGTCAGTTCCTCTGGTCCTAATGTATACGTTTTGATATTATAAGATAGTATGATGTAAGTAAATAGGTACTATCAGTGTATGTGTTGAGATCCACTATCGTGGACCCCCATTTTCATTTCATAGACCCCCAAATTTTTTTTCGCTGACGTAGACCCCTTGCAGGTTGCCATAGACCCCTAGGGGTCGATATAGACCACTTCGGGAATCACTGTACTAGACAAACGCCCAAGACTCCCGATAGCCCAATCAAATAAAGATTTCACCTCGGATATGGAACCAATAAAGCTGATTTTTTGCACTATACCTTTGTTTTGGTCTTTTAAATAAGTGGTAAAAAGTCACCGATCTCAGCTCGTTAGATTCATTAAATATTCAAGGTCAAAGGTCACAGAAATCAGTTTTTTTTTTTTCAAATATCTCGATTGCTATGCCTTGGACGTCAATCGAAATTGTTACTAAACTTGTAGATAATAAAATTCTCTAACATATGATAATACCAATATTATCATTTTTATTTTTGGATCAACCGTTTTCGAGATATAGCGCGGAGAAGGAGAAGCGGGCACCGGTTCGGACAAACAATTGCTTCCAGTGCCTTCGTCAATTGTTTCACAAAAATATTGACAGAAACAAAGTTGTTAAGCATTAAATTTACTTTAATTTCATTTATACGTTTCTGGCACTTGAATCAAATGCATGACAAAAAGTAAACATTTTTTCTCTATAACTACCGATTTTTAATAACGTATATCTCGAACACCGTTAAGAGTTGGATAAATATGCATAGAAACAACTTTATAGGAAATTAAATTAGCTTTAAATTTGATCTGTAGTTTATCTTTCTAGAGTCAACCGTTTTCGAGATATAATCGAAAAATCAAAGCATGGGACCTTCTCCCCTTCCCCCACCATAAACTGGGGATTCCCTTACCACCAGGGACCGGGATTTTTAGTATTTTTACCTTCCAACTACTCCTAACGAAGCTCTGAATTCAAAAATAGTAACATTTCATTATCATTCCTCACTCATACCCCTCATTTCAGCACTCTCACTGGGGTCACCCTTTTTCACGAAAACACGTTTTTTGGCACTCTTTTGGCTATAACTTCGAAACTAATTGTTCGATCCAAAATTTATTTTTTTTCGTATGAAAGGTGGTTAAATTTACTATAAGAACTTGCAATATATTAAATTTAGATCAAGTCCCATAAAATATTCATGTCAGCATCCTCAAAAACCGCTTAGTGTTTTTAAATCCAATTTTTTTTGGCACAGTTTTCACTATAAATCGATAACTATTGTTTGTTTATTTCGTTTAACGTCACTTTATGCTATGGCTAATCGGACGATGCTACTGGGAAATTTTGCCTATTTTAGGATAGGGATAACGAGTACCTAAATCGATCGGGACCCCCATTTAGGTCCCTCCGAAGGATGCATCGATCTTAAAAAAATCTGAGGTCATTGCCGAGCTGCGAACCCGCGACTTGGGGTTAAATGCTATGCTAACCATTGACCACAGTGTTGTGATGCTTTTATTTTAAAAATATCCTTTTATTTTAAATTGATCTTACTGAATGGATCTTCTTTTGTACCTGCCTTGTATGCCTCAGTTCAAATGTGTGTATATTTTACTATCGTAATTGCTCACTCTCTGGTTGAAAATTGAAAATTTACAGCTTACTACGTTAAATTTGAACATAACATAGTATATAGTAATATCCAACCAAGACTGATATTCATAGGTACACCCAATATACGAGGCATTGCAAGCGTGAGGCAACATTTTTATTTTCGCAGTATCTACTCAAATTATATTTAATGGTATTCTCCTTATAGAATGCAGCCTTTACAAGTTTATATTTCAATAATATTCTTGAGAAAAAACACAACTCCATGTTAGTAGTGTTATGGTAATTGCTTAAGACGAATTATTCTTGCTGAGTTGTATGAGCTTGCCTTCTGGGCCGCTAACCGGTCCGTGACTGGATATCCTTCGCAGGCCAGATTTCTAAATTAAAGTGAAATGTTAAACGTTTTTAAATTAATAATAATAATAAATTACTACAAGAATAATTATTAACTTTTAATTTTTATAATAATGAGGAATAGTTATATTGTACGTTATTAGTAGAATCGAATATCCTTGGCAGAAGTTTGACCTACGAGATCTCTTACTTAGTCCAAGCAAGGAAGGATTTTCAGAGGACTTAATTCATGTAGAAGCCAATTTTGGCACAGTTGTAGGGGGAAGTATCCTTAACAACATACTAAAAGTACTGGGGGTAGGGGGCTAAAGGTCGTTTTTTTCAGTTTCTGGTTAATGACTCGAAGAATCCTGCCTCTAGCTAAAATGTGTTTATGTACTAAATTAATTAACATAGAATTCTTGACAAAAAAGTTTCTATTGAAAATTGGCTTCTACAGGAATTAAATTATGTCCCCTATTTGGCCTTTTGTGCTCTTCGTTGACTGGACTATTAAACATTTGTCTAGTTGTAGATGCGATTTAAAATTTTAATCTGTTAAAATTATTGTAAAATTCCGTGAAACACCTACGCCAGCCCACTTAACATATCAAAAATGTCATATTTTGCTAAAACATACACATTTAGTGTGCTAGCATGGGTATTACACGGAATTTAATTAAAATTAGTAGATGGGCTCTGATAGATAATTTAGATAGCTTCGAAATGAAATAAAGCTATTCGGGATCGGACAAATTGTTTAGGAGTTTTAGAGAAAATATGCCAAAAAAAAAAATAGAATTTTACAACAGTTCGCAGTTGTTAGCGTGCTGGCAAGGGTGTTACACGGAATGTTATCAAAATTTGATATATAGGATTTAATAGAAAATATAACCAGCTATGATGTGGGAAAAAAGAAATTCAGAATCGAACAAATATTTTTAGAGTTATAACGAGAAATGTTCCGAAAAAAATAACGATTTCACAACGGTACGCGGAATTCAGCGAGGTGGAATGGATATTTCACGGAAAGTATTTAAAATTAAATATGTGGTATCTGATAATAAATTTAACCATCTTTAAGATTAAAAAAAGAAATTCGAGATTAGACAAATAGTTTCGGAGTAAAGTTAGAGCCAAAAGAGTACCGACAAACGTGTTTTTGAGGAAAAGTGCGACTTACCGCTAGTACTATAATAAGCATTTTAGGCTTAACGACAATAATTTTATTTTTAGCAATAAGCATTCAATTAATTATAGTAAACTATTCATTTGTAATATTAAATATTGGAATTTTTACAATAAATATATGAATTTTAACAATAAAAACGTGTGTTTTTTACATTTTCCATATTCCCCCCACTATATCTTCTTAAGCATTGATCCCAGAACAAAAATGTATAGAACCTTTTTTGTAAAAAATTTATTTAAATTAATTTAGTATATAAACATGTTTTCGCTAAAGGCAACAGTTTTCGAGTTATTAATGAAAAACTGAATAAACCGACCTCTAGAGCCCCCCCACCCTTAGCTCCACCCTCAGCACCAAGTACTTTTAGTATGTTGGACACCTCTCCCTACAACTGTGGACTTCTCCAAAATTGGCTTCTACATGAATTATGTCCCCTATTTGGCCTTTTTTCGTCTTCGTTGCCTGGACTCAAATGTCCCTTTCAATATTCTAAAATATAATCTTAAAATTAAAAAAAAAAAATTAAATAAAAAAATTGAATTTAAAATACATAAAGGTGATTTCAATATTTCGGGACAATTCCAATAAGAAAAAATGTTCACTACATAAAACATGTAAATTGATTTTTTTTTTTTTTCACAAATTGTTTCTCTAAGGTGTGTGAAGTAAGTCTGTGAAGTGGACATACATAATCTGCAATATTTCTAGATATATTAAATAAATAATTAACTATTAGGGGGAAAATCTAGGAGTGAAAACAAGTGACTAGGGAGTGGGTTTATTATCTAGGGAGTGGGAAAATATCATATTTATTACATTTAAGAAAAGAAAAGCGAAATTAACGAGGTATGTATGTTATCAAACTTGGGGTGTATATATCAATTACATTTCAGCCTTTTAGGTACGTACTGTCACATCTACTTGAAAAACTTCAAACTTAAACTTTAAAAATACTAAAATAATATAAATTTCACTTAATAACGACTGTTCTATTAACTTTTAAAAAATAAAACCTAAATAGATTGTAAATGATAAATAAGCTAGGAGATAAAGACTATCACATTAGGTATTAAATAAAATACGAGTATATTAAAAACATAGTTTTGATAAAAATTCCTTGAACTTTCATTATAACTAAGTAGGTGGGTATAACGTTTAAACATTAAATAAAAAAATGTAGGCTGTACGTTTAAAAATAAAAAAAATTAACGAGCAGCAATAATTTAGTTCTTTGGTTCCACTTGGGCTGATGTTGATGGTCCGGCTATGCTGGATTCCTAGAAATTTCCCACATTTCATGGTATGAGAGGAAGAAATCAAAAAATTTATTTTTATAAAAGAAGATAAACGCTAAAGCAATTTAAATTAAAAAATAATACGATATCCTCACTCAGTAGTAGGGAGTGAATTGTAAGTTGTAAGTTGCTAGGGAGTGAGTTCTAACCAAAAAAACGTTGGTATCACGTTATACACGTGGCCTATTTGAAAAGTAAAACATGGTATCTATTGGTTTTCCAGTAGAGATTTGGATTTATCTTGAACCTAAAAAAAAACATAATGTTTTCAATGGGTTGATACACCTTGGGAGTGAGGATGAATTAAAATACGGTACTTACCGAGAGGAGTCAATGCACCTCCACTTGTCTACCAATGAACTCAGCGTCTTGAAAACAGATGGCAGTAGACAGGTCTACCAGAAATAGCGGTGCCCTATACAAAACACCCCTCAAATTTTCCTTTTAGAGAGCGTTGGAGGGATTTTCAAAAATAATTTAGGGAGTAAACTAGATGGTTATGACACTTCTTCTGTATATCGTGCCGAGAAGGCTAAATATCAATCACAAAATTATTTTTGGATAAAAAAAAATAGAAAACAATCCCCCTTTATATTTTCAAATTAAAAAATAAGCGTATGAGAAGGCCTTAAATATTTTCAAAATGCATTTTCAAGTTATGACAACCTAGGGAGTGAGTAAATGCTATACATAAACGTCAATTACTCCGGTTATATATGTAGATATATCATTATTGTTGGGAGTCCGTAATGGTAAAATGGGTACTGGGCCATGTAAAGTAAAATCTAAATTTTATGTTCAGTACAATTTTTAAAATACCTTTGTGACTTAAATCGTACCGAAATTTAAAAAATCACCCATACCATAACATACATATACTTACTTATTAAAACCTCTATAACGCCTACGCTATACTAATTTACGGGACTGCTAAAAAAAACACACATCCAAAAAATACAGACTTTCCAGTCAAAAACTTTAAAACTCATTACACAATCATTCTGGTATTTCAATAACAAAACTTTACACACAGACTTACAGATAGCCATGGTACAAGATGACATCCAGACTTTATATAAAAGACTTCACGACAAACTTCACGGACATATCAATAATTTAATACAAAGTATGGCCTCCATAAGCTTGCCAGATAATACCCAAAGGAGACTAAAAAGGAGTTGGTTGAGGGATCTACTCCGTTAAAACTGATTAATTTTCATGTTCATGTTAGGAGTAAGTACCGCTGGGTGCTGTCCTCCCTCATACCCTGACATGCTAATTATCTTGTATACAACAATTTATCACATCTGCTTGTTGTCACATGATAAGTGACAGGTGTGGATTAAACAAATGAAGAGAAAAAAAAAATACAAAATGACCTCAAATTGACGTCCCGATCTCCACCAAAGTCGGAAAAGATTAAAGAAAATTACGTTTAAATATTTAAAGCATTTAAAATGGATAAACCATTGTCACAAGACTAAATCGACAAGAAACTTCTCGTCAGACTACAGACATTTACTAGACAAACGTTCAAAGCTACCAATTAATTACAAAAGACTTCATTTACATGACTGTGATTAGACCTATTTGGACGTACGGATTTGTGCTTAGGGGCTCCACTAAACCATCCAGTTCATTTCGTATCCAGTCTTTAGACCTAAAATCCTTTGAAAAATCCTCAATGCTCCTTACTGTATCACCAATAAGCTTATCTATAAAGTACTTAATGTTCCATAAGTTGCTGAATTTAGCCCAAACAAGGTATCTATCGTTCCATAGAAAGCTAAATAACCACTCAAGATTCTCATCTTGCTTCCCACACTTTCCGATAATCCTCGTGGGATCTGAAAAAAGAAGATGGCCTAGAGACCTTCTAGTGTAGAATTTTCATTAGTGTTACTGATGAGTAATTTTTTTTTTTTTTTTAAGTTTTGACATGTTATTGTAATCGTAATCAATACATTTACTTGATGTATATATTTGTATAGTTGTTAATTTCAATAAATTGATATTTATTTATTTATTTATATATGTGTGTGTGTGTTTTTTTTTTTTTTTTTTTTTTTGACTTTATATATTTATTCACACCTGTCAAATAATATTTGACAACCAGTGAATTTGCGGTACGAATTTAAAAGGCTTGAAAGGCATGAGAGGGAGCAGAACCCAGCGGCACCTCCAGTCTTTATTTTATTTTATTATTTTAGTCAAGGAGGTCTCTCATCCAGCTCCTTTTTAGTCTTCTCTGTGTGTTGTCGGGAATATATGTTGTGGCCATGTTGTTTATTTGTGTATTAGGATGTCCATGTAGTTTTTCGTGGAATCGTTTGTAGTAGGTTTGTATTTGTTCTTTAACTGTTGCTATGCGTAGGTCAGTATGTAAAGTTATGTTGCTTACGTACCATGGGGCTTTTGTAATTGTCCTGAATGTTTTTGCCTGGAAGATTTGGAGTTTGTTGATATGTGTCTTTTTAGCTGTCCCGTATATCTGAGAAGCGTATGTCCAAATAGGTTTCAGTAAGTAAGTATAAGTGTTAATTTTTTGTTTAAGTTGTAGAGTTGAACGTTTGGAGAGGAGTGAATATAAAAGTCTTAGTCTTTGGTTAAGCGTTTTACTTTTTTCTTTATATGTGGACCCCATGTCATTCTTCGGTCAAATGTAAGACCAAGGTAGTGTACAGTGTCTGTTTGAGGAATCGGTGTGTTGTCAAGAAAAACTGGTGGGCATTTTTCAAGTCGAAGTGTAAATGTAATGTGTTGCGATTTGTCGTAATTTATTTGTACTTTCCAAGTATTTAGCCAGTCATGTAATTTTGACAAGTGATGCTGTAGAGTCAGTGAAGCATGATTCGGATTTTTATCTCTTGTTAAAATTGCTGTGTCGTCTGCATATGTCGCTGTAAGAATGTCAGAGCTAATTGGAATGTCGTGTGTGTATATGATATAGAGTAATGGAGCAAGCACTGAGCCTTGTGGCACTCCTGCTGACGCCAACTTAATAGAAGAAAGCTCTGAGCCTTGACGGACAGAGAAAGATCTATCAGAAAGAAAGGACTGTAGAATAAGATAGTAGGTCGGTGGGAGTATCGTCTTTAGTTTAAAGAAAAGCCCTTGGTGCCAAACTCTGTCAAAAGCTTGAGCAACATCCAGAAATACTCCAGTTGCATACAGTTTGTGCTCCAGTGCCGTGCATATGTAGTCGGTAACTCTGTGTAATTGATGTATAGTCGAATGTTGTGTTCTAAATCCAAATTGATGATCTGGTATTACGTTCAGTTTTGTTAGTATATCAGAGAGTCTTTTGTATAATAAATGCTCGAAAATTTTGGAACAGACAGGAAGTAAGCTAATAGGTCGGTATGATGAGGGGATATTTTTATCTTTGTTTGGTTTGTGAATCATTGTAATATGTGCGTGTTTCCACTGTAGAGGGAATTTAGTAGTCCTTAGTATTGCGTTGTAAATAGTAGTTAAGAACACTAGACCTTTCCTAGGCATTTGTTGGAGTACTCTAGCAGTGATCAGATCATAGCCAGGGGCTTTTCTTTTCGGTAACTTTTTTATTTGTTCGGCAACTTAAGCTGGTGTGAAGGGAGGTGGAGGTAATGTCAGTTGAAGGGTACATCTAAAGTGCTGTGTATATGTTTGTCATGTTCAATGTTATTGCAGTTCGTATGTGGTGTAAACACAGTTGAAAGATGTTTAGCAAAAAGTTCTGATCTTTCTCCATCGGTCACGGCCCAAGAGCCATCCTCCTTTCGGAGGGGTGCTTGGACTTCACGATGCCCGGTAAGATTTCTAGTACGCCTCCATAGGCTTCCATCATCAGATTTAAGGTTACTAATGTAATTATCGTAATTCGCTCTTTTAAATTTTAGTATCTGTCGCTTGAGTTCGTTATTAAGTCTATTAAAAGTTCGTTTGTCTGAGGGCAATCTGTCAGTCTGCCATATGTTCCGTGCTCTTCTCTTTGCTCTGATCAAATCCCTTATGTATTGAGGGTAAATGGGTAGCTTTTCTGACTTTCTATGCGTGGGAACTGAAGAAGACCACGCAGCTTCTTGTATGTTCTGAGTGAAATATTCTACTGCATCATCCAGTTCATTTTCAGTCTTGATAGATAAAGGAATTGAGAGAGAGTCGTTCAAAAAGGTTCTAAATGCATCCCAATCAGTTTTGCCGTTAGTAAGAGTCGGCTTTTTTTTTTGCTTCACAGGGTTCTTCAAATAGTAATAAATGCACAAGAGAATGATCAGAACAAAGATGTGAGCTTGTACTTATGCTGTAAGGTATAGTTCTAAGTCCTCTAGTAATGAAAAAGTCTAGTAAGTCTGGTGTTTTTTGTCTGGAAGTTGGCCAATAAGTAGGTGAGTCAGGTGATATTGTATCCAATGAAAGCTCATGGAGGGCACATTTTAGGTTTCTTCCTCGTGGAGTACTCAGTCGTGAACCCCAAGACTGATCCTTGGCGTTGTAGTCACCTCCTGCAATAAAGCATCTACCAAGACGTCTGAAGAAATCACTGAACATAGTGTGCGTCAGAGCATACCTCGGAGGACAATAAACCGCAGCAAACGTAATGCTGTGTTGTCGGGTTAATAGTATGATGGCTGTTGCTTGAATGTCTGGTGTTATGGGTAATTGTAATGGATTGTGTTTGAGAGCAGTTTTGATGAGGATGGCTGTACCTCCGTGAGGTGTATTGTCTGGGTGATCTGTTCTATATATTTTGTAACCTGGGATGTAAAATTTAGTTCGGGGTGTTAAATGTGTTTCTGTTATTAGTGCAATGTCAATCCGTTTGTCGTGCAAGTATATGTCGACTTCAGTCCTGTGTTGATTTAGTCCGTTTGCGTTCCATAGTATGACAGACATGGAGCCCACAGTCATTTGATTAAGGGTCATATGCACGACGGAAAGCTTCAGTTATCTCAGAAATCTTTTGTAGAAGACCAAAAAGGGGCTGGATTAAGTCATTTAGACCATTGACCAAGTTTAACAACTCACCTGACGGGTTTTCATTTGGAAGAACCGGTAGGATAATGCTCCTACTCATACCTGAACATCGCTGTTGTTGATGAGGCGCTGGTGCTGGTTGCTGCTGATGGACAGACGTAGGCATTTGTCGATGTTGCTGCCTCTGATATTCGTGTTCTGATCTTGAAGGAAGTGGGTAAGACTGAGAGATAGGCGGAAATTCGTGAAGAGCTGGGACTGCTTCAGCGTGAACTTTTGGTGGCCTTTGAAGCGTATCATTTCGGGAGTTCCGATTTCTTCTCAATTCTTTTAAGGTTTGGCATCCCCTATAATTGGCGGGATGTGACCCTCCGCAGTTGGCACAGGTAGCTGCAGTTTTCTCTTGTTTTAGTGCAGGAGGTGCTTTCGTGATCTTGACCGCATCTAACACATTTTGGGGAATGGTTGCAATAGGTTTTAGTATGGCCATATTGCTGGCATCTTATACATTGAGGGATCATTTTTTTTTTTTCGTGGTTCTTCAATTTTTATGTGTGTGTAATACAGAAATTCAATGTCGAATATTTTTTCATTGAACGTTGCTTTAGTTACGTCTACAAAGAACATAGGGAGAGGTGTTTTAAATCGTGAAACAACATTTACTATATTCGTTGCTTCGTATCCATGTTGGCCAAGTTCTTGCCTTATGACGTCTATGGGAGTCGCAAAGTGTAAATTTTTAATAACAACTCGAGGGGTTCTATCATCCGGGAGTTGATAAGTGTGAAAGTCCGCTCCACATCTTCTTAAGCTTGTCACTAGTTTTCTATATGTGTCTGGATTAGTCGGGTAAACGCTTACACGTTTCATTGAAGATTTGAGACCAAAGCTGTTGGGACCTACTTCGTTATGAAGGAATGAAATAAGGGCTGTGTAATCCTTCACATCATTTATATGGATAGGTGGGGGCTTAGCATTAACGGGTCTAGCATTATTGGTTGGCTGTGATTCTTCTGTTATGTTAATTAAAGGTTGGTAACTATTTTTGATAGGCGTGAAATCACTGACCTTTTTTGTTTTGCGAGGGTCTCTTTCGGTCGTAAGGTGCCGTTTTCGTCCGGAAACTAGCTCCCATGGATTTTTCTTCATTTGAGGTCACTGTATCGGAACTGTCCATAGAATTAGGCATTACGTTAGTAGATGACGTCTCCGTCATTTTAAGCGGAAAACCCGCTCTTCCCGAAATTTGTGCTAACTTTTCTATCGGTATTATTAAGCGCGACAATATCTACAAAATGATACTATTTCGCTCCTAATAATATTACAGTGGATCGAAAATAAATCTAATCAAATTTTACAGAAGTACTAATTAAAGTTTTAACCTTGTTAGCAATCATATGTCTTTCGTGTGTGTGGTTAGTAAGTTCTTGAGGTTCAGTCAATAAATAAAAACAACTATTATGGCGACGTTTCGAGACTATATTGTTTTCATAATAATGCCCTACAGTGAAAAAACAGGTTACAATAAAATTATATAAGTTATTTCAAAACACAAAGTTAGCTACAATATAAGTATATAAAAACATGTGTTAGAATAATAAAAATATATATAATAACAGAAAATACAGGAGTATGAAACTACTTCAATGTTACGGGGGATATGGTATCGACTAACTAATTCTAAAAATTCAAGTACACAACTGACCTGGGTAATTTTTGAAAAGCAGTTAAACGGTTGGAGGGGAGGGGGGGTCCCTAGAAAAAAATAAGTTAAAACCTCAAGAACCTTACTCCCTAGCTTCAACAGCCGAGCTGTAAGGATCTAGGTGTTTACTGCTGCTTCAGATAAGAGTTTTGTTTAAGTTTTGTATTAATTTGTTCTTTTATTTTTTATTTTTAAATAGCTTGGAGGTATCTTAGTTTGGTTTTATTTAACTTAAGTTTTAGTATGTAAGTGTGTCTTTGGTTATAAAATGTCGGAGATTAGTGATGGGCGAGGGGGAATTCCTCCAGATATTGAAGGTGATAGTATGGAATCAATTAATATGAGTGATGGACAATTAAATGAGTCAAGGATAGAAATTGGATCAGATAGTAGTCGGGATAAATTGCCGCCTCAAAAGGTTATAAATTTGGGAAAAAAGTAGGGTTGGAGCTGAAAGATACTACGAATCGACAGATTTGGGGCCATATTTTGTTTTTATAGAAGGTGGTTCTACAGAAAAGGTAGGAATAAGTCGATTGCATCCAATGTCTATTGGAAAACTATTACATAATTCGTGTCCGGAAATATATAATAATATTTTGAATATTTATAAAATAGGTAGAAATAGAATTAAAGTGGAAACCCGGCAAGGAGATCAAGCTAACGCGCTAGTTAATTCAGAAAAATTAAAAGAGAAACAAATCAACGTCTATATTCCGAGTTTTACACTAGAAAAAAAGGGAGTTATTAGGGATGTCGACCTAGAATTATCGGATTTAGAAATTTTAGATAACTTAAAAACATTATATTCTGACACTCAAAAAGTTATTAGTGTCAGAAGATTTAATAAAAGAACTATTAATAAAGAAAATAATTGAATATAAGCCAACCAGATCGGTATTAATTACGTTCAGAGGTCAACTTTTACCGCGATACATCACGATTCACCACGTACGTTGCGAAGTACACCCATACATCCAACCAGTAATACAATGCCACTCTTGTTTACGATACGGGCATAATACTACACAGTGCAAAAGTACAATAGGGCGTTGTAGGAAATGCTCGGATAAACATGAAACCGAAAACTGTCCCCCAAATACATTATTAAAATGTATTAATTGTAAGGGAAATCACTCCTCGTTAGCTAAGGAAATATGTTCCGAATATACGAAACAGAAAAATATTAAAGAACATATGGGTAATTATAACCTAACATATAACGAAGCTAGGGCCAAAATAGAAGGTAAATCATACAGTTGGGTAGCGTTAAGGAATACTCCGGAGGCTTTTCCATCATTAGAACAAGCAAAGAATAATTCAGGAACTATCTCTAAAAATTACGTTCAAAATAAAATTACAGCTGTAAAAAGACAGAGAATTGCGAGTCCACAAAAAGAAAATATGAATTCAGAGCTAAGGGAAAATATCATAAAAGATTTTTCGGTACCTTTGTTCCCTTTACATCCTATCACCGATAATCCATACAGAGTAAAAGCATTAAGGGATAAAGGAACTAGCTTAAAAAAGAAGAAGAAAAAATTAAATTTATTAACGGATGCTCTTCTCGCGATAGTAAATAATGTTTTAACATCAAAGAATGATAAAGTTACTGAGGATGAAATCAAAAATATGATAATAGACCGCACTAAAAATTTATCACTATCAATATAGTATATACCAATAACAATAACAATAAATAATAATAATAATAATGATTATGTCAAATATTACTAATATCAAATATATCGATAAATTATACATTAATCATAAATATATATAAATACACATGAATAATACAATATGATCGATGCATTAAAAATATTACAGTGGAATGCCAGATCGGCCATTTCAAATAAAAATAGTTTAGAATATTTTTTATATTCAGAAAAAATCGATATAGCTTTAATCTCAGAGACTTGGTTCAAACCAGGTAAATACGTCAACTTCCCAAGATATAACATCGTCAGATCAGATCGAAACGACGGTTATGGAGGTGTAGCGATATTAATAAAATCTAAATATCGTTTTTAAGCAAATTTCTAATTTTCACAGAATCCAAGATATTGAAACAGTCGCTGCAAGTATAACCATCTCGAAAAATTACAAATTAAATGTTGTTTCGTTTTATGCAAAACCTGGAAATAAAGCAACAAGTGACAATTGGGAAAATCTTTTAAATAGTTTTCAACACCCCGCAATTATAGGCGGAGATGCTAACGCTCATCATTATCAATGGGGGTGTGATTTAAACGATAAAATGGGAAACAGATTAGTTTCAGCAATTGAAAAAACGAACCTCGTTCTCTTAAATGACGGCTCCCCTACCCTTGTGAACAATATACGTCAGAAAAGAAATATTGCAGTGGATATAACATTAAGCTCAATAAACAGTGCCACTAATTCTACATGGAAAGTACATGATAATCCAATAGGTTCTAATCATCTCCCCATAATAATAGAAATTCCGTATATGAAAGAGATGATACTCAAAATATTAATAATACCACACGAAAATGGCAAATTAAATCGGCAAATTGGTCTGAATTTGAAAAAATTATTCTAGAAAACGCTTCACTACTCCCGGAAAACCCCTCGTATGACGAATTTATTAAACTTCTTAATAATGCATGTGAACGCACGATTCCCTTATACCTCCCATTTTTTAATAAAAATACAGTAGAAGTTGGTGGGATAAGGAATGCGGTCTATACCTTAATCGGAGGAAACTTTCGTATAGGGCATATAAAAATAATCCAACAACCGATAATCTAATAAAATATCAAAGGTCGGATGCAGAATTCAAAAAGGTCACGAAAGATAAACAAAAAGAGTCATGGCGAGAGTTCACTTCAAGTATAAATAAAAATAACACAATTAAAGAAGTTTGGAATAAATTATCCATTCTAACAAAAAAAAACCGAAAAAAACCTCAAATAGGATGATACCCCTTACAGGAGACTGGTGTGAGGAATTTTTAGACATCTTAGCTCCTCCTTTGGTAGTACCTCAAATTACACAAGCGTTAGACAACGATAGAGATAATGAAGAAATTCACGATCGATTGTCACAAAATTTTATTTTGCCAGAACTTTTACGATCAATAAAAAATAATGCTAACAGCTCTCCTGGTATAGACAATATCCATTATATAATGTTAAATAAACTACCTAATCAATTAAAAATCATATTATTAAATATATTCAATAATATATGGCATACCAATTTAATACCAGAGTCATGGCGGGAATATTGTGTGATACCTATTTTAAAACCAGGTAAAGATCCAAAATTGGCTACTTCCTTTAGACCCATTTCCTTAAGCTCCTGTATACTTAAAACTTTTGAAAGAATGATTAAATGTAGACTGGAATGGTGGTTAGAATCCCAGAATAAACTTCCAGATTCACAATACGGTTTTAGAAAAGGGAAGTCGAGTATGGATAGTTTATTAACCCTGCATTCAGACATAAATATAGGATTTAGTGAAGGTAAAAAAAAACGATAGGATTGTTTTTGGACATAGAAAAGGCATACGACTCAATTCCAATACACATACTTTCGCAAAAAATGGAAGCCATTAAAGTCCCTAGGAAAATTATTGAATTCATTGTGAACTTGATCAGTAATAGAAAATTGTTTTTAAGGGTTAACAATTGCATAATTGGTACAGGAAATGCTCAGATTGGGTTACCCCAGGGAGGCATCCTTAGCGGTCTACTTTTTGCCATTATCTCTGCAGACTTAAGAAAATACATACCTGAAGAAATAGCCATATTGCAATTCGCGGATGATACATGTTTATACGTAACGCATAAAAACATTGACAGATGCCTCGAGATGTTAGAGGAGGCAGTGAGAGGTCTTAAAAGATGGCAGCTTGATACGGGTTTAAATATCTCAGTTTCTAAGTCTGTAATTTGTCCCTTCAGTAGAGAACATGCTTTTCCCCTAGGAGATCAGGTGGTACTTGACGGGATTAACTTTCCATGTGTGACCTCAGTTCGCTTTCTGGGGCTCCGTTTTGATAGAAAATTAAATTGGAACAAACATATAGTAGAAATTCATAAAAGATCTGAAAAGTTGATGGGAACATTAAAATTAATCTGTTCTAATAATAAGGGGGGGGCGGACCCTAACATGTCATTATTATTTTATAGAAGCACTATCAGGGCAATATTTGATTACGGGGCCACAATTTACGGTGAAGCGCCGGACAGTACCTTAAAGAAATTAGACACGATACATAATAGGTCTTTAAGAATGTGCTTAGGACTTCTTAATTCCACTCCGATAGACGTGTTATATAACGAGGCTGGTGAAACATTTTTAAAGTTTAGAAGACAACTTTTAGCAGACAGAATGTTTTTCAAGATTAAGGCAAGTAATGAAAAATGTTATAACAAAATAGTATCTTTGAGTACTCTCATTCTAACCTCGAAATATTGGGAAAAGAAAAAATACGTTCCTATGATGTATGATAGTTTTATAAAATACCAACATTTAGCCGTTAACTTATTTATCAGTTGCAAACTACCAATATATTCACTTGAATACGATATGTTATTTCAAAAATATAATATAATTATAAACAGAAAATTAAACTCGATGCCTCCCGTTATCATTAATGTAAAAATAAAATCCTTGCTTAGAGAAAACTGGCCAGAACATATCAATATTTACACAGACGGATCCAAAACAAAGGATAATACAGGCTCTGCAGTATACATCCCTAAGTTTAGATATTCAGCTCAATACAAATTACCAAACAACACTTCTATTTACAACGCTGAATTATATGCTATATTTCAAGCCCTTGAACTTATTAACAAATCAGATGAAAATAAATTTATAATATTAACTGATAGTATGAGCTCATTAGAAGCAATAAAAAATAATAGTAACATAAATAAAAATAACATTCTAGCCAACGTCATAAAAGAGCACTATCTTGCAATAAAAAAACAAAAAACAAATAATATTCATTTGGATCAAGGCACACATGGGAATTCCCGAGAATGACGAGGTAGACCGCCTTGCAAAAACTTCCGTCAACCTAACGCATACTACTGACATAAAACTGCCGTACTTGGAATTCTTTTCGATGTTAAAAAAAACATATGCTTAATAAGTGGGAACAGAAATATCAGGAATCATCCACAGGCTTATACTTTAAGTCTATCGTACCGCAAATTCTAAGGGAACCCTGGTTCTTTCGATTAAATTTAACCAAAGATGTAGTTAAAAATTTTGCTAGACTTAGAACTAATCACGGTTTATGCAATGTTTATCTGCAGCGCATAGGAATTAAGAAAAGCTCAGAGTGTGATAGATGTAATAAAAGAGAAACCCTCCAACACATAATCACTGAATGCTCGGCTTACAAAAACCAAAGAGAAAAGTTTCTTAATTTTCTAAAACCTTATAATAATAATATACGATATAAAAATGTACTAGCAACAGACAAACCAGAAGAAATAATCAGCATAACACAATATTTATATTCAATAAATAAATATATCTAACATTGAATTAGTAAAGAACTGAATAGATAGCATAATAATTGGCAATTGGCTGTATGGATAATTCCAATGCCATTAATATAAAAAAAAAAAAAAAAAAAAAAAAAAAAAAAAAAAAAAAAAACCTTACTAAACATTTAATAGTAACAGTCAAGAAATTTATCCATATTATATATATATATATATATATATATATATATATATATATATATATATATATATATATATATATATTGTATTAGAATAAATATTGTGCTACCCACTATAACTGTTCCGACGAGACATTTGTATAACGATTGACAGTAGAAGTCGGCAGGTTTGATTAATCGATTACACTTGCCTGTACTAGTTTTGTTTTTTATCTTATAATGATTGTTTTCTTTGTCATGTCCAACAAAACTTCCGACAACAAAGGAATAGCTCTAGCTCTTTTAGTGTTACTGAGATCGAAAATTCTCAGAAGGTTATTATATATATTTTTTTAATTGGTACAAGTTTATTAGTATTTTAAAATTGATTTATTTTAAAAATTAAAGCTGTTAGCTATATATTCTTATATCATCATTCAGTAACGCATCAACCTGTGCTATGTTGACTAATGTTTGCAGATTTTTACCTGTTCAGAGACAAGTTTCTGCAGTGGTGCGGGATGCCTACCTTGGTGCGCCTGAAAGTTCCTCGCTGAGTTGACTGCATTTGGATTACAAAATCGTTCTAAATGTCAAATCCTTTCAAAAATTTATCAACAGGGGCGTAGCTCAGATGGTAGAGCGCTCGCTTAGCATGCGAGAGGTACCGGGATCGATGCCCGGCGCCTCCAAAATTTTATTTTTTAAATTTCATTGAATTTGACAAACACAGAGTTCACGTATAAGCTGGATTCTCCATATCAGGTTTACAAGGTGAACATCAAGCATATAGATTAACTTATTTTTATGCCTATTTAAATTAGACGACCTAAATTACCATGAATTAAATTTTTTATAAAAATCAGGACTCCAGTTAAAACAATATATTAACTTTTACTTTTACTTTTTTTTTACAAATAAAAATGGAGGACGAACATATAGAAAGATTTAGAAGGCTTCACAGTGCGTATTTGCGAGATATTTATCTGGTGAATATAGTTCATATTGTAGCAGCGCGGTGCGTTTAAATGGGCATTTAAAGTCGTTGGATTTACTAAATTTCATAAAATGTTATCAGTTTGGAGTAGTCGGGTAAACGTCCGAGGGGTATAGACAGAGATGTAGATGGGAGGATCGCTTCAGGACTTATTTTGGGGAATAGGGTTTCGATGGGATAGGTTGTAGAGAGGTATGTTGTCACATTTATTTGTTTTTGTATTTACTAGCTCAAAATACCCTGCTCCGCTACGGTTTAATATCATTAGACAACTGAAATTAGTAAAAGTTGAGCTTAACGTTGATAATTATTATTACTTAAATAAACCTAAAGATTCAAAGTCTCTATTCTCAGAATAATGTCAATAAGTAAATTTGATAATTTTTTTTTTAAGACTTTCTATGGATTTCAGGATGGGTTTTCTTATATTTCTGTACAGTACCTCTAAGTACAGTTGGGTGATTCTCAGAATATGTGTATACAGCATATCCTTTAACTTCAGGTTTGCTTTCTTTAGTTTTAACCACTTTTCTGCTAATTTCAGGATGATTTGTCATGTATTTCTTAACAGCTTTCCTGTTGACCTCTACATGTGCTTAAATATATTTTGCAGCCGAGTTCCTTAGTTGTTTGTTGCGAACTGAATCAGTGAATCATTTCCTACGTTGTTTACTTTTAGATTGATTGGTTTACTTCAATGTTGCAATAGACTCATCTGAACTGAGAAAAAGGTATATTCTAGGTTTGAAGAATGAAATTCAGAAATGCTATGTACAACTTGTAATATAAAACTTGGGCCTGGTTGAGAAAAGCCGATTATCTTGTGACCGGAAAACTGAAGGAAGAGTAGTTGGGGACGAAGCTAGTGGTGAAACAATGTTGGTGAGTTGCTCGTAAGGAATATGTACATCGAACTGGCTTACATGTCATCACCAGAGAACATAAGTCTTTTAATAGCTTCCGGTCACGAAACAACTCAACTTGTAAGGGTCCACCTCTGCAGCCACCATGAGTTCACAGAAAGTACCATATTAGAAGGTTTCGACATCGATCGTATTTTTGTGTGTTTAAAACTATAAGGAACTTATTGTAATTTGGGGTCAAATTGTGCGGCTTAAACATCTAACCTATTTTTTAACTTTGCTTATATCCAAATACCATATGACAATTACTCTATTATCATTCACCCAATAAAAATTGTAATAGCATCTTTCGGGAATTAGCCGCGATCAAGGCCGATTTTTTTTAAATTCCTTTCTTAGCAAGCACCTACGGCCCTAGAGGAAGCTACATATCGAATTTCGTTCCAATCCGTTCGGTGGTTTCTGAGATTTCGTGTTAAATGAGTGAGTGGTATTTGACAAATATATAGTAGATTATAATTAATCTTTTTATATAATTATTGTACTTGATAATTAATATTTATAAAATCCTATAAATATAATTAGATATTAGCCTGAGCTACTTAAAATCGTAAATCAAACATGGAAATATTATTATTTTTTTTTTTTAGTAACGAGACCGCCTGGATTTATGGTTCACAGCTCATAGTTAGAACGATAGAACAAACAAACACGTAAATTACAGAATGCACATTCCGATTGAATAGAATCAGACTTTTAAATCCATCTTCTGAACACAATGACATGTAAACTTCTAAGCAAACCACCACATCATTATGTAAACGACTCCAGGACCAACTTAAGACTCATTCATACAATTGGACACAAGGACTGTCAACAAGAATCTTGCCAAACACACGCTGGCGTTACGTTAGAACAGCGATATCTTATGTTAACTTCAAATCGTGATTAATTCTGGGTGGTTAACGTAGGATTTTCTCAAAATTAATGTTTTTATGAAATTTTATTTATAATTAGAGTCACGTTTTGCTGGATCAAGAAAGATGTGCTGTTCTCATTGATTGACAATGATATAATACTTGATTGACAATAAAAAAATAATGTTTTCTAATAAACGATTCACTTAGCTGCGTGATGATTATCCTGTGTATACTATGAGTAGGTAAATAACAAAGAAAAACTATAATATATTTATATATATATTATATATATATATATATATATATATATATATATATATATATATATATATATATATATATTTGTGTGTGTGTGTGTGTGTGTGTATGTGTGTGTGTGTAACAACCAACTCTCTCTCTTTCTATATATATATATATATATATATAAAGAGAGAGAGTTGGTTGTTACACACACACACACACACACACACACACACACATATATATATAAAGTTGATTGTTATCATCGTAAACAATCAGCATGTACTATCAACAATTTAATAGAATATTTAATAATTGATTTATAAATATTTAATAGCTGGTACAGGAAAACAAGACATCGAATTATAGCGCCGAATGAATGATTGAATTAACAATTTGCATAAGCCTAAACTCCAGAAGATATGTAGAAACCTAAAATTAAGACTTAAAATGTTTTTTTAAGACTAAGCGACAAGAAACTGCCCGTCGATACAGACTTCAACCTTTACTAGACAAACGTTCAAAGCTCCCAATTAATTACAAAAGACTTATTTACATGACTGTGATTAGACCTATTTGGACGTATGGAGTTGAGGTTTGGGGCTCCGCTAAACCATCCATTTCATTTCGTATCCAGTCCTTAAAACCTAAAATCCTTCGAAAAATCCTAAATGCCCCTTACTTTGTCGCCAATAAGTTTATCCATAACCTTAATGTTCCATATGTTGCTGAGTTAGCCCAAACCAGATACCTATCCTTTCATAGAAAAGAACTATTCATCATTAGCACTTCAATAAAATTCTACACTAGAAGATTTGTAGGCCGTCTTCTTTTCAGACGCCTCGGAGGATTATTGGGAATGGAGTGGGAAGCAAGTTGAGAAACAAATGGATTTGAGTGGTTATAGAGCTTAGTATGAAAGGATAGGTATCTGGTTTGGGCTAACTCAGCAACATATAGAACATTAAGGTCTTTATTGATAAGCTTATTGGTGACAAAGAAGGGGCATTTAGGATTTTTCGAAGGATTTTGGATTGTACGGATTGGATACGAGAAGAATTGGATGGTTCAGTGGAGCCCCAAAGCTCAACTCCGTACGTCCGTAGGTCCAATCACAGTCATGTATATGAGTCTTTTGTAATTAAATGGGAGCTTTGAACGTTTGTCTAGTAAAGGTTGAAATCTGAAACGACGGGCAGTTTCTTGTCGCTTTAGTTTTGGTTGTTCATTTAATTTTTATTTCTATCTCCTACAAAAAACAATTAACAAAATTGAAGATAAACTAAAAAAATAAACTAAATAAACTAAGGAAATCTATGGTATGGATATCTGGCCTTTTTCTAAAGGCTAAACAAATTTCAAGGTCATCTTGAATTAGTATGGACTAAAAGTGGGGATGAGAATCTGGAGGGTAAACTAGGTGATACGGAACACTAATTGTCCATGAGAAAATATTTTACTGAGCTGTTTGTTGCCATCCTACGAGAGAGGTGGCGCTAGTGTTAGTGTTTAGAGCTTGGGATTTGAGAGGAATTGACTCAAGAACTTGATATGTATCCGATGGTAAAGTCCTCAGCTTATCATTTACTTAAGCCAGGTAGTACTACTCTCTGGACTGTTAAGCTCAACGTGTTTGATGTCTTCACTACTAGGGTGCATCTAAGAGCGATTTGATTAACTCTGTTTACAGTTATTGCCTAATTTCTCAGTAATGATATAAAATAATCAAAAGTTAACTATTAGACAATACTAAAGTGGGAAAAAAAAATACTTATAGATTAACTAAGATCCTAATTAATTTTTTTTTTTTTTTTTTATCACTCGGCCAATAAGTCCCCCATCCTAATTTTTCGTACACAGTTTCACTCCATCGATCTCTCAAACTACTTTCTATATGAAAAATGAAATGAGATATTCATTATAGGAAATTGCGTTACCTTCTAAGTTTGTAGTCTATAAAAATGTGAAGAACATACAATCCTTTGTTTCTTCCTTACATTAAAGGAATGCTAGGATTATATATATTTTATATATTATTAAAGGAATATTCCTTATAGGGGATGCTAGTACCCGTCGCGGCTTCGCCCGCCCTCCATAAGTAAAGCTAATTTCAACTAAAAATTAATGTTTTATTTGTTTATCGATAAAATTCTTGTATTTTAGCATATGGTTTAGCATTATTTTTTCAGTGATTTTTTCACGCATATCAGTAATTATTAATCTAGTTATAATCGCACTGCCTACGCAGTTGAAGATTGCGTAAAAGCACCATTGGACATAAAATTTTTAATTTTAATGTATGAATTGGTAATAAAGTTGGATAAAGACTATTAAGAAACTCTTGCGGAAAATAAACTGCATTATCAGTGCTTACGGCAGAAAGCCCGCGGATCATATTTTTACGCACAATATAAAAGAGCAAAGGATCGACATTTTGATTTAGTAATAATTTGTATTCGGCAGAATTAACTTTATTGATTTCATCTGGTTGGATGTTGATTTCGAACTATAAAAGTATATGACAGTGTGGCAAACCTCGGTCCTGCCTCTCAACATAGTACATTTAAATTTTAGTTATTGTAATTTGTACCATTGCAAAACCTTCCTAGAATTATAAAAATTATTTATTTAGATGTCGGTACAGAAAGGTTCAGTTTACCATTGTTAACTCTATTGTGGGATGGCGCTATACACAATAGGCCGATTTTCAAGCTTCACTGGGATCCACATATCGCACACCATATTTAAATCTTTTTTAATAATTATCTTTATAGTTTAATAAGTAAATTTTATCATCGATTTCAAGCTCTTTTCTAACCTCTCGCGTTGATTGGCACTCTCCACCTACCGGTCAGTTTTCAAACTTCACTGTTGTCCACATATTTTCTTTTTTTAATAAAAAAAATAAATTAAAAATCAGTGGATTTCTTAAGATTAAACCTTCTTGGAACTATGAAGATGATGTAGTTAATATTTAGTACAGATTGGTTCAGTAGTATTCATGGTTAGTGATCACAAACGTAAAATGGCTTGTCCTTTTATATATTAGTATAAGTTATTATTATAGTAAACTTTCTAATTTTAAATCTTTCAAGAACTATGAAGATGATGATGTATTTAAAATTTGGTTCAGATAGGTTCATTAGTTTTACTAAAACGCTATTGTCGCTTGCCACATATTTATAGCTTTTTGGATAACAATTTTTATTGAATTAAATAACTTTAGTATCAATTTCTAGCTATATTTAACACCGGATCATTGTAACCTCTCTTCAATAGCGCTCGCTTTACTGCATTCCACATATTTATCGCTTTTTAAACAGTAATTTAATAGAAAATATTTAAATTTTATTATTGCTAAACCTTCCTTGAACTATGAAGATGATATAGTTATTTTTGATACAGAATAGTTCTATAGTTTTCGCGGTTAGTGATCACGAACGGAAATGACTTGTCCTTTTATATATAACTTCATCATCCCCCGTCGCGGCTTCGCCCTCTCTCATAAGTGAAGATCTTAGATAATTTTAACTTTTATTAATATATTTTTTTTTAAATATTTATCGATAAAAATCTTGTATTAAAGTTAAGAATTGAAAATTATATTTTTGATGATATTTTCACGCATAGCAGTAATTTTTAACCTGGTAATTTGCATTAATTAGGTGTTTGAAGATTCCGTAAATCATAATTAGACATGAAATTTTCAATTTTAATCTAGGACATGGTAATGCAGATGGACAGAGACTATAAAGAAACTGCATTATCAGTGATTACAACTTTACAATTACAAGTTTCAAAGTTTATATTTTACACACAATATTAAACAGCTGAGGATGGGAATTTTGATTTTTAGTAATTTTCATTCGACAGAAATAAATTTGATATTGATGGATTTTAATTTCTAACCATAAAAGTATGTGGTAGTGTGGCAAAACCCGTTTCTAACACTCAACATTGTACATTTAAATTTTTATTGTTGCTAAACCTAGAACTATGAACATGATGTAGTTAAACTTTGGTATATTTCACTCCATATAGCTGTTGTTATAACAATTTAATTGAAAATAAGTAAATTTTATTATCAATGTTCACCTCTATGTACATTTTAACCTTTCATGTAGATTGCAATTGCTGCCATTTTTGAACTTCACTGTTATCCACTTATTATTCATTTTTCAATAAAGAATTAGTTGAAAATCATTAGATTTTACTATTGCTAAACCATCCTATAAAGATGATGTAGTCAAAATTTGGCAGAGATTGGTTTAGTAGTTTTTTGCGGTTAGTGAACACAAACGAAAAATTGCTTGTTCTTTTATATAATAGTATAACCTTATACCGCCATATGTTAGAATCGTATAGAGCTAACAGATAATTGTGACTTACAGATAATATACAAATAATATTGCGACTATAAATTAAGATATAAGGTATCCTATCTTTTTTGTTGGATCAAACTGCACACGGTGTGCAAATTTGAATAAAATCGGTTCAGTAGTTTAGGTGTCAGCCTGCCTTAAGACAGCGACACGTAATTTATATATATTAAGACAAGTGTTGAGTAATTTTAGTAATTTGTATTGTACGCTCAAATAGACAAATCTAACATACAGGATTATTTAATTTTTTTTGACATGAATTTGCCTTTTGGCTGGGGTCTATACTTTTTTGCTGTAACGTATTACATTTTACTTTAAATGTAAAATCGTTTGAAACCTATCAAAATGTTTATTTAAACGACCTGACTTCGTCAAAAACCTACGACTTCCTGTCTTACAGTATCGTTTAATGATATTCCGCTAATCCCCGTTGAACAGATCCGCTACCTAGGACTCCACTTGGATAAACATCTTACTTATAATCCACATACAAGACTAAAACGACAAGAAACTGCCCGTCGATACAGAATTTAACCTTTACTAGACAAACGTTCAAAGTTACCAATGAATTACAAAAGACTCATATACATGACTGTGATTAGGCCTATTTGGACGTACGGAGTTGAGCTTTGGGGCTCTACTAAACCATCTAACTCTTCTCGTATCCAATCCTTAATATCCAAAATCCTTCGAAAAATCTTCAATGCTGCTCACTTTGTCACCATTAATTTTATCCTTAAAGAACTTAATGTTCTATATGTTGCTTATTTGATGACCCAAACCAGATACCTATCCTTTCATAGTAAGCTCCATAATCACTCAAATCCGCTAGTTTCTCAACTTACTTCCCAATCCATTCCCAATAATCCTCTGAGGCGTCTGAAAATAAGGTGGCCTAGAGAGACCTTTTAGAGTTGAAATTTTGTTGAAGTGCTACTGATGAGTAGTTTTTTTTTAAGTTTTGACATGTTTTTTGTAATCGTTATCAACACATTTACTTGATGTATATATTTTGTACAGTTGTAAATTTCAATAAATTAATATAAAAAAGAAAAATTGCCTGGTAAATATTTCCAAGAGTAACATTTTAAATTTGTATTCTGTCTCCAAAACAGTAGAGGAAACCTAAGGCATTGTTCATTTATTTGTTTATTTTGTATGTTTTTTTAAACTGACTAATGTTTAACATTCAAGACCTGTTTACAAATAAAAATATCAATAGAACTGGTAAATAGTTTATTAATAACTCTTCTATACTATCATGTGTACCTCAACAAAATCTTTTTGAGCAGAACAAAGACCTATATCGGTATCGATAAAGTTCAGGACAAAGGAAGACCAAACAGGATCGCGGAAGGACATGAATTCTAAAATTATCCTCCTGTTAGTCCTTGAGGGTCCTGTGAGTGGAGGCATCTTTATGGCAAAGAGCGCTACCTTGCCTAACTTCTCAGTCGCAGCTTTCGATTTGATATTCAAATCGAGTAGACATCGCAGAATGCGACTCCAAATCACGTCCATATCGCTGGGCCTTCCTTTCTCGTCAGCTCAGGAAACGTTAGGGAACAAAGAGCGCGGATTTCAGATTATAAATCCCAGGTAGCAGTTTATATATGCCAAATCTAATTGAATTTACATATACGGTTGTAAACGGGAAGTCGTCAAGGGAAAGATAACAAATACAACTTTTAAAAGTATTAAGTTCAAGCTGCAGTTAAAAGCAGCAGACAGGTTTAGAGCTATTTTATCTACTAACAACAAAGAATGAACTACGAAATTTGTAGAAAAATAATATTTAATTTAAAATGCGAATTGAAAACATTTACGCATTTTATTCACAATATATTACAAGCTGTTAGCTGTTAATACAACACATTTAATCACCTATAACAAACCAAACTACATTTAATGCCCTTATTCCGATATTCTTTGTATATTCATAATATATAATTAATATTAATCAGAGTTAATATTAATGTAGCCGTACATCTTAATAATAAAAATCTATTCTTATCATTCACAGCTGTTCTAATAGGCCTTCTGGGTAATGGTGGTCATATTGCATCATGGGTAACTTAAGAAAAGCTCTCTTATGTGAATGAAGTGGTTTTCTTCCATTTTTCGTTTTTGATCACTAAATGCGAAAAATACTGATCCATTCGGTACCAAATATTGACCACATCATCTTCATAGTTCAAGAAAGGTTTAGCAATTATAAAATTTAAAGATTTTCAATTATATTGCCATAAAGCGATAAATATGTTCTGCGCGGTGAAGTTTGATAATCGACCAATAGGTGGCGATCGAAAAAGGTTAGAAAGGTACCGTGTTATATAGAGCCAGAAATTTACTTTTTTGAATTCAGTTATTTCTAAAAAAGCTATAAATATACGAAGCGAAATGTGGTTCCACTGAAGTTTAAAAATCGGCCGATACGTGGCCATTCTGCAAAATATTTTGCATTTGTAAAACTATTAAACTTTAAAAAAACTAAAATGGGTTTACCCCCCTGTCATACCTTCATATACTTTTATAGTTAGCAATTAAAATCCAACCAGATGGATCGATAAAATAATTTCTGTTAAATTGGATGTCTAATTATGCTTTTACGTACCCTTCAAATACCTAATCAACGAAATTTTAACAATGTTAAAAATTATTACCATGCGTAAAAATACTATTGAAGAAATAATGGTAAATCTCATACTTTAATACAAGATTTGTAGAGATAAATAAATGAAATTCGATCATTAGTTAAATTAATCTAAGAAGAAGGGGACGTTTGCAGTTGTAACTCACAGATTTGAATACCGATTTGTGTGTGGTTAGTAGGGACCTATAATAGTGCAAAACTGGAGTTATAGCCGCCAATGGGCATTAGGAGCCCAGAAAAAAAAAAAAAAAATATGAAAATCACATTTTAGTTTTTTCTCAGCTCTCAGTTAAGATAGAGAAATGATTCTTTCACGTTTAATTGCATTTATGTATGCTTTATTTAATAAAAATACTTTCGTTATTCTCTTAAACATTACCCGGCTTTAGGTGCTCAAAAACTCCAAAAAAAAAATTACAAAAATCCAAGGAAATCCGATGCAAATCAGTGGAAACTTTTTTTCATGAACAACTGACATCAAATTTCGATTTAACGTACCATAAAATCCTTATATGTGAAATTTTATCAAAATAAAAAAAATACTGATTTTTTACCCCTTTCGGAAGGTTAAGATTTTATAGTTGAGATTCCATCAACCATTTCTAACGGCCATAACAACAATAGTAATAGCACCACAAGAATCAGCATACATTCTGCTTTTTATGCATGCGTATAACATTGAGATTGCTCCAGATTTTGGACAAAACTAATGTGAATGAAAAAATCCGAAGTCACCTATAACTTGAGATATCTCAATAAGGAGAAATCCTGCGACCTCCGGATTTGAGCTAAACTATGCAGTTTTAAGGCTTCTAGATAAACTTAAAATGGTTTTAATCGGTGACGAAATGTGTGAGATAGCGCCAATTATTTACATATTTTTAGAAATTGATAGCATCTAAACTTACAAAATTTTAAAGGTAAAAAAAAATTATTTTTGATTTCGACAAAATTTAGTTTCTACGTGTTTTTTTGATATGAGGAATCCGAAAATAATATTAGTTTTTAGTTTAAAAATTTTCCTCCCCATGCTTTTTTTTTTTTTTCCAATTGCATTAATATCCTAAGATTGATGAATAATCTAAAATTAATATCAGGTTTTGGATAAAAAAAAAATCTCGCCATACCTGTATTTTTTTAAAATGTTAAACTAAAAATTAACTTGCTTGTTACGTTGCTTTAAGAAAAACTAATTGTAAGTTCTTTATTTATGAGAGCGAGTGAAGCCGCGACGGCGTATGCTTGTGTGTATATATATTCTCGATTCTCATACCTCAGTTTAAAAATTAATATTTCCAATAAATAAACAATATTAAAAAATAATACTAAAAACTGCGTGGACAAACTCTATCACCTATTACTGTTAAGGAGTCTTTCATTACACCTCAAGCTCATGAATTTTAGAATTATTGCCAAATATCTTTTAATTAATCCTAATTTTTACAGTATGTCATTAGGACCAATGAATAGTATTTTTATGGTTATATATAGTATGAATAAATATATTTATAAAACTAATAACAACACAAAACCTTTACCTTATAAAGATGGAGGATGGTAGAAATGGTATTTACAAATGTAAATTAAAACGTTTTTCGTGAGGAAAAAGTTATCGAAGATTATCTGTTATTATAAGCTATTAGTTAAGAAGAAAACATAATTTGTTAGTAATGTGAGACAATAATATACCACGGTATGTTGAAGATACCAAGGTTGAGCTCGCACGTATCATTAACTCAAGAAAGGTTAAAAATATCATTACAGAGTAATTTAGATCTCAACAGGATCTTGCGTCGCTACTAATTCGTAATTGCACATTATATCATAGACCTATAATAATACGATAATTGTAATACCTCTCTGAGCCTCAACGAACAATTGAAGTCGCAAACAAATGAAGTTTGATGACGTTTTGACTGCCTAAACGTGATAATGGGATGAGTTGGAAAAAATAATAAAAATCAAGATTTATTATCAAGCATTCTACTCCTTAATCAATGTAAACTCCCCGTCAAAAGTACCGCAACACTTTGAAATTTCTGAATTTTACAAAAACCTCTTTTTTATTTATTTATTTATTTTAATTTATTGAACTTTACAACTATACAATTATATACGTTTAGGTAAATGAGCTGATAACGATTACAATAACATGTCAAAACTTGAAAAGAACTACTCATCTGTAACACTTCGATATATATTCTGCACTAGAAGGTCTCTAGACCATCTTCTTTTAAGACACCTCTAAGAATTATCGGAAATGGAGTGGGAAGCAAGTTGAGAAACTAATGGATTAGAGTGGTTATGGAGCTTACTATGAAAGGATAGGTATCTGGTTTGGGCTAAATCATTAACATATGGAACATTAAGGTTATTATTGATAATTTTATTTTTGACAAAGTAAGGAGCATTAAGGATTTTTCGAAGGATTTTGGATTGTTAGGATTGAATACGAGATGAATTGGATGTTTTAGTGGAGCCCCAAAGGTCAACTCTGTACGTCCAAAGAGGTCTAATCACAGTCATGTATATGAGTCTTTTGTAATTAATTGGGAGCTTTGAACGTTTGTCTAGTTAATGTTGAAGTAGTCTGTAACGACGGGCAGTTTCTTGTCGTTTTAGTCTTAATGACAATTTGAATTTTTATTTGACATTTAATAAAACGTATTGTCCCCTCTGAATTGAATGTTTTTTGAAACTGTTTCCACTCATCTTGGCATACTTGTTGAAACAATTCGAAGAAAATCTTGGGGTATATTGCCCCACTCCTCCAATACAGCTGCCTTCAGAATTTCAAGGATAGTTTTAAAAATATGTTTAGTAATGAAGTTTAACTTTTTCTATAGACCACAAACTTAAGTTTTTTGTTTGTTTTTTTTGTTGTTGTTTTTTTCCAATTGCTTCTGTCAATCGATTTACATGACTCAGGTGACATTAGGTAACATTTGATATGGAAATTCAATCGTGCGAATTTAAACTACATGCGTGGTCACCACTATTATGAAATGCTAACATAAGGTTATAGATGTAGTAAGATTTTTGATTAGATAATGTTATTTATGTAAGACAGTTCTATAAATATGTGGCAAGCATATTTCAATCCTTGATATAAAATTTGGAATATGTTTTGTAATCAAGATTTTTCGTAATAGTTAAAATAAACAGGAAATCAACAATATGAGAAGTTCCACTTATTGCTTAACTACCTTCTAAGGAACGCTGCATATTTTTTGAATAGAATAGGAACACAGTATTTTTCTCATACAGAGTACCTTAACATAACATTTACATTGTATACGTTTCAGTAAGAAGAGTATTGAAATCAATAAAACTAAAAAAAAAACTTAAAAAAATATATTCTTAAGAATAGCAAAAAGAAGCAGAAATAAATCAATACACCTGCCCAGACAACAAATTAGAATGAATAGAAATATTAAACTAATCACAAACAAGAAAAGATAAACTCTGAATAAATTTTAGGAAAAAAACAAACAAAAAACCTATGAAATGTAATGATTAGATCTGAAACCAATCTATAACTTTAACAAATAAACTGCTCTCAAATTGAAGTGGACTACTTAAGGCATTTATTTTTAAGGTATTTTATAAAACAATTTATATTCATACTGCATTGATAATATTAATAGTTTAGTCAATAAGTGCTCTAATGGGGTGTAGAGTGCATGAAATATGCGATAATTTTTGACATCATAACTTCGTTAGGAGTTGTTAGAAGGTAACATACTAAAAGTCCCCGCTCCTGGTGGGTGATAACGGTGGGGGTAAAAGGTAACAACTTCATGTTTTTCGATTATATCCTCGAAAACGGTGGACTCTAGAAAAATATGCTACCGATCTCAGGTAGGCAACACCTGTTTTACAGATCTGCCAGGATCTGACGATTTTTCGAGGCCGAAGACATCCTTGGCCACTCTCTCCATCCACAATTAGAATTAGCAACTTAAGGATTGCTGTTTTAACGTTTTTTTTAAGTTATCCGAAGGAAACTTCTGCCATTGTTGTCCTCCTATTGTTTTAAAAATATTTAACGGTTTTAAGATCGCGGACCTAAAAAGGACACTTTTTTTTAAATATTAGACTATTTAACTGTTTCAGGATATTAATTCGTTGTTTAATTCGTTACAAGTACCAAGTGTTGCCTATTATTTGTCGATCAAATAATTAATGAAAGCTCATTGAAATTTCTATAAAATTAATAATGTACATATTCTTCGAAATTCCAACGGTTTTCGAGATATACGTTAATAAAAATCGATAATTTTAGAAATAAAATAAAGTTTACCTTACTTTTTGGTTAACATTTGCTTTAAATACTAGAAAAGTTTATATGAAATGAAAGTAACTTTAATGCTGACCAATTTTGATTCTGACGTTTTCTCTGAAAAACGATTGTAATAGGTACTAGAAGCAAATTTTTGACAAAAAGTGAGGTGACGTTTGTTTTTTCCCGAAAATCACCAATTTTCAATAACGAATATCTTTTAAATGGTTAGAACTACGACAAATTTATGTATAATCAATTTTATAAGAAATTTAATTAGCTTTTATGTTTTTTTAATGCATATTTTCTAGAGCCACTTCTCCCCTCCCCCACCGTTAGCTCACACCTCAGGGGCGGGGACTTTTAGTATATTTACATTCTAACTACTCCTAACGAAGCTATGAAGTCAAAAATTATCGCATATTCCATGCACTCTACAATGTGTTTATTGACTAGACTATAATCCAATTGAACATGTTTGAACAAAATCCAACGCCAAATACACATGTGTTCGCCTAGTCCAGGTAACTTGGATGAACTTGCTGATACCTTAATTGAGAAATAGGTTCTTTAATTCAACATTACATATTGTTCTTAATAAAGAGTATGAAATGCTGGTGTGAAGTATTAATTTGAAGAAGAGATTTCGTGTATAAAAATGGGGTGTGTGGTGTTGATGTTTACGGGAGGACAAGTCTCACATCACAGAGTGTGAATGTAATTTTTATTGACATTTTTTCACAGTTTATTCGAATTTCCTGTAGTTTACACCAATAAAAACGTTAAAGGTTTATAAAACCTTTTGGATAGATGAATCAGTTTTTACAGGGGAAGGCATTTATACCTTTCCATGAGAGGTATCGTTGGTTTATTTATTATTGGTTTGAATTCAATAGTGTTGAAAAATCATAGTTTGCCCAACAGGTTGAAGATGAGAATTACTTAGATTTGTTATAAAATGTCCTACCACAACTTCATCACGATATTCCACCTGAAGTTCGGCAAAATATGATTTTTAAACACATGGTACTCCTCCACATTATTCGAAAGCAATACAAACATTAACTAACGATACCCCTGATAAAAAGGCATAAATGCCTTCCCCTGTAAAAGCAGACTCATCAATCCATAAAATTCTGTTCAAAAAGTGGTATTGTTCAATACCATCTTCATTCAGAAGCTAACGGCAAAATTGAGGTCTATGTTCATTATCATTGGGTATTAAACCTTACATTGAAAATCTAATAAAAAAATTCTAAATAATAATAAATAAATAAATGTAATAACATTAGATTATTTGATCTAGTGTCGCTTCATTGAAAGTTTTCCTTTATTTTCTATTAAACAATAATTTTTTCTTTACTTTTTATTCCAATGAAGAGTTTATTATGTTTAGAATGCATATTTCTATTAAGGGATTGTTATAATGTTTAATGTACACAAGTAAATGATTTGTATGCCAAATGAGAACACCATGTTTTTTTTCGGTTTCAAAAGTGAATTTCTCCATAAAATTAAAACAGAAACATTACTTTTAACATATCATTCGAAAGCTGATTAAATTTAAAAATTTTTTGTGAAATTTGCAGTTTGGATAGTTTTTTTGAAAAACGGCTAGTGTTGAAGTAATATTTGTAACTTTCCTAAATAAGGTTAAGATCAAGCTGTTCTTTAGCCCCCAACTATTTAAAATTCAAGGTTACACGTACTCTGCTCTTCTTGACAATTTAATGCTAAATCCGAAAATATGGTCAAAGTTTGAGAAATATTTAAACAAAATGGATATATTACAACTTTTATGGTAAAAATCGTGGTTTCCTCGAAAAAAGCCTTTGATTTATCGTATATCTGCAACGGATTGGAATAGAAAGGAGAGGTCTGCGGCGTTTTGCTAAAATTTTGATCTAGTTTCACCCAATCTTTTTTCACACTAAGTGGTACTCACCCTGTATAAAGAATTTTGAACCAATCTATTCACTCTCATTTGTTTGATATTGTTTTTTTTTTTTTTTTTTTTTTTTTTTTTTTTTTTTTTTAAATTTCATACCTAAATAAAGGAATGAGCTTACTGACCGAATGTTTTTATTTAAATCACTCTTCGATTATAACTTTTAGAGTTGTTCGGTAGAAGATTTCGTCCTATATTTTATAAAATTACTGTTTTTTCTAAGAAATCTTTTAGATAGATAATTTTCTCGATTATAAACTAATTGGTTTGCTTATAACTCCAAATTATAGTGTTTGAGCCTGCAGCAAAAGAACATAGATCATAACCGGTTCCGATAAGAACCAATGTTTATCTATTGAAGTTGTGGTCCATAGGCAGCCATCTTACGTCACCTGCCTGCGCCTTCTTAATGATCACTACGTAACGCCACATTTATTCCGGATATAGAACTGCCTTTCATAATCTGTTAAAGGTGGACCAAAGAGGATCCAGTAGGCACTTCCGTTTCCGGTACCTTCGATAAACCAGTCTTGGAAATCACTTTCTCCTTGCTGCACTCCATGGCCAAGAGGATCGTGAGAGGTGCTTCTGAGATCGTTGAATCGTTTGTATTTATGTTTTATGTTTGGTTTTATTTTGAGCTCGTCTTTGAATATTTTTTAAAATAAATCTCTATATTTCGTGGATACAAACAGAGAACAAAAAAAAAAGTATTCTACATTACTAGGGCTGTGAAATATATGCATTTGAATATTTCTCCTAACTAACTAAAACATCCAATATTATCATAATATATATGTTTTGAGGCATTTGGAATGAATTTGAGCTATTTTTAATTTTCATATTTGTGCATATTTTGCCATAAATGCATCTTTTACATATTTGGAACTAGACTTGCATATTTATCTACATATCCGGCATATCATCATTTGATATTTGAATTTTTTTACGTTTCCGAACTGAAAAAATAAAATAAAATAAAGATAAAACCCGAAAAATAGCTATTAGAACTCCCCCCATTCTTTGTTTTTTCCCCTAATCAATGCGTTTTTGTGTGTCGAAGTGCTTCTTCGGTTTCAGCGAACTTTTGATCGTATATGCTTCTCTTAGAATTGTTTAATCCGGTTGATTTCTCGTTTATATTTCGCTCAAATACGTGGGATATTATGACTTCACTTTTCATCTCACCCTTCTCCCTTCCATCATTCCATTACACAGTCTCTCACAGAGTGTTCACCGAGACATATCATTCGTAAACTGTTGTTTTGTGTTAACCTAAAATACCGAAAGTCACTCCTTCAATGACAAAAGATCTTGTTTGGAAGTTTGTAGGTCAGCTTTCAAATGAGACTTTCAAGAGTGATACAGACGTTTTATATTTATATGATGTAGAGCGTTCGTTTAGTGTAGAGCGTTTAAAATCTATTTTGAGACTTAATAGACGATCTATTGTGTTCGAAAACCTAAAAAAGTGGATGTCTGCATTTCAAATCTACAACAGTAAGTGGCATGAATAAGTCGGGAGAGTTTCTTTATGGTCGTTATTTTTTGTTTTGTTGTATATTGTTCTGTTTTAAAGTATAAGTATTTTGGTTGTGATTGTTGTTTATGTTTTCTGATAATTAATGTCATGATTTTTTACGTTTTTAATGTTCCCTGTTTAATGTGTTTTATTTATATTTAATAAAGGTTTTTAACATTTGTTTTTGTTTTTTAATATTAGCTTTTTAATGTTTTTCTTCCTAATGTTTCCCTTTTCAACAAAATTAGTTATTTAAACGAGTTTGTATAGGTAAGTATTGCGATTTTTTAATTTTTTTAATAATGCAGATAGTTGCATATTTTCGGTATTTAATTGCATATTTTATCCAATATCTCTGCATGTATATGTGCATATTTTTCAGTTTTTATTTCATATAATTCACAGCCCTATACTTTACATTTCTGACAAAGAAACTGTCGTAAAATCTTCGATCAGAGCAGCACCAACAGAGCTTGAGCGTGACAAAATGTTAAATTTTTGAATGTGAAAAAATGTTACAGCAACGAGTAATAGACCCTCAACTAAAAGACATATCCAAGCCAAAAAAAAAAGAAAGAAAAAAAATGAAAGAAAGAAAGGCTTTTGTTTCTGCTGAAGCTTTTATTTTTTTTATGTTAAACAATTCAACACATTTGTGGCATGTGAAGTCATTCCATTTTCATAGCTAGAGACTTTAACGCATGTCTGTGACCACTCATTTCCATACTCGTGCATCATTTAAATTATTAGCCATCATAAAAAGTTTATTTAACAATAAATATATAAACATTTAGATTTTTAATTATTTGTTATAAACAAACTTAGTAATCATTGAATATTTTTCATTAAATTATAATCCTTGAGACTGGAGAATTTACATGAAGTCATAAGAAAAATTATGTTATTAAAAATAATTCAGAGGTCAATTATTAATATCCACTTTTATTTTTTAACTTTTATAGAGAAATTATTACAATCTCCCACAATTGTAGGCGATAAGTAATATAGTTGGGTTTACGATTACATTCACACATTATGTCCAAAAAAAAAATTATATGAAAGAGAAGAGGGGAAAAAAAAAAAAAAAAAAAAAAAAAAAAAAAAAAACAGAAAATAACTATGCTATACATAAATAATAAGAAATATACAATATAAATATAAGTGAAATATATAAATTTTAAAAAACACATAAAATGATAGTAAAATTTAAACTAAATTAATAAATAAATAATAGCAATAATAAAAGATAAAACAAAAGTAAATTAGAAGTTAACAAGTTAATCAGATCGCTGGAAATTGACCAAAATTGTGATGAAACATGTCGCTACATTCAGGTCAAGTTAATAAAAGCGTATTAAAAATACAAACATACTTAAATTAATAAACATTAGCAATATGTTTTTGATAGAGTAAATTTATATTAGATCCTACAATAATTGTATACTTATTCCAATATTTATACTTATTATTTAATTATAGTAATTAATCAAATGAACTTCATTATTTATTGATATAAACAATATTTTTTATTTTATATATAATCTATAAATGATAAAAACTTGATTTAAAAATAAATAAATAACTAAAATGAACAAACGCTTCATTATTTATTTGGCCTTCATAGCTGGAGTTAATTAGTTCAAGATAGTTCTTGGAACAGTTCCTAGATAGCGCTTCAGTTTATTTCTGTTTTCAATTCCCTTTTGCTTAACGTTTCGCTAAAACTTAATAAAATTATAAGGGAACCATGATGCACTAACGCATTGTGGTGAGGTTCTCCGAGTGGTACGAAAGGTTGTGAATTCGATTCCCAACTGGGTAAATGGATTTTATTTCGTGGTAACCCCAAGAAATGATTTTTCATCCAGAGTATAAAATATATCGTATTAAACTAGAGCAATAAAAAGAAAAAGAAAGTTAAAATAATCTCAGTACTAGTACGCACGTGAAGATATTAGTATTATTATTTAAATCAATTGAAAGTGTTTTTGTTAAAACTTTTTTTTCATTCTGAGTTCTCAGATACTAAAACAAACTAAAACAAAAAATTTCTTTTCTGTCTGAATATACCTAGCTGTGTCATCTGTAAATTTTGCGTTACATAAGTGCATTTATCTTTTTTTATTTGTGTTTAATGGTCTAAGTTATAAGGTCATTAAAGAGACGAATATTCATTTATGAATGATTGTTAAAAAATTTAAACTTTCAGTTGTTTTTTTTTTTCCAATAGTATCATTGTTTCACTTTAACATTCTGTTCACTGGTAACACACAAGGGAAGACATCTACATAACCTCATTCCAGACTTACGGACTTACATTAAATCAGACTCATAGAATGACTTCCACATTACACAAGGAATCACAGGACATGGTGGCAGTGAACGGCTACTTTTATAGATTCAAAATTAGAGAAACATTCTTATGTCATAGTGATTTCACTCAAGAACAAAATATACATCAGCTCATATATGGATGAAGACTACTCACTGACTACAGAACTATACTACAGGCGAAAACAGTACAGAAACTAGAAGATTGGCCGGTGCGTGGTCAATGTTGAAGATTTCGAAATATTTTTTGAAAATTCTATACCAAAAATAGAGGATATCTATATAAAATACCTTTAAAACATGAAAAAATCTATCTAGTTTTTCTATATTTAAAATTTTTTAAACTATTTCTGAAGATGAAATAATTTTGTTGCTTGGTTTTATTATATTTTAATATTGTATAACTTCTTGTTCTTTATTTTTTATTATTGTTTATTTATTTATTGTTCTATATTAACTTTCGACACATGCACTATTTATATGTATATCTAAAATATTAACCAAAACAAAAATAAAAAATTACACTTACATTGTATACTTTAAGTATGGTGTGTACATAAATCAATAAAATCCCTTCCAACAGGGTTACTGTTGGGGAAAAAAAAAAAAAAAAAAAAAAAAAAAAAAAAAAAAAAAAAAAAAAAAAAAAAAAAAAAAAAAAAAAAAAAGTAACACAGGTATAACAAAATAATATAATATATAATAATATAATATAATATATCTATTTTCATATTTTAAAATGCCGGAAATACCATTTACTAAGTACCGTAAAGTGAAAGGAGTCCCACCTTGTAGTGAGAACAATAATGTCCTGTAGTTATATTTTTAGAAAGAGTTAGTTTTATCTTTACTTGTCTGCAATGGCTTTTCAACTACATTATCCAATAGATAATATACAACTCAATCAATCTGAATTTTGGTTGCAGTAGCAATGATGATTTTTGACCCCTTCCATTGTTGTTTGTTGGAATAAAAGTCTTTATTTAATAATTATAAATATAAATTTGAAATGAATTATCTATTAGCCTTCCTTAAATGATTCCTTTTCCCTGAGTACCCGTCAACTTCTATTGTCTTCTCTTGTTTTCCCTTGCTTTGATTCTTGTTGCTTGGTTTATGGGGGACTGTCGGGGGATCTCGAGATGAAGCTGAGGAGACTGATGAACTGTTTCATTAGATTTATCCTCGGGATCCCCAGGCGGCCATACGTTACTTGCCGATATTCTGAGCTTGGGTGGCTATTTCATAAATTCCGACGGCAATACTTTCTGGGTACTTTCCTATTCCAATCTCTAAAAACCAAAAATCCTTCCTATATTCTTGATTTATTAACTCTGCGTTCTTCTATCCACCTCTTAAACACTAGATCCCAACCTTTTAACCTGTATATCCCCTCACATAAAACCGCTTCCTTTGACAAATCCTTCATCGTTCGTGCTACCTTCTTCTGTGATTCCCCCGCTTCTATTCGTAAAGCAGCTTCCTTAACTTCCTTTAAAAATAATTTATTCCTGTACCTTTTAGACAATCAATCTTCCGCAAATATGTCAATAATCAAATGAATACTTTTTTTTTCTCTTTCTTTCTTTTATGTGTTCATATATATACGGCTGTATTTTATTTTATAATTACTATTTCTTATATTTATTTATTTTTATTTATTTTTTAATTTAATTTAATTTTTTTTCCAGTAAAAAATGTGTGCTAAAATTACTGAAGCATCTAATTTGTAAATAATATGCCAGACAATTGTACTTTTAACTGTGCATTATTTTTCATTCTTAGGGGACAGTAAGTCCCAGAATAAAGTTTATTTTTTCATTTCATTTCATTTCATTAGCCATCTTTTTTCCCTTTCGGAGGTCCCTCAACTCCAGAGCGCAACAACCTAGGACAATCAAGCGGGCCTAACCTAAAAATTCCTATTCCGAATACAGGTGATATAAGTATCGTTCTTATTTACTATCCCTGTACATATAAGATTATTAAAGTATGTTTTGTTCATTTTCATTGTTTCTGAGGGGTCGGAAAAAAAAATTATTTTTTATTTATGTTTTTGTTTGTATTATGCTTACAGTCATTTGAACTTGAACGAGAACCATTAAACAGAACTAATGAAGTTGAGTAAAAAACAAATATTTCAATTTTCAACCATCAGGTAATAACCAAACAGGTAATCCCAAAGTAATAGGGCGTATAAAAAAAATGACCGTTTTAGCAAATTCCAGAGTTCAAAAGTCTGTAAATATCGTAATGCTATTTATTATTTACCAATACTTAATAATCCCTTTAAAGCATTCTCTAAGCTTGTTTCTAACACTGGACTTCTTAAAAAAAACAAACCTCAGTTTAGTTATTTATTTCAAAGAAGAAACATGACAGTGTCCTACGAAAATCTCTTAATTTTAAGACATTACTGGAAAATAAATTTCACAGCCGCTGAAGCAACTCGTGAAATTATTAAATATGAAGGGGAAGGTGTCCTTGAAGAGCGCACTGCGCGGCGTTGGTTTGAAAAATTTAGAAGTGGAGATACGACGTTATAAAAGGAAGAAGGGCTCCGGGCGGCCATTAATGGATATTGATGAGGTTCTGAAGGAAGCTGTTGAGTCAAATCCGTCCACAAGTACTCGCGAACTTGCCAGGGAGTGTGGTGTATCGAAAGATACTGTTAGTCGCCATCTTCTCTCCATGGGGAAGGTGAAAAAGACGTGTAGACTGGTCCCTCACGAACTTACTCCTCAACAATCAGCAGAAAAGTTTACAGAACTTCATGGGTTTGAACTCCTGCCTCATCCACCATATAACCCAGACCTCGCACCTTCGGATTACTACTTCTTTCGATTCATGGACCATTTTCTTCAAGGGAAAAAATTTGATAATTTTGCGGAAGTTGAAAATGCTGTCCAAGAGTTCTTTGACATCATATTGATAATATAACTATATATAACTAATCATAGTAATATTAGTTTATACAATAAATTATTTTTTTATATATACAGGGTGAGTGTCTCTTAGAGTATAAAAAAAAAATTAGGTGAAACTACATCAAACATGTAGCAAAATGCCGCAGATCTCAACTTTCTATTCCAATCCGTTGCAGATATATGTTAAAACAAGGACTTTTTTGAGGAAACCACGTTTTTTTTTTCTATAAAAGCTGTAATATCTCCATTTTGTTTAAATATTTTTCAACTTTTTACCACATTTTTGGAATGAGCATTAAATTGTCTATAATAGTTGTGGACCCGTAACCTTGATTTTACAAAATTGCTATCAAAAACAGCTTGATCTTCATCTTAATAGGGGAAGTCAAATTTCTTATATTACTTCAACGCTCACCGTTTTTTGAAAAAAAAATATCCACAAAACGTCAAATCTTACAAAAACTTGAAAATTTAATAAGCTTTCGAATGATATGTTAAACTTAATGATTTTGTATCGATTTCATGGAGAAATTTACTTTTGAAACCGAAAAAACATGGTGTTCTCATTTGGCATACAAATCAGTTACTTATATAAATAAAACATAATGGCAATCCCTTAATGGAAATGTGAATTTTAAACATAATAAACCCTTCATTGGGATTAAAAAGGAAAGAAAAAAATTATTGTTTAATAGAAAATAAAGAAAAACTATCGCTTTATTGACCAGATCAGAGGATCTTATGTTATTACATTTATTTATTTATTATTATTATTTAGGACTTTATTTGATTAAATTTTTAATGTAAGGTTTAAAACTCATTGATAATGAACATATACCTCAATTTTTCCGTTAATTTCTGATTGCAGGTTGTGTTGAAGATTACCACTTTTTGAAGATGAATTTTGTGGGCAGATGATACTGTTTTTACAGGGGAAGGCATTTTTACCTATCCATGTATATGGTTGGTTTATATGAACGGTAGAAATGCCTTCCCCTGTAATAACAGACTCATCTGTCCATAAAATTCATAAAAAGTGGTATTGTTTAATCCATCTGCATTCAGAAGTTAATAGCAAAATTGTGGTCTATGTTCATTATCATTGAGTTTTAAACCTTACATTGAAAAATTTAATAAATATAAAATTTATTTTCTATTAAACAATAATTTTTTTCTTTGCTTCTTAATCCAATGAAGGGTTTATTATGTTTAAAATTCACATTTCCATTAAGGGATTGTCATAATGTTTCATTTACACAAGTAACTGATTTGTATGCCAAATGAGAACTCCATGCTTTTTCGGTTTCAAAAGTAAATTTCTCCATGGAATCGAAACAAAATCATTACGTTTAGCATATCATTCGAAAGTTTATTAAATTTGTAAGTTTTTTTTAAGATTTGACGTTTTGTGGATAGTTTTTTCGAAAAACGGTGAGCGATGAAGTAATATAAGACATTGTAACTTCCCTAAATAAGGTAAAGATCAAGCTGTTCATTAGGTCACAAATACGTAAAATTCAAGGTTACAGGTACTCAGCTATTGTATAAACTTTAATGTTTAATCCGAAATGTGGTAAAAATTTGAAAAAATATTTAAGTAAAATGGAGATATTACAGCTTTTATAGAAAAAAACGTGGATACCTCAAAAAAGTTTTTGTTTTTATCATATATCTGCAATGGATTGGAATAGAAAGGTAAGATCTGCGACATTTTGCTACATTTTTGATCTAGTTTCTTCCATTTTTTTTTTTATACAATAAGGGATATTCAGCCCGTATATATCTTTTGGTTGTGGGTCTACGAGTATATATTTTGTAACGTTTTTTTCATCCTCAAGAAACGTAATATTTTGAGATTCTCTGCTGGCATTGCTTGAATTAATTATTCGGTGGCAGTTTTCTAATTAGAAATTTAACGGAGAATATTTTTTTATTATATAAAATTTGTCACTAGGACGCTCTTCTATTGTTTAGAAGGACGCTCTTCTATTGTTGTTGCTGTGAAAATGTGACTACAGTTTCCTGATTAAGATTATAATGAACAAATTTTATGCTATATAATATATGTCGCTAGGAGTATAAATATAAACATCAGGAGGATATCCTGACATGCATAAGGAAAAGGCGACTGGCATTTTATGGACACCTGACCCGCATGAATCCCAAAAGATTAACAAACAGGATATTTACTGTGGCAGGTAGAGGTAAGGCTTCCAAGAACAAGTGGATAACATCGGTGCAGTCACATCTGGAACAACTAGGGATCCCACAGCATAAAACACGAGACCGACTGCAGTTCCGACAAGCTATCCGACAGGGAGTTTTCCCAGTGTCCCTTACCAGTAAGAAGACCACAGGGACCAAATGGACAGAGGAGTAAAAGCTGACTCATAGTCAGAAAATGAAAGAATTCTGGAAGAGAAAGAAGAAGATCCTGACTGAAAAATAGCTACGAGCCCGTGGTCCTTAGAAGGCTCAAAAATAAAAAAAAAAAAAAAAAAAAAAAAAAAAAAAAAAAAAAAAAAAAAAAAAAAAAAAAAAAAAAAAAAAAAAAAAAAAAAAAAAAAAAAAAAAAAAAAAAAAAAAAAAAAAAAAAAAAAAAAAAAAAAAAATAGGACAAATCTTATAGGAGCTGTACTGGTCAGAGTTTGAAATAAATAATTATTTTTTCCAAAGAATCTTTTAATAATTATTATATTTGATTTTTAATTTAAAAATCATCCCTGATTTATTAATAAAAATTTCAATTAATCTTTGATGTTTATTGATTTGATTAAAAATTATGATCACTCACTGAGTATTGCATAAATAATAATGATTAAATTGCGATAAAAAAAATGTTGATCAGAAAATAATAATCACTTTTTACACACAAATTGATTAATATGTCTGTATACAAAATACTCAAAATACATCTTGGAGATAACTCAAAAAATTTAACTTTCTGATTTAGAAAGGAATTACTGATGCCTGTTGAGCAGATCCGCTACCAAGGACTCCACTTGGACAAACGTCTTACTTGGAATCCACATACAAGACTAAAACGACAAGAAACTGCCCGTCGTTACAGACTACTTCAACATTAACTAGACAAACGTTCAAAGCTCCCAATTAATTACAAAAGACTCATTTACATGACAGTGATTAGACCTATTTGAACGTACGGAGTTGAGCTTTGGGGCTCTACTAAACCATCCAATTCATCCCGTATCCAATCTTTACAATCCAAAACCAATAATAATAAAACCAATAAACTTATCCATAAAGATCTTAATGTTCCATATGTTTGTGATTTAGCCCAAACCAGATACCTATCCTTCCATAGAAAGCTCCATAACCACTCCAATCCACTAGTCTCCCAACTTGCTTCCTCCCCCATCCCTGATAATCCTCCGAGTCGTCTGAAAAGAAGATGGCCTAGAGACCTTTTAGTGTAGATTTTATTGAAGTGCTACTAGTGAGTAGTTCTTCACAAGTTATTTACATGCCATTGTATTCACTATCAACACATTTACTTGTTGTGTATTATTTTGTACAGTTGTAAATATCAATAAATGGAAAAAAAAAGAAAGATAGAAATTACTCAAAAACTATTATTTCCTCAATTAAAATGTAGTTAGAGAATACTATGAATTTTTGTTATTGTGTTTGTTTTTATCCATACAATTAAGGTTATTACAGGTAAATTAGCGAAGGCAAAATCATAAAATTAAGATTACGTAAAACCTGCTCTCTAATTTACTTTTAGAATGTTCAGAAACCGCAGAGTGATACAGCAAAGATTAAAATAGCAGTGCATGAGATGACTTGACAATTGAAACAACACACAATTTCTTGGTCTTTGCTTTAGATCTTAATCTATAGGTTAAGTGCTATTTAGGTTTAATCACAAGATATTAATTCTGAAAATGGGCAATGATTACTTGATCATCTAGAAATGACTAATATTAAAGAAAAATAACCAATACTTGGTTAGGGAAATATGAATTTATGAATTTTCCACTTTAAATGGATTTTTTTTTTAAAACTAGTTTCGAGTGTTAACCGTCCATAATCAGTTCTTAAAACATAAAAAAAAAAGAAGAGATATAATCGAAAAACCTCAAAATGGGTCCCCTCTCCTCCTCACCGTAAGCTCAACTTCTAGGAGTGGGGACATTTACTCACCCCCCTGAGGCGGGGACTTTTGGTATGTTTACCTTCTAACTATTCCTAACGAAGCTGTGAAGTCAAAAATTATCGCATATCCCATGCACTCTACGTCCCTCATTTCAGCGCTCATTGACTGGGCTATAAAGAAATCAGATTAAGGATGTATATCGTAAGCTAGTGCATTCTTTGGAGGTGAAAATGGGTTAAATAACTGTCTTTGCAGTATTATGAGACTATAAAGAAAAATAAACATTGGGCCCAATACAACTTTATTCTCAATACCCACCCATTCATTTTCTTAAAAATAAATAAAATACTATATTAAGCATATTCATTTTTATTATCAAACAGAAATAATGTAGATCATTATTATACCTACTTCACATTTCGATCTTTTTTTTTTTTTTTTTTTTTTTCACGTATAGGCCCCAAATACAACGCGAACATCACGGTTTAGGCTTCTTTGGGATCCTCGACTTTCTTTTTCCTCCCATCTTAGCTTCATTATTCTTGAATGTCTCTCCCTTCTATCCCTGGACCACATTGTACCCCTCTTTTTCTCTCTGCTAATTGTAGTGAGATTTTTTATTGTTTTTCGGAACACTTCTCTATCCAAACAGTCGGTTTCTGACATTTTAAGGTTCTTTAATTCTTCTTGCATTTGCTTTGTATATCCACCTACGATTTTATAGCCACAAATTTTATCGAATATCTCTTTATTTAGTCATTCCTTCTTTATTCTTTTCATATGTCCATAGAACATCAGCCTTCGGGTTCTTATTTCGGTCTCCAGGTCTTTCAGTTCTCTGTAGATCTCTTCGTTAGATCTTAGCCTGTAACCTTTCTGTGTTTTCCTGGGCCCATAGATTTTTCTCAGGAATCTCCTTTCTATTCTTAATAGCCTTTCTAGGCTAGGTAAGCTAGTGGTCTCCATCCCATATAAAATCACAGGCCTTATCACAATATTGTAATGCCTTAATTTCGCTTTGGAGGAGAGGTTCTTCTTATTGTATATTTTGCCTGTTTTTATTTTTATTGATTTATTTTTTTTATTCTTCTACAGCTAAGAATATTTGATAGTCCATAAATCCTCCTCTATTCGTACATAAAACGTAGATTTACATCCAAGGGCCTCACTGACTTTTTATCCGCTTTAAACTTTCGTTTTCGCTAGATATTGTTTAGTGCCATTCTTTTCATAATGGTGATAGCAGTTAACTAATGTTATGCTAATGATACAACTTCATTAAACATTAATACAGGAGTTCATAACTCACTTCTAGTAACTTCAATATGTTGGAAATCAGTTCAGATACTGTCATTTTGTCATGAAGCGGCTGGGTGGGCGACAGATCACTAATTAGTTAAACGCCTTAAGTTCATTTGCTGCTAAAGATAAGAGCTAATGACCAGAATCAGGACAATCGTCAACAATTAACCCATCAGCGGAAGAAGGACGATTATATCAGCAAGGACTTCCAAGGAGTTGGTAATTAAGGGAAGTCGCAGAACCATGGTCCGCCAACCGGTTTAATTAGTCGAAGGTATTAATGTGGCTACCAGGATCAAGAAAAACTTTCCCATCAATGGCACTTATCTTAAATTCTCTCATTCTTCATATTTTCATCCTTTCTACTGGTTGAGTACCTTTTAGTGTAAAAAAAAACAAAAAAACAATTGGGTGAAACTAGATCAAAAAAGAAGAAAAATGCCACAGACCTTACCTTTCTAAACCCAAGATCGCGGGTTCGCAGCCCGGCAGATGACTTAAGGATTTTTTAAAGGGAGTAAAAAATCCTTAGCTATGCCGTCCTTCGGAAAGGACGTAAAATGGGGTCCCGAGCCTGTGCTATGTGAGGTACTCGTTAAAGATCCCTATCCTAATTATACCTGGATAGGCAGAATTTAGGACTCCCACCGTAGCATCTTCCGATTAGCCATAGCAGCATAAAGTGACGTTAAACGAAATAAACAAACAAACCTTACCTTTCTATTCCAATCCGTTTTTTTTTTGTCATAAGATATCTCCACTTTCTTTAAACATTTTCGGATCTAGCATTACATTTCCTATATGAGCAGAGTACATTTAACCTTGAATCTGACTGCATGATCTTTTCCTTCCAGAAAAATAAGCGCCCCTTCCTAAAACCTATGAGGTAGCAGGAATCACTTAGAGGCCAGCAGGCAGTATAGTGTATCTGGGTGTCACTATAGATAGGCACCTCACACTTTCAGGCCACTGCAACCAAAAACTTAAGTCGGTGAGAACAAAGTCTTTCAGGCTAAATCACCTGCTAAGTACACCAAACGTCTCGCTCCGCCTCAAATTAATGATTTATAAATGTTTACTGAGAACGGCTCTCCTTTATGGAGCTCTGATGTTAGCAAACATATCACAATCAACATCGAAACGACTCCAACAGTTTCAGAACGGAGTATTGAGACGAATCGTTCGACATACAACGTTACAAAGGACTAAAACTGACATATTACACAAAACACTAGACTTACCAAAGGTGACAGAATACATTACAAGAAGACATATCAAATTCTTTGATAACCTCAAACACATGACTAACCTACTATTTAACACATTGTGGCAGAACTATAACAAAACTCTTAGACTTGACTAACAAGGGGAGGACACACTCAGTCTTTCACGGATCTTGTTGGCAATTTTTTGGAGGTTCCTGGTCAATAAATTACAATAAATAATAAATAATTATAATTACTTTAATATTTATTATTAAAGTAATAAATTATTTCTCCTAAATAGTATATATATATATATATAACAAAGGCAACTTTTGTTTAAATTGACAAAAATATGAATTAATTTTAGACGGTTAAACTTATCAACTTTATTTTTTACACGAAATATAGGGTGGTAATACGCTTGAAATGTCTTTGATTTCATTATCCTATCTGGTTTCAAACTCAAGCTAAAAATCAAAATGTTTTTTTTGGATTTTCCAATTTTTTTAATTGGTTCATGTTCATCGAATATTATATTTATATACATCAAAAGAAAACTGAGGCTCTCCTCTTTCCAGCGATACCAACCAGTGAATTGTGTGACAAAGTAATGGTGATTTAAAGGCATGTAACCAATAATCGGTTTAAAAATTTCATTTTCCTGGAACAGCCTGAAAAAAATGATATTTTTATATTTTGTTGAATAAGCGTTTTTCAATGTTTTTTAGGATACTAAATTAGAATCTGGCGTCATTTTTTGTGTGAAAAAATCTATAGAGGTAGTTTGCTTGAAAACCTAATCATATTTTTAGAATTTATTTAACCAAAACTAAAATCTATAGAGTGGCTGTTTTTATCCTTAAATTCGCAATCAAAACTAAACATATTGGTGCAAGAATCATGTCGATATCGTTTTGTAAACTTGAGATATAGAATAAATTAGTTTAATGTTATTTTATTTTATTTTTTTCGGCTTCTAGGGCCCATTGGTCGGAACAGCAAAATACATTTCTAATATTTTTTGACCAGAAACCTCCAAAAAAATTGCCAACAAGATTCGTGAAAGACTGAGTGTGTCCTCCCCATGTAACGTAACAGACTATCTTTCCCAAACATCAAGTGAGCCCCATCACTGGATCAAGACTTATTTTATTGTTTCATGATTTTTTGTACTTAAAAAGAAATCCCTTAAAATCCATCAAGTGCAGAAAAGGGATGGATACATAATTTGTTGTAAATTGTATGATAACACAATAAAAATAAAGGGGATTAGGAAAAAAAGCAAACAAAAAAAACTTGAATCTTACCAACTTAGGACCTAAATAATCTTCCTAAATAACAATAATAAATAAATAAATATAATATCATCAATCCCTTTGATCTGGTGTTGTTTAATTGACTGTTTCCTTTATTTTCTATTAAACAATAATTTTTTTCTTTTCTTTTTATTCCAATGAAGAGTTTATTATGTTTAAAATACATATTTCATTTAAACTATTATCATAATGTCTTATTTACCCAAGTGACTGATTTGTATGCCAAATGAGGACACCATGTTTTTCCGGTTTTAAAAGGGAATTTCCCTATGAAATCAACAAGGAATCATTAATCTTACCATTCATTAGCTGATTAAATTTGTAAGTTTTTGTGAGATTTGCAGTTTTGAGGATAAGTTTTTCGATAAACGGTGAGCGTTGAAGTATTATAAGACATTGTAACTTCCCTAAATAAGGTGAAGATCGAGCGGCTCTTTAGGTCCTAGGTTTGTAAAAATTCAAGGTTACATGTACTCGTTCTTATAGGGAATTTAACGCTAAATCTGAAAATGTAGTCAAAATTTGAAAAAAAAAAAAAAAAAAAAAAAATGTTTAAACAAAGTGGAGATATTACAGCTTTTATGACAAAAAACATGGTTTCCTCAAAAAAGTCTTTGAATTATCGTATATCTTCAACGGATTGGAATAGAAACGTAAGGTCTGCGGAATTTTTCTTTTATTTTCATCTACATTTTTGATCTAGTTTTATGCAATTTTTTTTTTTTTTCACTAAGAGATACTCACCCTATATAAATTTATCTCAGGCTCTAACAAACCACCCCAAACTCAAAAATTCTTCTATATTCTTCTTAAAATTCTTCTCAAAATATTTCTTTCTCAGCATGGACAAAGGGCATTTTATTTCAGAGAAAATTACTGAACAAGACCTGCCCGCCTGTATACATTGACAACCAACCTTTATATCAAACTGAAAAAGTGACATACTTAGGACTTACGCTTGATAGAAGAAGGGGCCCACACTTCAAGACAAAAAAACAGATGTTACAGTTAAGACTGCGACTTCTATACTCAGTACTTCACAGACGCTCAAAACTACCTTTAAAACAGAAACTTAACATTTACAGTTCCTTGCTAAAACCCATCTGGATGTATGCATCTCAAATTTATGGACCGGCCAAAAGAACACATATTCAGAAAATACAAACATTTCAATCGAAATTCCTAAGACTGATAACAGACTCCCTTCCTTATGTGTCAAACGATACGCTACATACAGACTTACGTATTCCGACAGTTAAGAACCATATCCATAAACTTTATCAACAATTTCATGAAAAACTACGTGGACCCACTAACAAACAGATACATTATATGACAACAGTACAAATTCCTGACAGCTCAACGGAGGCTGAAAAGAAAGTGGATAAGGGATCTCCTAGTCTAATCGCTAATAATTTAGTTTCACGCCTGGAGATTGTACCACTGGGTGCTGACTCCCTCATGCCTGATCATTCTGTTGTTTCAATTTAACTTCACATTCACTGGTTGTCCATTGTGTACAGTTGTGAATAAAGTTATGTTAAAAAAAAAAAAGTATGTCATTCTGTATTCCATTGGTCATCTGTATATCGGTCTGTTATTTTTGCCACAATAACTGTTATTTTTGGTCGAAACGTTGGCACACCATTAAGGTATATGAACTTGGACGTGGTGTAACTCTTTTATTTGACTGCATCTCTTATTATCTTCTTCTCCATCTATACAAAAATTAGGAAACGGAATTACAAACATTTGCCACAGACATTGATTGACTTTATGTTGCTAGAACTGAAAGAAAAATGAAAATGATTGACGATAGCAAGAATTGAATGAAAAAGCCACTAGTTAATTTTTTGCTTACAGACAATTGCATTTCAAATTATAATTTTTTTTTTTCCTTAGACGAATTTATTTCGTATCGTATTTATCTTTCATGATGTTTATTTTGTATAGTTTTTCTTTTAAATATATTACTGGATATGTAACTATTACTCCATGCAATATTAAGCTTAAAATACAAAATCACGTACTATGCAAAATGTGGGGCTTGATGTATTACCTGTTCGTCTTTTCTAGAGGTACTAAGGATAAGACAACAATAACAAAATTCTCAATTAAGCGTATTTTTATTTTTTTTTTTAGGTTTCGTTTTAAAATAAAATTTCGTGTCTTATGTAAAATCCCGAATACGTAAATTCAGCTTGGATCAGGTTTTGACGCACTACTTTTGTGATTTTAGCCCCAAAAAATAATTATGCGTGTGCATTGAAGGGCATTTTGCATTTAACGTCAGAGAATGTGCTAAAATGCATACAGAGGAATTGGCAATCTCACAGACTTTTTTATTTATTTTTTTTCCCGCTTACCTCTGATTCAGTTTTCTGTAGATCAGTTTTCAAATTAATTGGTTTAATATTGCTAACCGTTTATGCCCTAATTTTTTCATTTCTTCATTTATTTTTTTCCGCTTACCTATACGATTGCATTGTTCTTTGTTTTTTTTTCATGGAACGGCCTTAGAGACCAAACGAATATCATTATTTTCACTTCTGTTCTGACACCTTCATTCCTTCCTTCTCTCTTCCCACCTTTTCCGCATTCTTTTCGATTGCTCCTTCCTTCACTCCTAAGTCCAGTTTTCTCGCATCTCTCTCTCTCTCTCTCTCTCTCTCTCTCCCACTAGGACCTAATTTCATTTAGTCTTTTCTTATAGTCATCCCTATCGAAACAGCCTTTTCAGTCTCTTCGTCCTTCATCTGTTTGATATTCCTGCACTCTTGTATCCTCTCATTTTATAGAAGATTTCTCAAATTAATCTCTTTGGGTGCACCCTCACCATATGTATTTAGATAATTATTAATGAATATTTTAATTTTGTTTATAATCGAAATACTAAAATTTTAAAAAAAATTTGGAGGCGCCGGGTATCGATCCCGGTACCTCTCGCATGCTAAGCGAGCGCTCTACCATCTGAGCTACGCCCCCTGTTGATAAATTGAAGAAAGGAGTTGACATTTAGAACGATTTTGCAATAATACTGGAGCTGTAAGCTAATTTGTGGGCGCCTAGAGGTAGGCAAGCCGCAACAACAGTAGAACCAATCTGAGATACGTACTCATTACACTGGCCAACAAAAAAAAAATTGTTTGTTTCCTGTGACTATTCTGTTGTTTCTAACTCAATTTGATACATATTTTGTAAATATGACAACAATGTTTCTCTAACAGCTTTTGCTTTTGTGTTATAGCTTACCAACCTTATTTAGTATTTTTACTTTGATTTTAAATTTTGTTTGACAGTAAAATATATTCTGTTGTTGTTTTCGATATGCATTCGTCCAGGCTGTTGTGTGCTTAATCCAGATTTTATTTGAAATATTTGTGGCGAATATATATTTGAAAAATATCGAAAACCTATATTAGACTTTGTAAAAACTGCATATCATCAATACTTCAAAATAGATTTGTACAATCAGGACAAGCCTCATATTGTTTGCCAAAAATGGGTCGTGTGTCTACGGTTATGGTCCAGCTGGAAAAGAGATGCAGTGAAGTTCGTAACTCCCAAGATTTGATGAGAACCTCAAAACCATCATCAGCTACTTCTGCGTTTTGAAAATAAACGGAATAAACCCTGGAAATTGAAGTAATTGGTCATATCTTAAATTATCTTCTGCTCAACCATCTCAATTAAAATCTCGAGAGGTACAACCCAGCACATCTAAATCCCCTGATGATCCGAATCTCTGTGAATGCGAACAAAATATATCAAGTGATGACTCTGATCCAGATTACAAATGTAGCCTTTGAGAACCTCAACCATTTAATCTGAAATAATAAATGACTTAGTGAGAGATCTGAATTTACCGAAAGATGTTTTAGAATTTTTTGCATATCTTTAAAAGAAACAAATTTGCTTAGTCACGAAACCATTACTTTTTATCGTACCAGAGAAAAGAATCTGTTATCGTATTTTTCTCAAGAGAAGGATTTAGTCTTTTGTAACAATGTTGGTGGTATTTTGCAACAGATGGGTTTAATAAACTACAAGCATAGGGATTGGTGTATTTTTATGGACAGCAGCGAAAGAAGTTTAAAGTGTGTTTTGCTCCATAGCAGTAACAAGCACTATAGCACATTCGACGACTTTGAAAGTAGAATACACAAATATTTTATGCAAAGAGATCTACCTAAACCTCCTCCCCCTACCCACACGCAGACTCCTAGTATCCTCCCTTATCTTCCCCCAATTTGACTACGGTTGTGTGATATATGGCGGGCTCTCGACGGTTCTTGAGGACAGATTAAAACGCATCATGAATTGCTTCATTAGTTTTGTCTTCGGAACCTCGAGACGTTCCCATGTTTCGCATCTCTACACTGAGTTCAATTGGCTATTTCCCTCCTTCCGCAGGAAAATACTTCCTAGGCACCTATCTATACCAAGTTATCAACACCCGTCTCCCTCCCTTTATTTACAGTAACCTGAAATTCAAGTCCGCTATCAAATCACTGCATACAAGATCTCGTCTTTCCGATCTCTATACTCCATCACACAGAAGTACTGCATTCCAACGTTCCTTCCTTGTCCGATCCTCTACTCTTTGGAATTCCCTCCCCCCCTGTATCCGCAATGCTTCTTCCCTTGGAACATTCAAATCACTATTCTTTCACCATCTTCTTTCCCTCCAACTCGACGCTCTCTAATTGAAAGGATGTATGTACTATATATGTAATCGTCTAATTTAATTACTAAGACCGTCAGACATAAAACATAAGCATAAATTATATTTTGATTATGATGTTTTAATTGTTTGTAATGATAATTTTTGATTTTCTATCTTTTATTTTTCTTCTGTTTTTTTTTTTTTTTTTTTTTTTTTTTTTTTTTCTCTTTTGCAATTGTATTTACAATATTAACCTCTATTTTGTATACTCATTTTTTTCACCCTCTTTTTATTTAAAGTTTTTTTCTTTTCTAGTTTTTCTCTGTATCTTCTTTTCATACACATTTGTATTCAATTTATCTATGTTATTTTATTTTTAACAGCCTCTCGGCCAGTTATGATCTTACTTTGTATTATTTAATGTTATTCTTAAGGGACTTTGTCCCTGAATAAAGTTTTCCTTCTATTCTATTCTATTCTAAACTTGTTTATTCAAGGAAATCCTATAAAAGATCATTTGATTATAATGTTCAATAAAATTTTGTTAACATTATGTATTAATTTCTTACATTTTTTAATCAAAACAGTAAAACTTTATAATTCACAAAATAAAGCTGTTAGCAATCTCCCAGTATTTTTTTTAATTGTCAGGGCCCTTAAAATAACCAGAAACAATAAAAAAAAAATGAAGGAAACAAAAATTGTGTTGACCAGTGTTATCAGAAAGTAAAATCAGATGTTATAAAATCTAATACTGTACATTTGGATTCTTATACGCTTTTCTTGTCAGAAATAGTAGAAGTAATTTTTTGGTTTGCTTAGTGTCGGAACGTGTGTGTTTCTGGATTATGTAACAGATTAATTATATATGTGTTTACAAAAAAAAAAAACCAAACAAACCAAAAAAAAAAAAAAATTACCCAATGGAAAATATTCAATTAAAACAAATTTTACAATTGAGAAAAAACTTACATCTATAAATAGTTTATAACAAGATAACTAAAGTTTTGTAAATAAAAAAAATCGTTTAACCTTAATATATTGAAAAATGGTAAATTAAAATAAATTAAATGTTTAAAATAAAGTTCAACCAACTCACGAAGTAAAGAACAATTATCTCCAGATGACCTTCATGAAGCGATGAAAAGAGCGAAGTTCAATGTGATTATTCCATTCCAATGCGTTTGCTCTAACTGTAGCGGGTGGTGCAGACCTTGCTATTTCAGGATCCAAATACCATTTAAATCCAGACAATCGATGTAAGTAAGCGGTGAATACGAAATGCAATCAAAAAAACCAGACTGTTGATGTAAATGTTTAGTAGCTGTATAATATGCAAACTATTCGCAGGAGGTGCTCTCTTCTTGCGTTAGAAGTAGGGGGCGATAATCGGGTGATAGTCGATAGGCCGATACTATCGGTTGAGAACTATCGATTGCTGTCAATAGTTTTTCGATAGTTGCTTCCTTTTTTTCTAAAGTTATTCAATAAAAAATTTCAACTAATTTAATTAAATTCAATTATCAACTTACTATTTGAAATTTGCAGGATTATAAATTATAAGATTATATCATAAAGATGAAAGAAAAAAAAAACAAATTTATTTGAATTTTAAAAAAGCATTTACAATTAACATGGTTACAATAATAATGAACAAATCAAATCTTCAGAAAAGAAAAATAACGATATAGTTGATTTCTAGAGTCAATTGTGCTCCTTTGGCCACATATTTCCCGAAAGAAAAACTAGAATTTCTGCTTTCCTTTGGCTTAATCTTTGAGTGAACCCTTGAGCTCTAGGAATTCCGAATTCAATTTCAAAAGAACTCGACACTGGACAAAGACAGATCAGCATAATTCCGAGAGTTTCAAAACTTGAGGTAGTAATAGAGGTCCAACGATAGTCGACACTATCGATAGTGACCATCGATAGGCATGGCCTATCGATATATCGATAGTAACTATCGACTATTGCCCAACCCTAGTTAGAAGCCAAGATTGCACTAGCCGATAATCTGAGGTGCGATCTTCATAACATCAAAATACAGACAGTCGATGTATGCGATTAAAACGAGTTGCGACCTTCTTGCGATCAGATGCCAGACAGTACTATATTATTAGTGTAGCGACTGGACGTCGTAAAAAACATATGTTTTGTTTTTGAACAAATGACGAACTACAATAAATGAAACTTATCACCTAAAATTGACAGAATAATATTCTAAACTACAAATTAATTTTTGGTTTTCATAATTGGAAAGGTGAAGAAAAAAATCAGTAATTAAAATTAAAGTTGACTCTTTTTGAAACAATTTAAATGATATACTTTTAAACCAAGTCTAAACAAGCTCTACATCTTGTTATTGCATTCTATGTAAGTTTTAACGATTCTAATGAACCTCGTTTTATCCGTAATTTTAACCTCGTAAAAAAAACTCATACTTTTTATTGAAAATAAAGAAGTAATTATAAATAACAACAGTCGAATAACAAAGTTATAGATTAAATATTTATGTAAGGAATATAATTATCTGTTTACTGATTTATAATGTATATCCAACACGTGCTTACAGGAAACTTGAAACAACTTCCAATTAAGCCACGAGTAAGTACTAAATATCACGTAAGTGATAAAGCAGAAGCATGTGAAAAAACTGATCAAAAGATTAAATTATTAGATTTTTTTTTTTTAGAAAAATAGTATATTTCAATACGTTGTTGGAATAATAACATTGTAAAGTAGTAAAAAAAAAAAAAAAAAAAATCCGTGTTGCTTTTCTAAATAGGAGAGAATGAAAAAAAAAAAAAAATCAAACAGTAACTAAATGAAATAATTAGTTACATTTATTTTGTTTACGATTTAAATGCGGATCTCAATTTCCAACTGACTAGGAAAAAAAAAAAAAAAAAAATTTCTGATTTATTGATATTTACAACTGTACAAAAACATATACATCAAGTAAATGTGTTGATATTGAATTCAATGACATGTAAATAACTTGTGAAGAACTAGTCACTAGTATCCATCTTCTTTTCAGACACTTTGGAGGATTATCGGGAGTGGAGAGGGAAGCAAGATGGGAGACTAGTGGATTTGAGTGATTATGGAGCTTACTATGAAAGGATAGGTATCTGGTTTGGGCTAAATCAGCAACATATGGAACATTAAGATCTTTATAGATAAGTTTATTAGTCACAAAATAAGAAGCATTGAGGATTTTTCGAAGGATTTTGGATTGTAAGGATTGGATACGAGATGAATTGGATGGTTTAGCGGAGCCCCAAATCTCAACTCCGTACATCCAAATAGGTCTTCTCAACGTCATGTAGATGAGTCTTTTGTAATTTATTGGAAGCTTTGAACGTTTGTTAGTAAATGTTGAAGTAGTCTGTGACGACGAGCAGTTTCTTGTCGTTTTAGTCTTGTACGTGGATTCCAAGTAAGACGTTTGTCCAAGTGGAGTCCTAGGTAGCTGATCTGTTCAACTGGGATTAGTGGAATATCATTAAAGGACACTGTAGGACAGCATGTCGTAGGTTTACGACGAAGGGTAAAAGTTATTTGATGGGATTTGTTTGGATATATTTGAATTCTCCAATTTTGACACCATTCTTGAATGTTAGTAATAAGTGATTGGAATGCAATGAAAGGATTATTATTTACTGATAACACACATGTGTCATCGGCATAAGTGGTGAGGACAGTGGTAGGATGAATCGGGATGTCAGCTGTAAAAAAAAAGTAAAAAGAATTTGGATTGATGAATTAATTGCCACTTCTGTTGGAATTTCTTCATTAGAAAAGTTCTAATGCTAAACATTCATCTTCAATTTTAAAACATACAAAATTTTCAAAAACATCATCACTTTGTTCCATGGATTATATACCTGTACTAAAGGTTTCAAAAATTTAAAACAAGAAATCAAATATTGGTACTCACCTAAAAAAAGATCTAACAGATCTGATCTGAAGTATTTCCATAATACGGTAGGGTAAGAGCCAGATAGGTTTTAACTTTTAAGGTTTTACCATGGGATTCTCCCAATGACTAAATGAATTTTTCCGTTCCTATTCAAAACAAATTTAAAATGGGGCTATTGGAAATGTTTATCTGGTCATTTAAACTACAATCTGGTTTGGGTTTGAACGAGTTTATTATTTATAATTATTGTTGTTTTAATGAACAAATAAACACTTCCAATGGCCCCATTTTAAATTTGTTTATATTAGGAACGGAAACATCCAATTAGGCAAGTTGAGATAATAATAGATTTATATGGTCATGGAGTTTAATATGAAAGAATGGGAGTCTGGTTTGGCCTGAATCAGCGACATACATTCAAATCTGTGTAGCTAAGATTTTTTGTGACAAAGTAAGGAGCATTGAGGATTTTTCGAATGACTTTGGATTGTAAGGATTAGATTCGAGACGAATTGGATGGTTTAGTGGAGTACCAAAGCTTAACTCCATATGTCCAAATAGATATAACAACCGTTATGTAAATAAGTCTTTTGTTCTTAATTAGAAGTTAGAATGAACGTTTATTTAGTTAATGTTGAAGGAGTCTGTAAATATAGTTACATATAAATTAAGATATTTAAAAGGAAAAATAAACAGCATAGAAGATAAGTACGATAAGAAATGAGTTTGTCTAATGAAAAAAATGAATGATTTGAAATGGAATTGTCTGTAAACACAAAATTAACAGTGGCTTTTTCATTCAATTCTTGCCATTGTCAATCATTTTCATTTTTCTTCAGTTCTTTAGTCTTGTATGTGGATTCCAAGTAAGACGTTTGTCCAAGTGGAGTCCTATGTAATGGAAATGGATCTGGTCAGCAGGGATTAACGGAATATCATGAAAGTGTACATGACTTATCTTATGATCTCAACCGTAAGTAAAATGTATTGGGTGGATGTTTAGTGGAGCCCCAAAGCTCAACTCCGTGTGTCCAAATAGGTGTATTAACTGACATGTAAATGAGTTTCATGTAATTAAACGGAAATTTTAAACGTGTTGATGAAGTCGAAAACGGCGAACAGTTTCTTGTTTTTAAAGTTATGTATAGTAAGCCGTTTGTACAGATCACGCTGGTGCAATAATTTGTTGGTGTTAACTCGAATTTTTGTAGTACAGAGGTCTTGTTATGTGTTTGCTGAATAAAAAAACATTTGTTTCTTTCATCAAGAAAATCATTATTTTTTGTTACTTACTATTTAGTAACTTATATTACATCGAAGATACGATAATATTATGATGTCTAAGATCTTGGACAATATAACAGTAATCACGTTATGTCACGCCATTTACAGTTTATCAAAATTTACATATAATGAACCTCAGTTACGTTTTTTTCTCATTACTTAGTTGTACGATTTCCCAAGCCTTTTTTTTTCTCTACGTGTTCTTTGTTCAATTACTACATTGACACTAATTATAAATGTTCACTTTCAGGCTCCTAGCACGCATACGGTTGGGGTTGATTAATCTTTGAGAAGTGGCAGTGACCTAATTTTATTCTTTCCTGTCAGAAACATTCTTGGCCTCAACATTAAGATAAATATGAATGGATAGGCCCACCTGCATCGACCTGAGGGCATTCATTCGATTAGAAAGTCACCTTTTATATATATATATATATATATATATATATATATATATATGTTTAGTAAGGTTCTTGAGGTTCAGTCAATAAAAAAAAACAACTATTTCGGCGACGTTTCGAGACTATATTGTTCCCATAATCATCACTTGCTCGTTTTCTGTTGGATTTCTGGAGCTCCTTCTTCACTATAATTGCTTCAGGACCGTGGGCTGTCTTGATTTCTTCATAAAATCCCATTCTTCCACAATAGATATTTTCCAGTATGGACTCGATTTGTTAATATGGACGGTCCTGGAGCAATTACAGGGATGAAGGAACTCCAGAAATCCAACAAAAAACTAGCAAATGTGAAGAATTTTAGGTCATTCCTACAATGATGCAAGGTATGATTATGAGAACAATATAGTCTCGAGTTGTTTTTATTTATTGACTGAACCTCAAGAACCTTACTAAACATTTAAAAGTAACAGTCAAGAAATGTATCATATATATATTTTATACTATATATATATATATATCCTATTTTGAAAACATATATATGATTGGGTATTATGTCTCATGTAGAATTAGATATTACATAAGACCTAATAATACCTAATTATATATTTAAAAAATAGTATATAAATGGTTGAAAGGTAGGACCAATTATCGATGACCTCATCAAAGTTTGCACTGTTTTATACCTACAACTAATGACATACCACGGCATAATGGGACGAAGTAAATGAGATTACTATATACTTTTATATTTTATCTGTATAAAGTTTACATGTTAAAAACAAATATCAAAAATAGGTAAAAAAAAAAAAAAAAAAAATTAATTATATATACACTGCCGGTCAAAAGTTTGAGACCACCCTGAAACGATACCAGTAAATTTAAAAGTTTGATGTTAGGTGAAAAATAAATGGATTTAAATAAAATTAAACGCATTTATATAGTTTATACCAAGATCTTTAAAGTTCATCTACCTTTAAGAGAAGAAATTAAAATTAAGTTTTCAATACATAATTTAAAACAAACTGTATTTTCCATATTAATTCCAACAATTTCGTTTGCCGACAGAATAACCTTGGATTAAAAATTTGAAATTTGAATTAAAAATTGAGAAACGAAAATCTCCCATTCATATTAAATGAAGGCAGCGGGAATTTTTGTTGAGCCATTTCAAATTTAATTAGATATTTATGAACTAAGTTCCTTTTTTTCCTGAGTGGAATAGCTCGTAATTGATTTATTACGGAGAAAATCTCAAAAGTGAAACAAAGTGTTTTTACTTATAAATAAAAACATCAACATAAAATTAGATAGAAAAAGAGAGGCGGAACGATATTAAAGATATTAAACTTTTAAATTTACATACTTTGGCTCAGGGTGGTCACAAACTTTTGACCGGCAGTGTATATATATATCAATTTATTGAAATTTACAACTGTACTAATATATACATTAAGTAAATAGGCTGATAACGATTACAATAATATGTCAAAGCTTGAAAAGAACTACTCATCAGCAGCATTTCAATAAAATTCTACACTAGAAGATCTCTAGGCCATCTTCTTTTCATACGCCTCGGAGGATTATCGGGAATGGAGTGGGAAGCAAGTTGAGAAACTAATGGATTAGAGTGGTTATGGAGCTTACTATGAAAGGATAGGTATCTGGTTTGGGCTAAATCAGCAACATATGGAACATTAAGGTTATTATTGATAAGTTTATTGGTGACAAAGTAAGGGGAATTTAGGATCTTTCGAAGAATTTCAGATTGAAAGAAATGTATACAAGATGAATTGGATGGATTAGTGGAGCCTCAAAGCTCAACTCCGTAAGTACAAATAGGTCTAATCACAGTCATTTAAATAAGTCTATTGTAATGAATTGGGAGCTTTGATCGTTTGTCTAGTAAATGTTGAAGTAGTCTGTAATGACAAGCAGTTTCTTGTCGCTTTAGTCTCGTATGTGGATTCCAAGTAAGACGTTTGTCCAAGTGGAGTTCTAGGTAGTGGATCTGTTCAAGAGGAATTAGTGGAATATCATTGAAGGATACTGTAGGAAAGGAAAAAAAAAAACAAAAAAAAAAAAAAAACATTTAAAACAATTACATTTACATGAAATATAGACTTTCACAAACTGACTAATGATGGGCAGCATAGATAATTTTTTGTTGGCTTTGTTTAGATGATTTCTTTTTTTTTTCTAAAGTTTTTTCTTTATTTTTTTCTTATTGTTTTTTCTTTTTATTTATTTTGTCATCTTATTACTTTATATTTAAATAAGTAATTAAAGTAAATTTATTTCATTTATGTAGTATGCCTATACACATAAATAATAAGTAAATATACAAATAATCTGTCCTTATATTGGAGTAAGATATATATATATATATATATTTATATATTTATGTATGTATGTATATTTAGGGAACCTATTGTACCCTGAGAATAACAAAAATGTATAATAAGGTATAACAATTGTCTGGCTTATATAATTTTATACATAGCTGTTTTTATATGAAGAACATGAGACATGTAAATACGGTTAATAGTAAATAAATTGTATATAGAACTTTCAGTAAATATACTATACTAATATAAAAAGGAGGAATAAAATAAAATAAAAATAACCATCAAAAATATATAAAATATATATACAGAGAAGAAACTATATTTATATGTACATTTATTAGAGAATATATTTCAAGATTTAACGATATATATTTTTAAACACTGGACATGTTCATTCATATACATATACACATATGAATTGTCAAGTAAAAAGATAGTAAGTGAAGTAATTATTTCTTTGTATAGGAAAAATAACGATTAAAGTTAGAACAAATGTTCATTGTAAAAATAAAAGTTTATTATCTATTATATATTTTTCAAATACCACTCACTCACTTAACACGAAATCTCAGAAACCACCGAACGGATTGGAATGAAATTCGATATGTAGATTCCTCTAGGGCCGTAGGTGCTCGCTAAGAAAGGAATTTTAAAAAATCGGCCTGGATCGCGGCTAATTTGCGAAAAATGCGATTTCAATTTTTATTGGGTGAATAATAATAGATTAATTGTCATATGGTATTTGGAGATAAGCTAAGTTAAAAAATAGGTTAGATCTTTAAGCCGCAAACTTTGACCACCGTTTAAGTTCTTTATAGTTGTAAACAAACAAAAATACGATCGATGTCGAAACCTTATAATATTGGTACTTTCTGTGAACTCATGGTAGCTGCAGAGGTTACTTAGAACTTACAAGTTTGAGTTGTTTCGTGAAGATAAGCTATTAAAAGACTTATGTTAAAGAGGAGGTTAAAAGACTTATGTTCTCTGGTGATGACATGTAAGGCCAGTTCGATGTAGGGACAAAAAACAGATAAGAATCAATAGTTCTACCAAGTGTATGATTTTCTTTAGTATCGTATCATGTTCTACCACGGAGAAGAAAGGTACAGTATTAACATCCCTCAGCGTGACCCAAACTCCAATACATCACTTAAGAAAACTGTGTCTGCAGCTGATTTTTACGCCTAAATGTTAGTGGAGCGAGGAGGTGAAGAACCTTATTTACTTTAATTTCGTAATCTCCTCAACCAATTTATGCTTGATATGTACGCAAAAATAGAAACAGAAAGACTAAACTTTCTTCAAAAAAGTTGAGAAGTTAAGACTATATTCACTTAAAGTATGCCATAAGAAAAGCTGATGGTCTGGTATCAGAGCTGGGTAAGATGTAGTGCTGCCTCGAAGCTTCACTGGAGGGCTATCAAACTAATATAAAATTAACTTTTGCAAATTGTCAAATTTACTTATTGAAATTATTTTAAGAATGGAATTGTTCAGGTTTATTTAAGTAATAATAATTATCAACGTTAAGCTTAACCTTTACTAATTTAAGTTGTCTTTATCCTAATGATATTAAACCGTAGCGGAGCGGGGTACTTTCAGCTAGTTATTATATAAAGAAAAATTAATAACAAATTCTTTGTAATCGGATTTATTCAATTGGATAAAATTAAATTGGAATTATTAATCATTTTGGCAGGCGTCTGACTGGGATGTAAGAAGATATTGGAAAAAGAGTGTTTTAAATGAGCTTAAGGAAAGGGCATGTCTTATTTCAGGAGGGAGAGTGTTCCAGAGGGTAGTGGATCGGATTAGGAAGGAATGCTGCTATAATTTTGTTTGATGGAAAGGAGAGTATAGATCAGAGGAACGTGAAGTTGTGAATTGGGAGTGGACGGAAGACTTGAATTTCAAAAGATTATAAATTTAGTATGGGCGATGGTATGGTCTGATAAAGGAATGAACCCAGGAAGTATAATTTAGGGATGGATGGGTAGAACCACTTCAAGGCAGTGTACAGGTGTGCAACATGGGAATGCCTCGGGGTTCGGAAATCCAATCGAACGAAGCTATTCGTAATTCGTTTTAACCTGTCTCAGAGACCCATAGAGAGGCCCCCATTCACCACTGTCGTTAGTCGAACTGAGGAAAGATGAGCGAGGTAACTAGGAGTAATATATATCTATAAGGATAAGAGAAAAGTGTATTTATCAAGGCTACATCCGTGATGCCCATTACATTGCACATAATAATACAGTGATTAGTAATTGGTTTATAATAGTATGTGACTAAGAATTAAAAAAAAAAAAAATTAATAACCTAGCAAACAAACAAACAAATAATTTTAAAAAATAATGAATAATCAATAAAAATAAATAAAACATAAAAAATTATTCTTTCAGCTAGTTGAATTACAGTAAAATCTCGATAAGTCGAAGTCGGAGGGTGAAAAAATCTACTCCGAGTTATCAATTTCTTGAGATAACAAATTTTCGAGATATCGAGTTCACAAAAAATGTTTTTAGTGCTATCGAGCTTTTCCTATATTACCCTTATAAGAGTAATTAATTTTGTAAGTGTAAGGGTAAATAATTTATTCCACAAAACATTAACGGAAACCGAAAAACTAATACAAAAATAAAACAATAAAATAGTTTTGTAATGAGTTACGTAACTGTTTAGAAATAGTCTATACAAAATTTAATTTATTTCAAACCTCCACTACTGATTGCTGTTGCAAAGGTAGAGGTGGAGTCACTGAATATTCTTTGTGATATGACTTTAATTTTAAGTTGTAATTTATATTTTTGTATAAAAATAAAAGATATTTTGAGAAAGAAATAACCACTTTTTTCTTATTTGATGTCTTTGATGACTTTCTCTTTGTTCCCGTTTTGCATCATGTCTACGTTCAGGACGTCTAATAATCTAAAACAAAAATATCTTCCTCAAGTTTTCTAAATGACTATTTTAATGATAAAAGATGCGATCCTATACATATATACATAATTAATTTCAAAGTATAGATGATAGCTGATTTTTCATAATGTTTGAACTGCTGAATATATAAGAACGATTCGCAGAATAGTTGAACTAGGGGCCAACGTTACTCTTTTTTTATATTGTGATGTTATCAGCCCAATATGTAAATAAATCACAATGGAATGTACTGCTTACTAATTTATTAAGCAGATATGTTTTTTTTTATTTTAAAATCCAAAAAAAATTCCTCCGGGCCGGATTTGAACCAGCGACCTATGGATATCAGTAAGGTTAAAAAAAACTCGATATTTCTCCTAAAAAAATCGATTTTTATTTTAAATATACTATATAAGACTTTGTTTTCCTAACCAGGAGCTGGTTGAGAGACTTTCTTAAATATTAATGGTCACCCGTTAGTAACGAGTACAATTGTTAATTATATATATATTTTAAATTGATAATATCAACAAATATCTTACAACTCCACAAGACACGCTCATTCTCAGGAAATTTATTTTGATCCCATATTATGGCCCTATATTCTACAAAGTTTTAAATTAAGTGTGTATTGGATCCTCCTCAATTCACACGTAGCCTTTTTTGTAGCAAATATTCAACGAATTGTTTTACTTTTAAAATAATAAAGGCGTTATTCTCCTCTTTATTTTTCATAACATGCTAAGATATTTTTCACTTCACTGCATTATATAAGTAGTTTATTATACTATTTGTTTATTATAATAAATTATATATAAATATTTTATTCGACTCCTTTAACATTTACTTGACAAACGTTCTAACCTTCCGATTAATTACAAAAGGCACATATGCATAACTGTAGACCTATTTTGACATATGGAGTTGAGCTAATAATAATAATATGAAATAGACGAATATAACAAGGAACTATTAATCCGATTGTTTCCTTAGAATTGTGATTACTGTGATCATGATAGCACAAGATATATTTAAGCTAAAACAATAAAAAATAATATAATGCTTCAAAAATGTAGCAGCCATAAACTGTTGCAGTTCGATTCCCGCTACGGAAGGCTGCCTCTGTCCTAAACCTCATTCCCAAGGGCTCCCAGCTTGTTATTACCTGCCATTCTCCTCCTCAGTGGTGGGCGATTACACAATGAGTCAAAATCTGATTACAGGTTGAAGATAGCAATTCATAATGCTAAAAGTAAAATGCTTGCCGAATCATAATTAAATAATTATAAAGAATAACGGTTCAAATCCACTGCTGTTTACTCAATGTACCATTCTTCCTTATATGTCCTGTTCATCTCAATGTCCTGATTGTAAATGTTGGAGCCCCCGCAAAATTGACAGGGTCTTTGAATGAGGCTCAAAAACTAAAATAAAATAAACAAAAGGAAAATAAATAAATAAACTAAGGTTCCGAATATTGGAATCTATTTGAGAAAACAAAAACTATACACCATAATAAATAATATATTTACTAAAAAGAAAACAAACATTAACTATTTACAAACAATGAATTAAATAACAAATAATTATTGAACCTTTTGAATCAAAACTTAAATAACCTATTAATAAAAATTATGACAATTATATTATATAAATTATAATATATATATTATATATATAATATAATATAATATATATATATATATAAATATAATATATATATATATATATATACATTTATAATATATATATATATTATAATAATATATATATATATATATTATATAAAACCAAAACAAAATATAAATAAATAAAATAAAAAGATATGCAATTATTGGTGAAGAGCTTAGCTGAGGGAGCGGGACGACTATGACTGGTACAGCCGCAACGAGATGGTGATGATCTAGATGGTCTCGATGAGTGAAGAACTTTCATAAGATGTCTAAGATGTGAACGCTGGACGTCTTTGAAAGAGGTCGAAGAGCTAGTGGCCCACGTCTACACTCAAACCATCAACGATGAAAACAGCGTCTTAATAATGACGCTAACTATTCGCCATCTTGTATTGCACTCCAAACAACTAATTAGCAAGTTGGGCTAATTATCATATGGCCGTTGCTAGGTAACGGCAGCCAAAGCCTACAGCCGCAGCAGCGACCTCCTATATCGCTCACCTCACCAATAATACATTGTCTATTAATTCTAACTGAATTGGATGGAAAATTACTGAAACCACTATAAATAAATAAAAAATACTGTTTATTCTAATGGCGTTAACAGTATTCATATCGCTTAAAGGCTTACACACGGATATGTGTTTTGGCTGAGGGTACACTTTTTTGCTGTAACGTATTTTTCACTCTCGAAAAGGTAACATTTTAACACTAAATTTTTTGTTGGTGTTGCTCTGATCGAAAATTTGATGGCTTTTATTATATTTCTTTATTATAATAACGGCTGAAATGTTGAAATATGGTGGTTGCCAAGTACAAATGTGGTTGCTAAATATTTTCAATAAAACATTCCAAAAGAAGGAAATTCTCACGGACTGGGAAAATAACGTCATAATTCCTATCCACAACAAAGGTTCCACGACAGATTGTGAAAACTATCGGTCCATATGGTTGTCATCTGTATCCCTTAAGTTGTATTCCAGAATACTAGAGAGGAGGCTCAGAAGAATTGTAGAAAATGAACTGAAAAGGAAGAACAAGCAGACTTCAGACCTCGTCGACAAACCCAAGATAATATTTTAATAATTCGAAGTATAATCGAGAAGTTTATTGAAAGGGACAAAAGGATTCACCTAGCCTTCTTAGATCTCTCTGGGACATTTGATAATGTACCACGAGTGGAACTCAAACGGGCGCTTGAGGACAAGGGAGTGCCTAGTACCTTAATACAGGCAATCCTTAGCCTATACCAGAAAACATATGGGACGGTCAGGCTCAATGGAAATAAATCGGGCAGATTCCAAATGGTAAGAGGGGTAAAGCAAGGGGATAGCTGAACCCCATTGCTTTTCGTAATATACATGGACAGGATAATATGGGAAGCTAAACAAAGGGGCCCCAAATTCAAAGTAGGAAACTGGAGAATGCATCCCATATAAATCCAGAATTTGGTATTTGCCGATGACATTCTTTTAATTGCAGAGAGCAAAGTGCAGGAAGCGCTGGAAGTGTGGGAAGAAGCACTGAGCCGAAAAGGGATGACGATTAACCCCAACAAATCAAAGTATATGGTCGTGTCTAAAAGTGGTTGCTTGGAACAAGGAACTGTGGCTTGTGGAGGTTTGGACTTAGAACAGGTTAAAGTCAATACCTAGGAGTTAAAATTAGTAATGATGGCAGGCTTGATTCTGAAATAAATCAGTGCATAAGGAAAGCGACCAACATCTATTACCAGCTTCGCAATGTTATAATTGGAAAAAGAGAAATAGAGATGAAAACCAAAATGGTAGTATATAAGCAATTATTCATCCCAACGCTGACCTATGCAGCTGAATGCTGGCCTGGCATCAAGAAGTTTGAAAGCCGAATACAAGCCACACAAATGAAATTCCTGAGGAAGTCTCTTTGACAAGGTTGGACCGAATCCGAAACCAAAGAATAAGAGAGAATACGGAGCAGGAACCGCTGATAGACTATATTCACAGAAAAGAATTAAAGTGGTTTGGCCATGTACTAAGAATGCCAATCAATAGGTTTCCAAAAAAAGTATGGAAAGCAGGAGCGGTGGGAAAAACGACCCAGAGGACGACCGAGAAGTAATGGGAGGACCTCATATCGGATCTGGCGAGGAGGAGGGGACTCACTATGGGAGAGATTAGAAGGTTGACTGCGGATAGAGAGGTGTTTAGAGCATGGTTGCTGGCTGCCCCGACACCGTGAGGTATAAGGGTTAGATGAAGAAGAAGAAGAAAATTTAATAAAGGGTATTTTAATATGGAGCATGTTCTACCGGTGACTTATTTGGTCTAAGGCGATATGTTTTTTGGGGAACGCGAGGGCGTTACGCGTGTTTTGATAGTTTGATATTAGGAGAACAGGAACAGTTAAGAGCTCATCTCTCGTTATACTAAATAAATAATAGGTTCTGATGATAGCTCTTTTTGTCTCTTTTTCCCCTAATACGAAACCAAAAAACTTTAACCTGAATTTGACCGATCTTTGATCGATCCCCCCTTGGCTGTTCAAAATAAAAATGTCACGTTTGAAACCTATTTTTAGGTGTAGGAGCTTTTTTAATAATTGTCATAATTTTAATTAATATAAACTGTCAGAATAAACTATAAAACAAAAAGAGGGAAATCTTAAATAAAATTACCATTATTCAACTCCTTCAGAAAATTGAATCACAGGTAAGCAAAAAAAAAATATTATAAAACATATAAGCATCAAAGATCAAGATGGCGACCACTAAAACATGTTCCATTATATTCTTTCTTTAGCAGCTTTGTATTCATTTCAAATCTCTCAAAGTGTTGAATTTTGTCTCTCATCAAGTCTCTGTTTGTTACATCTTCTCTCCAATACCCATCTTCACTAAGTCTGCTTTGACTTCTTTGAACCATTCCTTTCCTTTTTTCCTCCTCAGAGTAACCCTATGAAGAGGCAATTTATTTAAAACGTGTGCCATTGCCTTGCGAGGCATATTACACGCTTGGTTATGTTACAATTTTTTTTTTTTTGTTTTTTTTTTTTTTTTTTTTTTTTTTTTTTTTTTTACCATGTAATTTGGGTTTTGGAGTTTTTGTCAAAAAAAAAAACATTAATGTTCTCTTTGTCAGTCTTTCATCGTTCATTCTTTTCAAATGGGTATAGAAGCTTACTCTTCTTTTCGTCATGGTATTTCCCACTTTCTTAACTTTGTCGTACTATTCTTTATTACTTCTAAGCTTCGAAGTCCCATTTTCGAACCTCGGCTCAAGTACTCTTCCTATGATATTTCGCTCCTTCTTTGCTGTAGCTTCCATTTCCTTGTTGGTGTACATTGCCAAACAATCAGATGGACACAGACACTCTGGCTTAATCACGGTATTATAGTGTCTGATTTTAGCGTTAATGGATACTGACTTTTTGTTGTGCACATTATTTGTTGGTTGGAATGCCATTTCCATTTTTCTTGCTCTTGTTTTATTTCATTCTTTATCTAAAGAACCAAACCCTATCCTGGAAAAACCAAGTACCCGAAATTTCCCGTCGCACCATCCCAATCCTAAAACGTCTCAATAGAGTTCGTCATCTTCTTCCTTTCGAAACCCGCAAATTACTAGTAACTTCCCTTATCTTCCCCTACTTCGACTACTGCTGTGCTGTGTATGGGGGTGTTTCTGGTGATCTCGAGGCCAGACTCAAAAGACTGTTTAACTGCTGCATTCGTTTTATCTTCGGGATCCCCAGGAACGCCCATGTTTCACAATTTTACGCGGAGTTAAAGTGGCTCTTTCCTTCCTACCGTCGCCAGTATTTTCTGGCATCCTTTATCTACCAAACAGTGAATTTCTAACGTCCACTTTACATTTCTTAACTCCTTTAGCTCAAATCCTCCGTTCTTACCCGCAAAACCCGTTCCCGCCCATCAGATTTGTACAGTCCTGCTCATTGCTCCGCTGCTTTCGACAGATCATTCCTAATCCGATTCTCGTCCTTATGGAACTCCATCCCTTACACCATTCGCCATTCAAACACCCTTTCCTCTTTCAAATATCACTTATTTAACTACCTACTGTCCATCCAGATCCATGAAAACTGTCATTAGCTACTCAATAGTTATATAAAACATAAAAGCTTATGTACACGAAATTTTATTGTTTTTACACAATTGATTCAAAAAATGAATCAAAATATTTCTGTTCGCTTTTGTCAATATTTTTAAGCTTAATTTTTATTTGTTATAATTATTAATTACCATTTTATTATATTTAATAATATTTCATAACCATCTTGAGGCTCTGTAGACCCTCTGATTATACATTATGTTTTATTCTTAAGGGACTTAAGGTCCCAGAATAAATAAAGAACTTTTTTCTTTCTTTCTTCTTTAAAGCATTATGTTAACCACACACACATTTAGTGTGTGTGTGTGTGTGTGTGTGTGTGTGTGTGTGTGTGTGTATATATATAGATACACATTTATTTTGATAGATATCTTAGCTCTAATTGTTAGTTATCATCTGAATCATAAAATGGGGATCTGAATCTCATGCCTGTTTGTAGCAACTTTGTTTAATTTTCAAACTTTTTAAAAAATTTACGAGATATTGATAAATGGAGCTACCTCCTTTTCGCAGCAAAATCTTCTGTTATTAAACCAAATATTATGGGAATAAAAAAATATAATTAAAGGAGAAGTGTAAAAAAAAATCCTTGATAAATACTTCCATTAAGAGATTAATGATGATCACGAGATTCCAATTATAGTTGATAATTGTGAGAAGATTACAGAACTTGATTGTAGATCATTCAAGGCTCCTTTGCCATAGTTGTTTAGGTTAACGAACACCATCAAAAATATAATATTCTCAGAATATATCTTTTCGATGTTATTAGGTGGTGTTTTATAATATTGCTAATAAAATTTTGATGCTATTGCCAGCTGATTTTATTAACTTGGAGATTATACCTCTTTAAGAAGGCAAAGTTAAGTAAGAAATTTAATTCAACAAATACCTGATTAATATTTTTTTAGCTTGAGGGTCATAGGCTGAATCGCCAGAAAGAGTAGAGAATACAGTGAGGCCCGTCATACTACTGGAGGCAACTCACACTCCAGTCAATAAACATTTTATAGAGTGCATGAAATATGCCCTTATTATTGACCTCAGAGTCAACAAGTTAGAAGGTTTTTTTTTTGTTTTGTTTTCCACTTTATTTGTTATATCCACACCTGTCACTCAATTCGTGACAATAAGCATATGTGATATAAGAAATTATCTAAAAATTGGCATGTCAGGCATGAGGGAGTTCAGCACCCAGCGGTACCTACTGTAGTCTTGCATTTTTTAAATGATTTATCTTAGGAGATCTGTTGATTGAACAGTTGGAGATATTTGTTGATCTCCCAACATTTTTCGAGAAATACGTCATTAAAAATTAATAATTTTCGTAAAAAAGTAATTTTTATCTCACTTTTTGTCAAACATTTGCTTGTAATGCACTTATTAAAAATCCTAAAATTTCCCTACTAATTGGATTTCCCACTTTATGACATCCCGGATCTAGGAATATTTAAATCTGAGTTAAGTACGTGGTTTGTGGTGTACCAGGGCGACATCCTGGTCATTTAATAAAAATCACTTTTCCTTTTTTTTTTTTTTTTTTTTTCTGATCATCCTTAAGGAAAAAACCATTATTTTTTTTTTAAATCTTTTATTATAATATATACTACAATCTTTCACAAACAAGGGCAATAAATGATTGTGCTTGTTTACTAAAAAAAAACAGGCAAATCTATAAGAATGAAAGAAAATTTTTATACAATAAGTAAAAAAGAGAACTGGATATAATAAATCAAAATAAATAAGATATGTATACTCTTTTTATTTTATTATATTGATGACTTATGTACGTTATAATTACATGTAAGGTCTCTAGGCATCTGTTCAAACACCTTGGACGGTGATCAGGAATAAAATGGGAAATAAGTTGGGAGACTAGTGGATTCAAGTAGGTATAGGCTTTACTATGAATATTTAGTTTGGAGCACATCAGTATCATCTGGGGCTTCATGATTATTATAAATAAGTTCATTTGTCAAATATTAAGAAGTTTTGAGGACTTTTGAAGGATTTTGAATTGCAATGATTGGATATTAGATGAATCAGATGACATTCAGCCCTATTGGTTAATCCCATAACTCCAAAAAGGTGAAATTACTATAAAGTAAAAGAAGCGTTTTAGAAGTGCTACCAATGGGTAGTTACATAATGGACTTATGGACGTTATTTAAGTTTACTCGATTTTTTTTTTTCTTTTATACAATTGTATATTTCAAAACATATAATTTGAAGCAATGAAATTTCGTCTAATAAATGTTAGAGCGTTCGATAAATACGAGCAGTTTTTTTTTTTGTCCATATTTACAAAAATGCTGAGGATTTCCAAACCGGGGATCAAACAGCACTCCTAAAGGTCATAACTAGAGACCCGATATTTGTGCAGTAAAAAAACAAAAAATGTGCAGTAAAAAACTCAAAACATGCAAAATCGTGCAGTAAAAAACTCAAAACGTGAATTTAAAAACTTAATACATGCAGCAATCCATTTATTTACACAAATATGCAAAACCTAACCAGCCTTGAATAAACTTAAGGACATTTCGACAAACGTTTAGTTTTAGTGTTAATTAAATGCGAAATACTTTAAAATTTGTGGAAAAAATTGTTAATAAAAAACAAATAAACTATCTTTATTGGAATTTCCTTTTACGTGGAAACAAATATAATTAAATGTTTTGGAAAAAATAAATTAGTTTTTAAAAGTTTCGTGAAAATGTACGATATTATAAATTTCAGAATATTTCTCAGTAAAATTATGCTGCCTATCACTTAATAAAATGTTCTTTAGCAAAGAAAAGGAACGTTCTACATCTATGGACGTAAACAGGACAATTTTTGTAGCATGCGATTGTGGATCCAGATTATCAGCTTCTTTTACTTTCCGTTGATACAATAATTTAATTTTTTTTTAAGGAATGTAGCCGTAGTTTTTCTCAATGATTTATTCGAATTTTGAAAAAAAACATTTTTTCATTTTCAATTCGTTTTAAGCTTTCTTAGAGAGTTTCAAATGTATATCAGCTTTGGATATTCATTGGTCCATTGTTTCAATTTTGTAGAAACACTCGCGGACGTTTTTGTCATTTTCAAAGTCGATAGTTTAAAATCTTGTCAACAACTAGCCCTTTGCACTAAATCAGAAGTAGGGAATGAAATGGGAAGGGGGGAGTAAAATTTTCTGAGGAAACGTCTTAGTTCTAGGAAGTACGTCGATCCTCAATGTTTGCCTTAATCCTCAAACCTCCTAATTCAATACGATCATTTAAAAGTAGTACGTCCCAAATACATTTGATTTATGCGACTTTTTAATTTCAATTTAAAACTAATTAACCTATTTAATATAAATAATTGTTATAAATGTTGCCTAATAATCGTAAGTAAAATTTTCAAAAAATAAATGGTTAAGTGAATAAAATTAGATGAATTTGGTTCAATTGTGCAATTTCGTGCTGTAAAACCCGAATTCGTGCAATTAAGCTCAAAAAGTCAAATTTGTGCAATTTCGTGCAAAATAAAATTTAAGAATAAGAATCCTTATTATATAAATGAGATAACTGCTTGGGTTAGAGAACGCTAAATCAAGCGAACTAAATGTGCAATAACACAAAAATCCGGTCTCTAGTCATAACACTTCTTTCTCGGCATGACACTAGTGGTAGACTGAGGAGCTAAAACTATAAACGATGAACTCAAATTATGATTATATCTATGTAGGTGAGACTAGTAAGGTTAACTTGTAAATATTATATATCCTTATATGAATATTTCATTATACCTATAACGAGTTTCTAAGTAAAAAAAAAAGGTAACGGTTCGGATCGGCGACACCACCAAACTAGGTTGACCCGCGCTACACCGACCAGTTCGATCCTTAAGCTTCACTTCGAGTTTACATTTTTCGATAGTTCATTCCTATAACCTCACATGTAAACAATCACTTCTACAGTTTCAACTTGGATTGTGTTGTTTAGTGTGTTATCTTGATATTTAGACTTCTTAAATCTAAATAAGTGAAACAGAAGTTCACAAAATGAGTTTCATAAAGGATTAAGTGTTTTATAAATTCATGTTTTCTTATTTCATCTAATCTTATGTGTAAAAGTGTTATAAAACTTAAGAAGATTAATTTGTACATGGATTTGGTGTTTTACATATTTATATTTGTTCTATCAATTTAAGTGATAAAATTTACAACTTGTAAAAGTGTTATGAAACTTAACAAGATTTATTTGTACATGGATTTGGTGTTTTATATATTTGTATTTCTTGTTTCAATTTCAGTGATAAAATTTCAGTATACATATTTTGTGAATGGATTCTTTGTCATCCATATTACTTTTTGTGCTAAAGTGAGACAGATTGTATAATTAATTCAATAAAACATATCAGTTTATAAATAAATGTGAGAAAATATATTACAGGTTTTTTATGTTTTCTTATTTCCACTTCCATGAGAAAATATAGCAGAAATTAACATCTTCACTTTCAACTAGGATTCTGTCTTATATTATATAATGGCTTATAACATGGAGAATTGACAATGTGAAAATAATTACAGATTAAGAGGTAAATGACACATTACTATATAATTGTAGAACTATTGGTATAATGTTATAGATTAATGTGTTTTTTAAAAAAAATTAGAAGCCTGATGATGAAACATTATCACCGAAACATGTAGCTACAAATGTTAAATAAATAGGAGTTATGCCAAATAAATACTTAAGGATTTTGTCTTTTTTATATTTATGATTTGTTATTTTCACTTCTCTGAGAGGAAGATCATCAGGAATTAACTTTACTGGTGGTTCAGTAGTATATTAATTGTTGATTAAATTAATATTAATTCAAAATTGATTTAGTGTCTTATATTTCGATATTTCCACTTTTAATATTTTCTTATTTCTCATTTTAATATTAGAAGGTAAACAGAAGTTAATATTACTTTGAACAGGGATTTAGAGTTTCTCAGTAAATGTAGGAGAATAACCTTTCTCCTCTAAAAGCAGCGACTAGAACATCGAAATATATCGGAACAAGGTTAGAATCGATAAAAGGTATTCTGAGCGGGTTTAGGGGTTGGGTGTCGCCGATCCGAACCGTTACAAAAAAAAAAAAAAAAAAAGAATGTTTTTGTGTTTACTATTTCTGTAAGGGTGTACTGTTACTAGGCCAACTGTAAAGAAAGAAAATTTGGCCGAAATTAAACTCAACCGTCAAATAAATGGGGCTCTTGTTAAATAATTGGAAGCTTTGAACGTTGGTCTAGTAAATAGCATTCAAAAACCACGAGATTATTATTGTAACAACAGGGACTTTCAAGCAAAGATTTATTAACAAATAATTAATTTACAAAACCGTAAATTACAGTCAATTACAGAACAGTATTAACGAACATTAGAACAATAATGGCTCACATTAAATTACTATCCACTGCATCTACAACACATAACAAAAACACGCTACTCAGGTACCATAGCGTTACTACCGTTACCTAGCAACGAGTTCATACTTATCGGCGATCCCATGTTGCCTAGCAACATATTGTTACCTCACCCAGGTTACGGGCAATTTTCAGTAGAAAATTATTAATCCATTTTACGGTAGTTTTTTTTTTTTTTTTTTAAATATCAACATTTTCTATTGCCGTTTAGCTGTTAAAAAACAAATGGTTAAGATCAAAAGTCATATTTTCATGAGAAATTATAAATTTTAAAATTTTAACAGTGCGGTAATGAAAATATCAGCAAGGTAATGATAATCACATGAATATAATTTTAAAAAGTATATTAGAGCTAATTAAAAAAGTATATTAGAGAAAGAGCCATTGGTGGATTTGTTATTGAGAGCCTAGGGGAAAAAAACAGAAAATAATAACTTTTCAGGCAATATTTCTAATAATTCAGTGCTAATCAAAAATAAAATACTAAATGGACAATTAAACTTAAACACATTTAATTCAGGAGAAAACCTATGAATCTAAGGTAGCAATAGTTCAAAAATGTTCATTATCGCACAGTTCATGTCATTACCGCGCTGATAATTCTGGCATTTTATTCAAACCTAACCTCTAGATGACTAAAATAAAAATTATTTTTTTCAGGCAAATATCATACAACAAATGATATTCTTAATTAAATTAAAGCCAATTAATTAATTTACTATGATAACATAAAGCGCGGTAATGACAACAAAAAAGGCATGTGACTTATTTCACAAAGAAAAACGTGGGCGAAATCTTAACTCACTGCCTGACCGTTGGCGGCTGGTCTTCAGCTACCGAAGTACTACCACTACTCCTGGAAACTATTTCCCCGCCGTGGCTCTATTTCCGCGGCTATTGCTCTACAATTTTTTTTTTTTTTTGCTTGGTAATAACATCGTAATGATGGGACAAAGTTTGGAGCTATGTAAACTTATATTATATTATTACGCAAAATACAAAACTAAAACATTTATGATTGTTGAGATTCACTTTATGTGTGGACATAAATTCCACAACCATTACCTTGCGTAACAAATGAAATGAATAAATGTATACAAGGAAACTAAGAGTGGGACACACCGTGGTCATGACATTTGAGTAGCTTAAGCAATCATAAAATCAATTTGGTAATTTATATTTTAATTTTTAATATTTTATTATAGAGAAATATATCTTCTCTATATAGCAGTGGGTAAAAATAAAAGAAGGATTTGATCAATTGAGTAAAAATTTTAATGGACGAAAAATTGCCCGTAATCTGAGAATCACCCGTATTTATAATTAAATTTAATTTAATGCTGTGCTACTTTGAGTTTTTACATTTTTTTTCTGAGAAACGATTGTCAAAGGCACTACAAGCAAATGTTCCTTCTCCGCGCTATATCTCGAAAACGGTAAATCCTAAACAAAAAATTAATAGAACCAAAAGTATATAGAATATTATGTACAAGTTTTGTAACTATTTTGATTGACGCCCGAGGCATGAAATCGAGATATTTGAAAAAAAAAAAAAAAAAAAACACTGATTTTTGTGACCTTTGGCCTTGAATATCTAATGAAGCTAACACGTTTGGTCGTTGACTTTTCACCCCTTATTTAGGTGGCCCAAAACAAAGGTATATGCAAAAAATTCAGCTTCGTTGCTTCTTCTCCGAGATTTGCCGTATAAAACCCCTTATTTGACTGGGCTATTTAATGGATAACGAAGAGCACGAAAAATTTAGCTAATGAACAAGGATATTTGAAAAACCCTAAGTTATATTCTTGTATCATCATTATTGTTTATTCATCTTTAATTTACTTGCTCAATTAAGCTTTATATTTTTTTTTTTTTTTTTAATATTTCATCTCGACTTAGCTCGTCAAATGAAGGAGGAACTATCGTAATCTAAATATCTCCACATCCTGTTTACAGCAGGAATAGTTTTCTTTGTATGTTTTTGTTTATTAACATGGAACTGCTTCGTTCATCATCACTAATTATACTTTTTTTCTCATAATTTATTCATATTTATAACATTTTCATTTCACATGTGTACACGAACATCATTTTATTCATTTATTGTATTATGTTATTTTTTTTTTTTTTTTTATTTTAGTTTTTTTATTTAAACTTCTTTCCTAGTAAAAAGTTGTTAAGATATGTGATTGTTGGGCAAGGAGGAAATCAGAAGGCTATCCTAGCCTGAGTGTGGATTGAAAAAACGTTTCCTTTATAATACATTATATAAATAAATAAATAATTTATTCTGTAGTATAAATAAAATATAGGGGAAAAAATTAATCTTTTTTTGAAGCGACATTTATGACTTCATTGTTACTTACTTCCTTTTTGGATATTGAATGAATTGAATCTAGGAGGAAAAATGTCATAATCATAAAATCACTTATTAACTGTTTTTTTTATTTTGATTTTTACCTCTGAAGTAGGCCCTACCGATCTAAAAAGTATTGCATTGATTTTAAAATGTTTTTTTTAAGGGACCACCTCTAAAGTATGCCCTACCGATCTAAAAAAGAATTATCAAAATTGATTCAGAATTGACGGAGTAATCGCGTAACATACAAAAAAAAAAAAAAAAAAATACAGACGAGTTGAGAACCTCCTCCTTTTTGAAGTCGGTTGAAAATTAATGAAACTTTTGTGTTAATAGTCCAGTCAATAAGCACATTGTAGAGTGCATGAAATATGCAATAATTTTTGATTTAATAGCTTCGTTAGGAATATTTAGAAAGTAAACATACTAAAAGTCCCCCCTCCCCTGGTGTATTAGCTAACGGTAGGGGAAGGGGAGAAGTTCAATTATTTTGGTTTTTCGATTATATCTCGAAAACGGTTAACTCTAGAAAAATATGTTTCAAATAATCATTAAAGCTAATTAAATTTCATATAAATTTAATTTTATACATATTTGTCGTAATTTTAACCATTTTCGAAATATTTGTTATTGAAAATTGGTAATTTTTTAGAAAAAACAAATGTTAACAACAAACCTCACTTTTTGTCAAACTTTTGCTTCTAGTATCTTCCACGATCGTTTTTAAGAAAACATTCAGAGTCAAAGTTTTAGAGGATTAAATTTACTTTAATTTTTTATATACGATTTGGTATTTGAAACAGAAGTTTAACATTGTTAAATGTCGCTGAACATTGTAGATGAACTGGATTTGTTTCAATTGTGTATTATACACTAAAAAGACAAGAAACTCCCCGTAGTTACAGACTACTTTAACGTTTACTAGACAAACGATCAAAGCCAATTAATTACAAAAGACTCATATACATGACTGTGATTAGACCTATTTCGACGTACGGAGTTGAGCTTTGGGGCTCCACTAAACCATCCAATTCATCTCGTATCCAATCCTTACAATCCAAAATCCTTCGAAAAATCCTCAATGTTCCTTACTTTGTAACCTATAAACTTACCCATAAAGATCTTAATGTTCCAAATGTTGCTGATATAGCCCACACCAGATACCTATCCTTTTATAGTAAGCTCCATAATCACTCAAATCCTTTAGTTTCTCACTTGCTTCCCACTCCATTCCTGATAATCCTCCGAGGCGTCTGAAACGAAGATGGCCTAGAGACCTTCTAGTATAGAAATTTTAATAAAGTGCTAGTGATGAGTTCATGTTTTAACATGTTATTATAATCGTTGTCAATACCTTTTATTTAATGTATATATTTTGTACAGTTGTAAATTTTAATAAATGTTATGAAAAACAAAAAAATGTCATTTTAATCGTTCTTTGTGAGGTAGGGGCCGTTTTTTGAAGACATCGCCTTGTGTGATCATTTTTTTGTTTTATCAAAACTACATGTCTTATCATCCATACCCTGCTATAACAAAAAACGGAAACTATGAACTCTTTTCATTTAAAGACAAAATGGAAATCATAAGGTGGCTAAAAAAAAGTGAATCGGGTCAGACATGAGTTATCGATTTCGGGGTTGGTAAATCAATAATCAAAAATAATTCTAATTCAATCATCAGATACCCCTTAATCTTTACAGTGCCACAGGCAGTTTGAGTCGTAAAAATTTAAAAAATAAAAAGTGAAATTGGAAGATGCTGTTTACAAATAAATAAAAAAAGAAAAAACCCCCAAAAAAAAAAAAAAAAATGAATTTCGATTATTCGAACTACCTCTGACACATTAGTTCGGATAATCCACGCTCTAGTGTATTACTAAAACGTACCCCAAAGTACCTCTCTGAAATTCGTGTTAGAGGTTCTTAGAAGGTATATGAAATAAACACGAAACATTTAGCACCTTTTATACGCTTTCTGAAAAAAAAGTATTCATCGGAACCACGAATCATGGGGGTCTACTGTATAGTATTTTCCTAATGGTTGTGACTTCAACCTAATTGTTGAATCTAGAAAAACATAATGGTTTTTATTTTACCTTATTTTATCTATTGGTTATGTAAATCAGGTTGCCATATTTAAGTGAGTCGGATTTTTTTTCCTCCTTAATTTGTCATTCGTCCCACTGTGCGTTGTGAGCGACGTCTTTTGAGTTTCGCGGGAAATAAACAGGCCACTCGTGAATGAGGGAGATTTTGAGAGTGATGCACTGTTATCTATTTGGTGCCTCATAAAAGCTAGACAGCCTCAAAATCAGTTCTATTTCCTAACGAAAAAACCTTTCATATAAGATTTTTTTTTTTTTTCCTTTTCCCTTCGAGGCCGTTCGATACTTTCAGTTGCCTTGAAGTAGTCAGCGTCGTTCGTTTTGCTAACTGTTATTTTTCTAGGAGTTTTCGAACAGTTCTGGGATTTTCATCCGAAGTTCGCAGAACATCTTCATCCAGAGAAGAATTCCTGCCACTAACCTCGTTGTCTTTAAGGCTTAAAAGATATCTCTTTCGAAATTTTCGAACGGTACACTTATTGCCTTACTATTACCGCCCTGCACTTCAATGTTTCTGATATTTAGACCTTGTCACTGCCGTATTGGAAATTATACATAAACTACATACTCCGTCGCGGCTTGGGCCACCCTCATAAAAAAAAAAAAACTCAGATTATTTTAACTAAAAATTTTATCGTTAAAAACCTTGTATTGAAGTATGAATTTAGCATAATTTTTTCAACGATATTTTCACGCATGACAGTAATTCTAATCTGGTTAAAATTGCATTGATTAGATGTTTAAAGGGTACTTGTAAGTATAATTAGACATTAGTTTTGACAAAAATAGTTTTATCGATCCATCTGTTTGGATTTTAATTCTAACCATAAAAGTATTCGATAGTTTAGCCAACCTCATTTCTGGCACTCAAGACTGTACATTTTAATTATTATTATAGTAAACTTTATTATTATGAACTTTCCTAGAACATAAAAGATGTTTTAGTTAAATTTTGGTACTGTTGGGTTTAATAGTTTTCATTGCAAACTCTGTAGCAGAATAGTCACATACCGCTCCGTATTTGTATTGATTTTTATTAATAATAATTGAATTGAAAATAAGGAATTTTTATCATAAATTTCTAGCTCTATATACCACCGTACCTTTGTAACCTCTCTCGAATGGTGCTCGCCACCTATCGGTCGATTACCAAACTTTACTGCGCATCATATATTTATCGATTTTTTATGGCAATATAATTGAAAATCTTTAAAATTTATTATTTCTTAATTTTCCTTGAAATATGAAGATGGTGTGGTTAAAATTTGGTTTAGATAGGGTCAGTAGTTTTCAAGTAGTGAAATACTAAAGAAGTAGAACAATTTAGTTTTGGAAAGGAATAATATATATTGATATCGATACAAACAAAAAAAAAAAATTTTAAAAAAAAAAAAAAACCTTTGAAAACTGTAATAGGTTTTTTTTTTTTTAATATCTATTTATTGAAATTCACAAGTGAACAAAATATATACATGAAGTAAATGTTGATAATAATTACATTAAAATGTCCGAACTTGAAGAGAACAACTCATCAGTAGCATTTCAATAAACATTCTACATTGGATGGTCTCTAGACTTCTTTTTAGGCACCTCGGAGGATTATCAGTAGAGTTGAGAAACTAGTGGAGTTGAGTGGCTATGGAGCTTACTATGGAAGGGTAGGAATCTGGTTTGGGCTAAAGCAAAAACATATGGAACATTAAGATCTTTATGGATAAGTTTATTGGTGACAAAGTAAGGAGCATTGAGGATTTTAAATCTAAGGATTTGATGGTAGAAGAATAGGATAGTTTAGTGGAGCCCCAAAGCTCAACTCCTTATATCCAAATAGGTCTAATAATTGTCATGTAAATGAATCTTTTGTAATTAATTGGAAGTTTTGAACGTTTGTCTAGTAAATGTTGGAGTAGTCTGTAAGGGCCCGTCCTTGTCGTTACTTGTCGTTACTTGTCGTTACTTGTCCTTACTTGTCGTTTTAGTCTTGTATGTGAATTCCAAGTAATAAAAGTTAGATATTTGAACATAGATTTAGTTTTTTGTGTTAGAGTGATGAAGAATAGCCTTCCCCTCTAAAAAATTAGCGACGAAAACATCGAAAGAAATTAAAAGTCGATAGAAAGGTATTTTAGCCGCGAGCAGGGGTTGGAGCATTGGTTCGATGGTGTTAACAAAAAATTAAACGATGTATATTTTATATATTTTTCATGCCTAAAATTTTTTTTTCTATTGATACAGGGTAGAATATAAGTAAATTTAAGATATAAGGATAAAAGAATGATAAAAGACATGACAGCCTACAAAATGGAACGTGGCGGACACACGCCAGAACCCCCTCCATATTTAATCTTCAAAAAACGGCCCCTACGCCATCATGATGTAAATGCGTGGCAGTTAAATGAGGGGAGTCAATGGGGGAATGCTGATATTGTTGTTAGTCACTTCTTTGTCGGGGGCAAAAAGGTCGCTATCGAGTCGGAGCGTGCCACGTGAGTGCTACATCATTCTCATCTGGCATCTGTTTTTACAGCTATTTATAGAAATTTACAACTATATACAAAAAGGCATGCCAATTACTTGAAAGCAACTAGCCATTAGTAGTACTTATAGAAGTTCTATATAATGAAGTACTATATTAGAATATATAGTAGGCCATCTTATTTTAAGGCGCCTCAGAGGGTTATCTAGAATAGAGACGGAAGCAAGTTGTGATACTAATGGATTTGAATGATTATGGAGTTTGCAATGAAAGGATAGGTATCTGGTTTTGGGATAAGTCAGCAACATATGGAACATTAAGATGTTTATGGATAAGTTTATCGGTGACAAAGTAAGGAGCATTGAGGATTTTTCGAAGGATTTTGGATTGTAAGATTGAATACGAGATGAATTGGATTGTTTAGTAGAGGTCCAAAGCTCAACTCCTTACGTCCAAATAGGTCTAATCACAGTCATGTAAATGAGTCTTTTTAATGGGAGCTTTGCACGTTTGGTCTAGTAAATGTTGAAGTGTCTGTAACGACGGGGTTGTTTCTTGTCGTTTTAGTCTTGTATGTGGATTCCAAGTGAGACTTTTTGTCCAAGTGGGGTCATTGGCAATGGATCTATTCAACAGGGATCAGTGAAAAATCATTAAAGGATACTGTAGGATAGGAAGTCGTAGGTTTACAACGTTGGGTAAAAGTTATTTGGTAAGATTTATTTTGATTCTCCATTTTTAACACTATCCTTAAAGTTTATACTCCAGTCAGTAAACATATTGTAAAGTGCATTGAATATTCAAAAAGATTTTACTTCTAGAGCTTCGTTAGAAGTAGTTAGAAGGTAAACATACAAAAGTCAAATTTTTTTTTTTTCGATTATATCTCGAAAACGGTGGGCTCTAAAAAAAAAAATATGCTACAGATCAAAACTAAAGCTAATTACATTTCCTACAAAATTGTTTCTGTACATATCTGTCGAACTTCTAACTGTTTCCGAGATCATACAAAATATATATTTCACCTCACTTTTTGTCAAAAAGCTTTTCTAGTGCTTTCCACGATCGTTTCTCAGAAAAAATGTAAGCATGAATGTTGTAGAGCATTAAATTTTAATTTAAATTCATATGTTTCTGGCACTTAAAGTAAATGTAATTAATTTAATTAGCTTTAGTTTTGGTTGAAAAATATCTGAGGAAGTAGCTTCCAAAACAGTGTTCTGTAAATGTAATTTTTTAATTAGCTTTAGTTTTTTTTTTGAAAAATATCTGAGGATAGCTTCCAAAACGTGTTTTGTCATTTTTTTTTTTATATCACTAGATTTGTTTTTCAGAACCCTACAATATGTGATGAGTATTAGCCATCAAAACAAGCTTTGTCCCATCCAAAATTAGTAAATAAAATCAGGGTTTTATGCAAAGAGTGTTCCATTTTGTCCACCAAGCCAATGGGAACGCTGCATTATTAACAATAATCGCTTACACTGGTAAAATGTGTAAGCGATTTCCGAAGTGTTGAAAATGTTGGGGAAGAGGATGAAACTTGTGTCTGTTTAGAAAACGAAAGATGTGAACTGCATATTTAAAAACTAGCGACTGTTATTAAAATGAAAATATTCCCCGAAAATTATGAGTGTCATTAACATACATCATCTATTATGTAATTATAATTTTTATTTAGTGTACTTTTGAGCAAACAGTGACTTCTGTAAAATAAAACATAGCCACTTCAAACAGTGTTCTGTCCCTTTTTTATTTCATCATAACCGTGTTTTGTCCACTGTGTTCCTTTAAAACGCGTTTTGTCCATATTTAAAATTTAAAATGCTAATTTTGGGAGTAAAGAATATTTCTGATCCTTGTAGTAATGTGTTTTTTTAGTTGCTATAAGTTTAATTAAGAATATTTTGTTTCTGAAGGGTAATTACATCTCATAATATAGGTTTTTTGTTATTGCTGAAAAGTGGGATTACTGTAACAGAACAGGTTTTGAAAGTTACCTCTTCGTTTTTCTAGGGTCCACCGTTTTCGAGATATAATCAGAAAACACAAAAATGGGACCTTCTCCACTCTCTCCTCCCCCTCCACTGTTAGCTCACCCCCAGTGGTGGGGGACTTCCAACTTCCTAGTATGCTTACCTTTCCAACTATTCCAAACGAAGCTATGAAGTCAAATATAATCGTATATTCCATGCACTCTACACCCTCTATTTCATCACTCATACTGGAATATTAGGATATGGGCATGGAGTGGTTGGGAGGCAATGAATTAATCATTACTGATAACACTGATAACACCCATGTGTCATCACGTAAGCGGTGAGGACAGGAACTGTAGGAGTAAAATAATATAATCATAAGCTATTCATTTTCTACTTTTTTTTTTTTACTATAATTCTACAACTTGGTAGAAAAATAACATAAAAAATATCAAAAAAACAGATCACCTTTAAGTGATGATCAATTAGCTGCCAGAAGCTTGTTATGTTCTCGAGCTTTTACTGTGTACAGAAGAACTTAAAACAAAAAGTATTTCCTACTTATCGTTAAGCATTCTCCCGGATCTAAATTCAAGGGCGATATATTAATTATGGCACATTAGTAGGGGCACGTTACAGGATCCAAGCAATAAAAAGATCTCTTTTAGTTAATATGCATACTTTCATCATTTTTATTACATCAGTTGTAATTAATTAAATTCAGAAAACATGTCGATCAAACAGACACATGGCAACCTTGATCTATCCATCGGATATGAATCTTGTCTCGTTTGGAAGATGAAATCAATAAGAACTTGAAGAAAACAAAAAAAAGAACTGAGAGCAGTCAAGAATTTAATATTTATGAATTTAGAATCTTCATAGTCCGAGATTAAGAGCCCAAAAAATGCTCTGAATTTCTTAAAGCTGGCTTTTTGATAGTTGATTGAACTTATTTTGTACGCAAACATACTCTGGTCAATATACAAACTTAATTTAAAACTGAAGAAAGGGCAGATACAAAAGATATGAGAAGCAGCTAAACAACTTCAAAGTTAGAAAATGAAGAAAATATGTGCTAGGAGGAAGGCTCTAAGAAACCTTACCAATCCCAACTCACTTAGCTTAAGACTATTTTTGTTAACCTAATTAATCCATATTTGGCTCATTAAAAAAAAAACCCTGCATATTTAAAATCACTAGCACTTCAAAGAATAAATCAATATGGACCAGAATACATACAATTTATACGGATGGCTCAAAAGATGATGAAGGTAACTCGGGTAGCGGAGCCTTGAAACAGGGAGAAGATATTGACATAAAATTAAGATGTACAAATCAATTAGGATGCTCTGTTATAAATGCAGAACTCTCTGCAATTAATTTAGCACTAAAAAATATGGACAAAAAACAACACCCATATAGGCTAATATTTTTTGCAGACTCTGCATTTGCTCTACATAAGGTAAAAAATTGCTACACCAGCTGCAACAAAATATTGAAAAATATCGCTATGAACATAAATGAGTTACATGAAGATTCAAAAATTTTCTTCCAATGGATCCCATCTCATGTAGGGCTGATGGGGAATGAGACAGCAGATACTTTAGCGAAAGCAGCTGCACTACCAAATGATGATATAAATTTTGACTATTATAAATCAAAGATAAAAAGAGCACTCAAGAAAGGAAATTCTGAAATTATTAATCACCAGTGGTATAGGGCAACTAAACCTGGGGAAATTCTAGAAATAAATCTACCTCGTCAAGATGCTACAAGAATATCACGACTTCGGACTGGACACACAAGAGTTATCTGCTTCCGGAATGGACGAAAGGTGTTCCCTAGCTGCACCCATTGTAACAAGGATGAAGCCTCACCAGAACATCTTTTGAGCTGTATGGGAGCAAGAAAAGATCTTTATACTGCTCCCAAAATAATTGTGCAAAATCTATACAAGTGTAATTTACATGACTTAGTGTAAAACACTTTGGGATAATAAAAAAAAAAAAAAAAAAAAAAAAAAAAAAATTCATAGAAAAAAAAAATAATAATAAAAAAACTAAATAATAAATTCTAACTAAAGATCGGGGACTCAATGGCCGAGTGAGTTGTGCCAAGGGTCTCTGTGCATTGGAATGCAGAAAACTTTATGCAGGTCAGACATGCGGAATCTTGTGTGCATTAAGTTGACTGCAGATTTGATAATATGGTAAAGGAATGCTCCAAGGAAATATTGTCTCCGGAAACCAGGAAAAAGCCGACATAATTCGAAACAGAACTAGGAAACATGGAAGTCCCTTGAGATATCGAAGGCAAGCCTGGCAAAGCAGTTCGTGATTCGATTCTATGTGCCCTAGAGCACCGTCGAGGCCACAATAAACCAGACAACTATATTCAAGGTGATGGAATAACATGAAAGAAATTAAGAGCTTAAGTATTGACTGGTAAGGAAGATGAAGATATTCGTAGTAACTTCATTCTACATATGGAACGGCAGTAGATTAGGGAAATCTAAAATTTCTGAGAGGGTTTGGTTAAAAATAAACTCGAGATTTTCAACAGAGGAATTAATAGAGATAGAGGTAGCTAGAACCAGAGAGAAATACGCTATATTAGTACAAAACATAATGCTGCCCAACTTTATTGAGTTGCTACATACACAGCACACCAATCAGTCTAATTGAAGATAGCAACACTCTATACAGGGTGTCCCGAGTTTAAATGGCCCAACTTCAGGAACTTATAGGGGACCGAAAAACTAAGACAAAATGTCCTTTAGAGATTTGCTCGTTTTTGCTTAGTTTTAGAGGAAATCGCAAAAAAAGAAACAAAACAAGTTTTCATTTTTATACTTATTTATTTACATTTATATTTATGTTATTTTCTTTTTAATGTAAATATTGCTCAAAATGTTGTCCTCTTGCACCAATGCAAGCATTACATCTAGTACTCACTTGATAAATTGCAGCTAAACATTGTTCTGATTATATTGGGTGCATTGCATCTATGATTCGGTCTCTTGATTGCTCTCTTGAGTTGATTGACACCGAATAAACTTTCTGCTTCAAGGTTCCCCATACGAAGAAATCCATGTGTGTCATATCAGGTGATCTGGGTGGCCAAGGTACTACTCCTCCACGTCCAATCCATCGTTGTAGATAATCTATATCCAGCCAAGCTCGAGCAACTCTGCTATAATGAGCTGGACATCCATCTAGTTGGAACCACATTTCAATCCGCTGCTGTAAGGGAATGTCATCTAAATAACTAGAAAAGTCGTTCTCCAAAAAATGTGTAAATGTGATACCATTCAATCTTCCAGGTAAAAAATATGGTCCCACCAGTAATCCGTTCCGAATTCCAGGACAAACGTTAATAGCAAATTCATGCGGAAACTTATTCTCTCTAATAGCTCTGGGATTTTCAAGAGCCCATACATGATAATTTCTTTGATTAACAATTCCTCCTCTTGTATAGGTAGCTTCACCAGTCCATATAATTTTTAATGGAAATAAATTATCATCGCGAATTTTGTCAAGATACCAGTTACTAAAATTCAATCTCTTGACATAATCTTGGGGCAATACATTCTGAACTTTTTGAAGATGGTAGGAGTAGTGATTATAACCTTTCAAAGTTCGCCATATTGCTTGCCGCGATATTGCTAATGCAGCAGATACTCTTCGGATGCTAGTCTCAGGATTGTTATCGAAGTGGCGTTGGACACAATTTCTTCTCCGATAATCTGCTCTTATTGCTGCCTGGAATTGGTCGCCTTCATTACGTATTAAGAATGACCCATTCTCTCGTAGTCTATTACAAGTTAACGAAAAGACTCGTCGATTAGGCACTCTTCTATTTGGAAATCGGCGCGCATTCTCTCGCACCGCTTCTAAAGCATCACCGTTACAGAAACCGTACACAAAAACCATATCAGCGCATTCAACATTAGAATATGTATGCGGCATTGTGACTGATGCTATTCACACAAAAATTTCTGATTAACTGACTGAAGACTGATATAGGAATTATAATCCTAGAAGGAAGCCAAAATGTAAACAAATAAAAGAATGTAAAGGATAACATTAAGTGTTTACATATCTCACTGCCTAGCCTGACGAACTTTGAAAGGTGATAATCGCTACCTGTAACATTTTTTTTTGTTTCTTTTTTTTGCGATTTTCTCTAAAACTAAGCAAAAACGAGCAAATCTCTAAAGGTCTTTTTGTCTTAGTTTTTCGGTCCCCTATACGTTCCTGAAGTTTTGCCATTTAAATTCGGGACACCCTATATAACAACAATTCATGATATTCATTATGTGGGTACAATTCCAAAATATGAATTTCTTTTTCTTTTTTTTCTCTCTCTTAATTAGACACACAGAAATAAATTGGTTCGTATATATGCAATAACCATAAATTACGTTAGTCTTATATACCACGTATGTGGTGGTGGATAATGTTCAGGGAGTCCAAGATTATATTTTATATTATATATCAAAGATAAATTAAATTTATCTAATTAAAGATAATTAAAGATAAAATTAAAGATAAAAATTAAATTTTTTTTGTTTTAGCAAAAGTAGCAGATAGCTTAGAAAAGGTAAAAGGAGAGATAGATTCGGGAATCATCAGTGTATAGGTGGTAGGAACCGTGGTGAATTAAATTAGGAAGATTTTATTGATGTAGGAATTGAAAAGGAGAGTTGAAATACTGGAGGTAAGGCTGAGAAAATTAGATATGACAGCTAGGAACGGAAAGAGAGGAAAGACTAAAACCAGCTGATAGAACTGTAGAAAAATGTATAGATTATTGTTTTGGAAACAGGATACACTGATCAATGGAAATAAACGATTTAGGGTAATCAAGAAGTATTTGAAATGTTTCGTAAATTCTAACTTCGTTTGTTAAATCTGCTTTTGAAAAATTTAATAATCTCTCTCTCCTCTCTCCCTCATATTTACAACTATACAAAATATATACATCAAGTAAATGTGTTGATAACTATCACAATAACATGTCAAAACTTGAAAAGAACTACTCATCAGTAGCACTTCAATAAAAATTCTACACTAGGAGGTCTCTGGGCCATCATCTTTTCAGACGCATCGGACGATTATCGGGGATGGAGTGGGAAGCAAGTTGAGAAATCAGAGGATTTGAGTGGCTATGGACCTTACTACGAAAGGATAGGTATCTGGTTTGGGATAAATCAGCAACATATAGAATTCAGATTTTTAAGGATAATTTTATTGGTAACAAAGTAAGGAGCATTGAGAATTTTTCAAAGGATATTGGGTTGTAAGATTGGATACGAGATAAATTGGATGGTTTAGTTGAGCCACAAAGCTCAACTCCGTACTTCCAAATAGATCTAATTACAGTCATGTATATGTTTGTTTTGTAATAAATTGGGAGATTTGAACGTTTGTCTAGTAGATGTTGAAGTCTGTAAGGTTGGGCAGTTTCTTGTCGTTTTAGTCTTTTGTGTGGATTCTAATTGTAAGTAAAATGTTTGTCCAAGTGGACTCCTAGGTAGCATATCTGTTCAACAGGGGTTAGTGAAATATCATTAATGAATACTGAAGGACAGGAAGATGGAGTACGAAGAAGGGTGAAGGTTATTTGGTGAGATTTGTTTGGATTTATTTTGATTCTCCATTTTTGACACCATTCATGAAGGTTTAAGATATGGGATTGGAGTTTTTGGGAGGCAATGAAGAGAGCATTGTTTACTGATTTTTACTGATTACTTGTTTACTGAACATTATTGTCATCAGCGTGAGTGGTGAAGACAGTGGTAGGATGAGTTGGGATGTCAACTCTCATATATTATATTTACTTTACTTTTTTCATTTATGAAGGCGCTCATAGTGTTGGCATGTATCTTTGCAGAGTAACGCACTGACTACCAATCTTCCAGGTCCATGTTCGAGCCCCACCGAAGGCAGATTCAAGAAAAAGTATTGTCTTTTTTCATACTTTCTTAGTCATTTTTTTTTATATTTCTTTCTAATTATACATTTATTTTCATTTATATGTAACTTTTTTGTTATAACACTTGATGATGTGATATACATATTTTACACAGACGTGTAGAAAAGTTATTTCTCATTCGCGAGAGATCTAGACCGAAACGAATTTAGAAAGTAAAGCATTTTAGCAATACCGTATCATCTATGGCATCTGTTTGAATCCGTCATGGCATGGACGATATTTATTTCGTAACGGAGCCACTGGACAAATCGTGACCTTTCCACTCTTGCTAGTTTAAGTTGGTAACCTCTAATATAGCACTTTTTCCATGCTCTGGTTGAAGTACTTAAGAACTCCAAGCCCGAGACAACAATTGCTGTTTTCCTTTAGTTTCTTAGTTTAATTATGACAAATAGTAAAGGAGTGGAATTAATAACACAATCATTAAAATACAGAATTATTAATGTATTTGAATATATTTGGTTTTGATTTATTTTATTTTAGTTTTTAATTGCATTAACAATCATTAAGAATATAAATCAGTTGAGAAAAATACATCAACATGGTTGTATAAAAATAGACGACATAAATTCTTACATGTGCTAGAATAAATTATCTGTTAGCAAGCATATTAATTCGGCCTAATATCTTATTTTCTTTTCCTCCTACGAGCTGCTCTTTAGCTATCACACTGCTATCAAATGGTATAATGAGAATGGATGGTAAAAGGAAAAATGAGGAATTATTTAGCATATACAGAGCGACTTGTTAATGTCTGTAATGAGGTTTAAGAGAATTAAAAAGAATAAAACAAAAAGAAAATGCCCGTTGTTACAAATTATTTCATAATTTATCAGACAAACTTTCAAAGCTCCCAATTAATTACAAAAGACTCATATATATGATGGTGATTAGAACTATTTGGACTGGAGTTGAGCTTTGGGGCTCTACTAAACCGTCCAATTCATCTCACATTCAATCCTTACAATCCAAAATCCTTCGTAAAATCCTCAATGCTCCTTACTTTGTCAGCAATAAACTTATCCATAAAGATCTTAATGTTCCATATGTTGCTGATTTAATCCAAACCAAACACCTATCCTTTCATAGTAAGCTCCATAACCACTCAAATCCTCAGCTTGTTTCCCACTCCATTCCCGATAACACTGGTCAACACAATTTTTGTTTCCTTCATTTTTTTATTTTTATTGGGTATTTTAAAGGCCCTGACTATGAAAAAAATACTGGGAGATTGCTAACAGCTTTATTTGTGAAATATATAGTTTTACTGTTTTGAATAAAAAATGTAAGGAAATTAATACATAATGATAACAAAATTTTATTGAACATTATTATCAAATGATTTTTTATAGGATTTCCTTGAATAAACGACTTTAGGTAGATCTCTTTGCATAAAATATTTGTGTATTCTTCTTTCAAAGTCGTCGAATGTGCAATAGGTATGGATCCGTACTTGTTACAGCTGTGGAGCAAAACACACTTTAACCTTCTTACGCTACTGTCCATAAAAATACACCAATCCTTATGCTTGTAGTTTATTAAACCCATCTGTTGCAAAATATCACCAACATCGTTACAAAAGACTAAATCCTTCTCTTGAGAAAAATTAAGGTAACAGATTCTTTTCACGGGTACGATAAAAAGTAATGTTGGTTTCGGGATTAACCAATTTTTTTTTCTTTTAAACGAGATGCAAAAATTCTGAAGATTCTTTCTGTAAGTTCAGATCCCTCACTAAGTCATTTAGTTATTTCCGATTAAATGGCTGAGGTTCAGAGTCATCACTTGATGTATTTTGTTCGCGTTCACAGAGATGTGGATCATCAGAGGATTTAGATGTGCTGGGTTGTACCTCTCGTGGTTTTAATAGAGATCGTTGAGCAGAAGATAAGTTAGGATATGACGAATTACTTCGATTTCCAGGGTTTATTCCGTTTATTTTCACAACGCAGAAGTAGCAGACGTCACGATGGTTTTGAGGTTCTCGCCAAATCATTGGAGTTACGAACTTCACTGCATCTCTTTTCCAGCTAGACCATAACCGTAGACACACAACACATTTTTGGCAAAAAATATAAGGAACCATCGCTTGTCCTGATTGTACAAATCTATTTTAAAGTATTGATGATATGCAGTTTTTACAAAGTCTGATTTAGGTTTTCGATATTTTTTAAAATATATATTTGCTAGAAATATAGAAAAAACAATCTGGATCAAGAACACACCGCCTGGACGAATACATATCGAAAACAACAACAGAATATTTTTTACTGTCCAACAAAAATTTAAAATCTAAGTAAAAATACTAAATACGTTTGGTAAGTTATAACACAAAAACAAAAGCTGTTAGAGAAACATTGTTGTCATATTTACAAAATATGTATCAAATTGAGTCAGAAACAACAAAATAGTCGAAGGAAAAAATTTTTTTTTTCGTTTTTGTTGACCAGTTTAATCCTTCGAGGTGTCTGAAAAGAAGATGGCCTAGAGACCTTCTAGTGTAGAATTTTCATTGAATTGCTACTGATGAGTAGTTCTTTTCAAGTTTGGACATGTTATTGTAATCAACACATTTACTTGTTGCATATGTTTTGTACAGTTGTAAATTTAAAAAATATTAAAATCGTATTTAAATGAATCTTGTGGTACCTACTATAATCGTTGCTAAGATACATCTGAATATCGATTGACAGTATAAGTCGGTAAGTTTGATTAACCGATTACACTTACCTGTACTAGTTTTGTTTTTAACTTATAATGGCAGATTTCTTTGTCGTGGCCAACAAAACTTTTGACGAGGAAGAAATAGTTCTAGCTCTTTAGTAGTTTGATATTAGGAGAGTAGGGTCATCTAGGAGCTCAACAAGTTAAAGACTATTTTGACTAGGAGGCACAGGTTCTAATGAGTGAGCTCCTTTTGACTCTGTTACTCCTAATACCTCTATTTTTAGGAGTAGGGACATTTTTGACACGCTGTTGCTCGGATCGAAAATTTGCAGACTGTTTCCTTTATAAGGGAGGTTTTTATAAGAAACAAACCTATTTAAATATGTCACTAATGGCGGGTACACACCTGCCCGTATAAGTGACAGGTCTACCCGTCACTGGTAACCTGTCAGGTCAAAGTGAGATTATAGATGAATAATAATAGTATTTTTAGCAAAAACTGGAGATCTCAAAATAGTGTCCTGGAAAAAGGAGCAAACGGGAAGAAAGAGTGTCCTTTTAAAAATTATAACAATAAAATCAATCCTCGAAAGTACGAAAACTAATCTTTAAAAACATAAAAGCCAGTGAAGGAAACTGGTTTCAGATCTGCCAGGATCTGACGATTTTTGACGGCCGTTGGACATCCTTGGCCACTCCTGCCCGACAAATTAGTTTTTGTCCTTTTGAAAATTGATTTAATTGTTTTCGCAGGACACTTGTGATCTTCCAGGATTTACGATTTTTAAATCGGTGGAAGGATATTCCGCCACTGTTGTCTTTTTTTGAAAATTGAATTAATTATTACGTTTTTTACAAAGGACACACTTTTTCCCCCTTTAATCCTTCGGATCGTGGTCCTTAGGGTGGTTGTCTAACACATTTTCGAGATGTTAGCGATGTCTTTCGACCCTATCAACCCCTTCCCGTCGAACATATTTGCTAAATTAGTATAATATAGAACCACTGTGATGTGATAACAAACGGAATTTTAACGCATTCCCGTGTCTTTGGTCGTGTTTAGTTCAGTTCCATTACGTCAGAATTTTTTCACTTTGCAGTGTAACATATTTGGTTAAGGCGAAAAATATCACATATTTAAGGCTTAGAGACATATTTAAGCAGGTCAGTTTATTATCACACGTGTTCTTAGAAAAAAAAACAAAAGAAACTCCACTTACCCTGACTTAAGAAAAAACAAAAAACATTGGATCATGAATGTTTCAACCTATAATCTACTGATTTTATATCTACTGCTTCTGATTAGGAAATCTGTTATTGGTATTTTCGATACCAGCGATACCAACAGAGCTAGGAAGTGTCAAGAAGGAAGTCTCAACACTAGAAAAAACGTAGGCAAAACGTGACTTTTTTCATTTACACTAATATAACTCCTAAACGATAGCTCCTAGCGACAAACGTTACATAACAAGAAATATTCTCCAATAAATTTTTAACTAGGAAACTGCATCAGATTATCAATACAAGTAACACCAACATAGCTAGAGTGTGTCAAAATGTTGCATTATTGTTTTGTTTTTTTGTGTGTTTTTTTTATATACATTTATTGAAATTTACAACTGTACCGAATATATACATCAAGTAAATGTATTGACAACGATTATAATAACATGTTAAAACTTGGAAAGAACTACTCATCAGTAGCACTTTGTTAAAACTTCTACACTAGAAGGTCTCTAGGCCATCTTCGTTTCAGACGCCTCGGAGGATTATCAGGAATGGAGTGGGAAGCAAGTTTAGAAACTAACGGATTTGAGTGATTATGGAGCTTACTATGAAAGGATAGGTATCTGGTGTGGGATAAATTAGCAACATATGGAACATTAAAACCTTTATGGATTAGTTTATTGGTGACAAAGTAAGGAGCATTGTGGATTTTACGAAGGAGTTTGGATTGTAAGGATTGAATACGAGATGAATTGGATGGTTTAGTGGAGCCCCAAAGCTCAACTCCGTACGTCCAAATAGGTCTAATCACAGTCATGTATATGAGTCTTTTGTAATTAATCTTGAGCTTTGAACGTTTGTCTAGTAAATGTTGAAGTAGTCTGAAACGACGGGCAGTTTCTTGTCGTGTTAGTCTTTTATGTGGATTCCAAGTTAGTCGTTTGTCCAAGTGGAGTCCTAGGTAGCTTATCTGTTCAACAGGGATTAGTGGAATATCATTTATTGAGTTTAAAAAAAAAAAAAAAAAAAAACTTTATACCATAAAACTATTAACCCCCAGCCAAAAGACATATTTATGTCAATATTATAAAACATTGAATTAGAATAGAGAACAATTAATAAAAAATAAAATGCTCACTGTATCAATCATTGTGAATACGCGAAGTTTCTTTCCATTATCTATTGTTGGAAAATCGGTGTACTTAATTTGGTTGCCGGGTCATACTGTCATTAAAGTTAATTAATTTGCTGATGAAGTATCAAATAAGTTCTATCCCTTCCAGTAAAACCTAACAGCATCAGAACTTGCAAGCCCACTTAGAGATACAATATTCTAAGAGTGGCAGGCATTGTGGGACGACAGCCTATCAAGTAAACTTAAGACTACAAAGAAAGAACGTAAGACCATAGAAGTGTTCCTGTCGTAATAACCACTGAGAGGAAGTGATAATAACACGATTAAAAATTGGCCATACAAGACCAATACACCTTGAACTTTTTGAAACGTTTACAATCTTACTTACAAGGGGAGGACACACTCAGTCTCTCACGGATCTTGTTGGCAAGTTCCAGGTCAAAAAATATTAGACACTCGATTTTTTATTTTGCCGTTCCGACGAATGGGCCCTAGAAGCCGAGAAAAAAAAATAAAATAGCATTAAATTAATTTATTTTATATCTCGAGTTTAAAAAATGATATCGACATGATTTTTGCACTAAGATTTTTATTTTTGATTGCGAATTCAAGAAAAAATACAGCCGCTCCATATATTATGGGTTAGATTACTTAAATTCTAAAAAAATTATTAGATTTTCAAGCAAACTACCTCTATAGATTTTTTAACACAAGAATTGATGTCAGATTCTAATTCAGCATCCTCAAAAACATTGAAAAACGTTTATTCAATAAAACAAAAAATATCATTTTTCAGTCCCTTCGAGGGGGAAGAAATTTTTAAAAACGATTATTGGTTACTTTACTTTAAATAGCTAATATTTTGTCACGCAATTCATCATTGGTATCGCTGGAAAGATGAGAATCTCAGCTTTCTTTTGATGTATATTAATGCAAATTTCAATCAACAAAAACCTATTAAAAAAATTCGCAAATCCGAAAAACATATTTATTTTTAACTTGAGAATTTCTACCGTGATACTATCCAGAGGCTTCTTTAGTATTTCGTCGGAATAAATATTGAAAAGAAGCAGTGGCGATATGTATCCTAGGCTGACCCCTCTCCTTGTCTTCTGAATTCCTCTGGCTCAATCCAACTTTTGTCTAATTCCAGTATAATAGCGAAATTATCTCGATTTCTACTGTGTCTATTTCCATTGTTATGGGACATAACATAAGACAGTTACTATCGTCTTATCGCGTTTTACGCAGTCAAAAGCCTTACGATAATCGATAAAGCAAGCAAATTATTTTCATATCTATACGTAGCACAGATGTGTTCAGTGAGATGATGCTTCACGTGTTTCAACGACACGTTTTTATTGAAATTAAATGTTAATATATTTTTTTCGTTTTTCTTCATTGGCTATCAAACAAATCCAGAATAATTCCATGTAGTAAATATGTTACGTAGATTCATTGCAATTTATGTAAAATCAAATCATCACGTCAATATCTTAGGCTGTCAATTTCTGAAAAAAAAACGCAACCGGTTGAAACCAAATTTTAAGGGAATCTAGAAGCCGCAAAACTGCATGGTTTAGCCCAAATCTGGAGGTAGCAAATTTCTGCTTATCGAGATATCTCAAGTTATAGTTGACATCGGAATTTTTTATTCACGTCAGTTTTTTTCCACTAAAATCTGGTGTTAAAAAAAAAAAAAGAAGCATAATGTACGCTGATTCTTTTGATGCTATTACTATTGTAATAGCCGTTAGAAGTTGATGATGAAATCTCAACTTTGAAATTTTGACGTCCTCAAAAGGGGCAAAAAATCAATATTGTTTTATTTTGATAAAATTTCACATATACCAGGTATGCAAGTTTAAAGCGTCGTTTTAATTCCAATAGAATGCGCTCTTAGCCTATTGAAGGATTTGCTTATCTCTAAACGCTATTTTGTTTGTTAGTCATTTGTTTACAAAAGTAAGTTGTTTTTAAGTCGTTTACGTGGACGTATCATACCTTTCTTTGGTGTTAAAAATGTCTAATTTTAAGCCAAATAAAGAGCATTTGCGGCATGTCATGATTTTCTTATTAATCAAAAGAAAAAGGCATCTGAATGTCATCGAATTCTTGTTGAGACTTATGGCGATGTTGCTCCAACCGTCAGGACATGTGAACGTTGGTTTCAAAGTTTCAAACGTGGTGATTTTGATGTTACTGATCAAAAACGAGAAAATCGACCAAAAAAGTTTGAGGACTTCGAATTGCAATCTTTATTAGACGAAGACAATACCCAAACCCAACAAATGATGGCAGAACAGTTGAATGTCACTAGGCAAGCCATTTCCGATCGCCTGAGAGCTATGGGAAAGATTCAAAAGGTTGGAAAATGGGTTCCACATGAATTGGACGAACGACAGATGGAAAAACGTAAAAAAAAACTGTGTGCGAAATGCTGCTTTTACGCCACGAAAGAAAGGGTTTTTTTGCATCGAGTTGTAACTGGCGATGAAAAATGGATTTATTTTCAGAATCCCAAACGAAAAAATCATGGGTAACGCCAGGACAACCATCCACATCGAGTGCAAGACCGGATCGTTTTGGGAAGAAGACAATGCTGTGTGTGTGGTGGGATCAGAAGGGAGTAGTCTACTACGAGCTTCTCAAACCCGGCGAAACAGTCAATACCGAGCGCTACCGACAACAAATGATCAATTTGAGTCACGCATTGATCGAAAAACGCCCAGAATGGGCTCACAGGCACGCCAAAGTCATTCTTCAGCATGATAACGCTCCTGCACATTCAGCCAGATTGACTAAGGAAACGATTTCTTCGCTTGGTTGGGAACTCCTACCCCACCCGCCGTATTCACCTGACCTGGCGCCTTCTGATTATCACCTCTTCTCATCGATGGGACACTCATTGGCGGAGCAACACTTCAACAATTTCGAAAACGTACGAAAATGGCTCGATGAATGGATTTCAAATAAAGATGAAGCATTCTTTTGGAATGGTATCCATATATTGCCCGAGAGATGGGCAAAATGTGTAGAAAGCGAGGGTCAGTACTTTGAATAAAATATATTATAATTTTTTTTTAAATTACTGTGTATATATTTTAAGAAATAAACGACATTTTAAACTTGCATACCTGGTATATGTTTTTTGGTGCGTTAATGGAGATTTGAGGTTAGTTCTTCATGAAAAAAATTTTCTTCTGATTTACAGCGTATTTCATTGGAATTTTATCATTTTTTTTTTTAGTTTTTGAGTACTGAAGCCGGGTCGTGTCTTGAGCATAACGAAACTATTTTTATTCAAAAAGCATACAAAACTACAATTTAACGTGAAAGAATCATTTCTCTATCTATACTGAGAAAAAACAAATAAAACGTGATTTTCATATTTTATTTTTTTTCTGGGCTCCTAATGCTCATTGGCGGCTATAACTCTAGTTTTGCACTATTATAGGTCCCTACTACCCACACACAAATCGGCATTCAAATCTGTGAGTTACAACTGCAAATGTCCCCTTGTTAGATTAATTTAACTAATGATCGAATTTCATTTATTTATTTAATTATGAAATAATTCTCATTTTAATAAATATTTTTTAAATATATTTTTTATTTTTGAAGAGGAAAGATTTGACCCCGGTTGGGATTCGAACCCAAGTCTCCACCTCTCTAGCGTGGCGCCTTATCCACTAGGCCACCGAGCTCGTATCCGAACCGGGGAAATCTTCTCTCTTCACTGATCCATACCCCCGGGCACTCGCAATTGCGATGTACAATTCGGGGATGAATGTTCAATTTGAACATTACTTTTAAATGGATCTATTGACCAGCTGTCCTATATATATTAAATTATGAAATAATTCTTATTTTAATAAATATTTTTATGTATGGATGTGAGAAGATTTCCCCGGTTCGGATATGAGCTCGGTGGCCTAGTGGATAAGGCGCCACGCTAGAGAGGTGGAGACTTGGGTTCGAATCATAACCGGGGTCAAATCTTTTCTCTTCAAAAATAAAAAATATATTTAAAAAATATTTATTAAAATGAGAATTATTTCATAATTTAATATATATAGGACAGCTGGTCAATAGATCCATTTAAAAGTAATGTTCAAATTGAACATTCATCCCCGAATTGTACATCGCAATTGCGAGTGCCCGGGGGTATGGATCAGTGAAGAGAGAAGATTTCCCCGGTTCGGATACGAGCTCGGTGGCCTAGTGGATAAGGCGCCACGCTAGAGAGGTGGAAACTTGGGTTCGAATCCCAACCGGGGTCAAATCTTTTCTCTTCAAAAATAAAAAATTAATTTATTTATCTATACAAATCTTGTATTAAAGTATGAGATTTACCATTATTTCTTCAATAATATTTTTACGCATGGTAGTAATTTTTAACATTGTTAAAATTTCGTTGATTAGGTATTTGAAGAGTACGTAAAAGCATAATTAGACATCCAATTTAACAGAAATTATTTTATCAATCCATCTGGTCGGATTTTAATTGCTAACTATAAAAGTTTATGACAGGGGGGTAAACCTATTGTAGTTTTTTTTTTAAATTTAATACAGTTGGGTTTAATATTTTACAAATGCAAAATATGTTGCAGAATAGCATATTTTTTTTTTTTTTTTTTTTTTTCACGTGTCCCAATGCTCATTTGTTGCTATAACTGTAGTTTTAGACTATTATGGGTTCCTACTACCTACTCAAAAGTTGGCATTCGAATCTGTGAGCTACAAGTCAGAACGTCCCCCTGCCAGTAAATCGCCAAAAAAAAAAAAAAAAAAAAAAAAAATTGTTCATTGCTCATTGTTCATGGTTTTTCAACGTCTCTCAGAACGAAGGTGAATTAATCACAATAAATAAACAATACTGAGTCATTTTTCAATTGTTTTTAATGTTTTTTCTGTCACAGGGGAGTAAGTAGGGACGCACAGTGGCAAAAACCACGAGAGTTGGCCAGAGAATACAGCGGGTTTATTATATTATATTCGTTGAATACTATTAAGCAAACTGCTCAAACATCATCGAACGAAGGTGGAATAAAAACTACAAACAAATTGGAATGTGATGATGGCTATAAAAATCTTTTATGTTATAATAGTACTACACTCACCAGTTCTAAAATGATTTATTTTTATATTCGATTGTTAAAGTATTTATTTATATGTACACAGTTCTTTTGTTCTTATTTCCCTTGCTACAATAAAAAGTAAAAAACAAAGAATATATATATTTTTAGTTATTTGAAACAAGACTAAAGAAACTGCTTGTCGTTACAGACTACAACATTTACTTGACAAACGATCTAAGCTCCGGATTCATTACAAAAGACTTATTTACATGACTGTGATTAAAACTATTTGGACTTACGGAGTTGAGCTTTGGGGCTCTACTAAATCATCCAATTCATCTCGTATCCAATCCTTACAATCTAAAATCGTTCAAAAAATCCTCAATGCCCCTTACTTTGTCACCCATAAGCTCATCCATAACCTTAATGTTCCATATGTTGCAGAGTTTGCCCAAACCAGATACCTATCCTTTCATAGAAAAGAACTACTCATCAGTAGCACTTCAATAAAATTCTACACTTGAAGATTTGTAGGCCACTTCTTTTCAGACGCCTCGGAAGATTATCGTGAATGGAGTGGGAAGCAAGTTGAGAAACTAATGGATTTGAGTGGTTATGGAGCTTACTATGAAAGGATAGGTAGGTGGTTTGGGCTAACTCAGCAACATACGGAACATTAAGGTCTTTATGGATAAGCTTATTGGTGACAAAGGAAGGGGCATTTAGGATTTTTCGAAGCATTTTGGGATGTAAGGATTGGATACGATGGATTGGCCACTAAACCATCCAATTTATCTCGTATCAAATTCTTACAATCCAAATCCTTCGAAAAATCCTCAATGCTCCTTACATTGTCACCAATAAACTTATCCATAAAGATCTTAACGTTCCATTTGTTGCAGATTTAGCCCACACCAGATATCTATCCTTTCATAGTAAGCTCCATAACCACTCAAATCCCCTAATTTCTCAAGTTGCTTCCCACTCCTTTCTCGATAATTATCCGAGCCGTCTGAAAAGAAGATGGCCTAGAGATCTTCTAGTGTAGAATTTTTATTGAAGCGCTACTGATGAGTAGTTCTTTTCAAGTTTTGACAGGTTATTGTAATCGTTTTCAGCTCATTTACTTGATGTATATATTTGTACAGTTGTAAATTTCAATAATTTAATATAAAACATTAGTTTAATAGTTTTAAAAAACTAAAATAGTACGGTTTTATAGCAAGCCTAACTAAAAAGCTAAACCTAAAGAAGAATTTGCAGCAGCAAAACCTTCTACTTTTTAACCAACAATTTCAGTTTTTTTTTTGGTTTTTTTTTTACATATTTTAAAGTAGGAATGAGCAAATATTTACTTTAAAAATCCTATCTTGCACAAAATGTAATGATCTACAACTTTTGGTATACAATTTTTTGATTGAATTAGACATTTATGCGTTATAGACCCTTAAAAATGACTAAAATTTTAAAGTTAACAAAATTCTTCGATTTTTGACAGTCGATGGTTGCTAAACGCCTAAATCAAATTTAGCTTAGTCTTTAGACGCTCAATTTAATAAACTTCTTTTACATATAATATTTTTCGATTGAAAGCATTTTTCTATAAGTTTTTTCTAAAATTTGAATAAAGTTCAAAAGGTTTGAGTTTTTTTGCCCCCAAACATTTTCACTTTATCAAATTTAGTTTCATATTTGATATTTTATTGTCAGGACCCACCTGGACCATATAAAAACGAAAAACCTACACTACTTCACCTTTTGCAAGGCAGACCCCGATTTTGGGGGTAATTTAACTAAACTGAGAATATTAGAACAAAGTTGTAAAATTATTGTGTATCATTGATCCTTGAAACGTGTGCAAATTTTCAAGTTATTTAGGTTGCTGGAGATTGGTGAAAATTACGATGAAAGATCCCGTTACATGCAGGTCAAGTTAATAAAAACGTATTAAAATATTTTTATTTTATTTTATTTTTTAAATATTATTTATTGAAATTTACAACCGTATATAGGTACAATATAAAATATAATACATCAAGTAAATGTGATGAAATAGATAAAAATGGCACGTCATTTGTTTTTAAAGCAACTGCCCATTGGTAGCGGTTATTAAGGTTCTATATAATAAAGTACTGTATTAGAAGGTCCCGAGGCCATCTTCTTTTCGAGCGTCTTGGAGGGTTATCTGGAATGGAGTGGGAAGTTGGGATACTAATGGATTTGAATGGTTGTGGAGTTTGCATAGATATCTGGTTTGAGCTAAGTCAGAAACGTAAGTTATAATGAAATGAAATGAATGAAATGAAAAAAAATCTTTATTCTGGGACGTATTGTCCCCTAAGAATAACAGGCATGTATAATAAGTTGTACAATAGTCTGGCCATCTTAATTTCAAATGGACAATAATAAGTATGAAAGGTAATATATGGAATATACAATTGAAAATAGAACTTTGTGATAAATATATACATGAGAAAAGAAGAGAGAGAAAAAAAAAAAAAAAAAAAGTAGGACAACAAAAAAAAATAATAATAACAATATGCTAATATAATAATTACAATACGTTCAGAAATAAAAAGAAATATAAAAAAAATAAGTAAATAAATAAAATAAAAGAAATATAGTGAAAAGAAAGGAAAAGATATATAGAGGAGAAAAATAATAAGACCTATTTGAATGATAATACGACAAAATATTTACTAATATCTAAAAGGAAATATATATACAATTGATAATAGCACTTTATCAGTTAGAAGAAAAAGGAAAGAAATAATAACCATAATTCATAAGAGAAAAAAACGAGAAACGAATTTAAATTTATACAATGATATACTCATTGAAGCAAACTCATCGGCATCGGATATGCTTAATTTGATTAACTGACTTTCAATTACCACTCATATTGGTGGGCTGTAACTGGGATTTAAGGAGATATCGGAATAGAAGAGTTTTGAATGAGTTTAAGGAAGAAGCATGTCTAATTTCAGGATGGATCGAGTACCAGAGGGTGGTGGATCGAGCTAGGAAGGAATGTTGGTATAATGCTGTTCGGTGGAAAGGAGTATATAGTATAGGAGGAACGTGATCTTGTTGCGAGTTGGGGAGTGGACGGAAGACTTGAATATCAATAGGTTACAGATGTAGGGTGGGCAATGGTTATTAATGGCATGGTACAGGAAGGTGCCCAGGAAATATTGTCCACGGGAGGATGGATTGAGCCCACTCCAGGGCAGTGCAGAGGTGAGATACATGGGAACGTCTCGGGGCTCCGAATACAAATCTGATAAAACTGTTCATGATACGTTGTAATCTGTCCCGGAGCCCCATCGTTATACTAAGGTCTTTGTGGATAAGTTTGTTTGTGACGAAGTAAGGAGCATTTAAGATTTGTATTAAAATATAAAATAATTTTTTTGATACATTTTATTTTATTTTTATTTTTTAGCTCCTTGGATTCATTTATTCGTTGAATGAAAAGAAAAATATTGTTCGATATTATATTGAATTACCAAAAGAAAGTATATAAGAATTGGCTCGTGGCTGTTCAAAAGGTCCTTTAGTTAATAATTTTGTTTCAGTTGAGAAAAAACCTCTCGAGTGTGTTTTTTTTGGTCAAGAGATTGTTCTAGTTTATATATGAAACATAAGACATGAAATTTTATGTCTTGTATCATAAAGTTTTCATTCGGAATAGGTCTGATTGTTAGAGTTAAGTATAATCGAACTTGTAACCTTTTAGCAAATCTAGATTGCTGTTATTAACAATTAACTTTTTTTTTTTAATTAATTAATAAAATAATTGATCGTCCTTCAAGAAGTTTGTTATTCATTCTTCCTTCATGAGCATGATTCCGATCGATGTAAGTACATCCGCAAGTTTTTTTTTTTTTTTCTTTCTTACCCAAGCAATTATTTTTGTTATTATTTCCCGACTCTTCCAGCTTCCCGATTGGCCCGTTCCACCCTTGAAAGGCCTCTTCCTATTGGTCCTTCCTCCCAAGGTCGACCTCCCGCTGTTGTTTTGAGCCCAGTCATTAGATATAAAACCGGCGCTTCCTCAATATGCAGTTTGTGTCTTGTGGTGTCTAAGTTGGAAAAGATGGCGTTCAGGATCAGCTTCTTCGTATTGGGGGTAGTTCTGCAGTTAGCTCTTGCTGAATTACGTGAGTAGATAGATAGATAATCAT